>VWYE01026865.1:352501-550321 GCA_013398995.1 Alaudala cheleensis
ATATATATATATATATATATATATATATATATGTTTATATATTCTTATATACATGCAATGGGACAATGTATCTCTATGCTCCCTTATGCATTGACTGCCAATTACATTCCCCAGGAAAACTGGCAGTATAAAACAGTATGGAGGGAACTTATGTTGAGTTTCCTCCAAAGCCAGTGCTGAAAGAAGTTTAAAGGGTTTTAGCACAAATACTGATGCTGTCAAGTTGTTAAAGGTTTGAAATTTTGGTTCATTTGAAAATTGAACTCTGACCCTTAGAGCACTAGGAGTTATTTAAGGTATCTTTCTAGAGATTCAAGGTTCAGTGGTCCACATCTTCAGGCCCAAAGAGTTGTATTTTCTATTACATTCCTTTTTCTTCCTGGCATTTACATTATCTCTATGAATTTCAATGTTAGGGTTGAGATGGCAGCCAATGTCACAATTACTTTGCTCATGGAAGGGGAAGAAGTCTTTGCTTCTCTATTCATGTTTGCCTACAAGCCTATCTTTTTTTTGACTTCTGCACAGGTCAGTGTTTTTGATCTGGCTGGGAGATGGGACTCCACACATCAGACTGTGGGACACCATAGGGTGATGTTGCTCTAAACTCATTCTTTTTCTGTTACTGTTTGGGGAATCTGCTGCTTTGTAAGGTATGGCCAAGAGTGAATATTTCCTAAATAAATCCCTCATGAATAATTTAATTTTTCTAAATACAATTTAAGTTTTTAGATCATATTAAAGTGGGGTTTTTTCCCATTCCAGTAGGATTTGTTCTTTCCACATGAAACAACATGTGGTAATCTCCACTATCTATTAGGTGTATAGTGCTTTATACATCATCTTTGCAGAAAAACTGTCCTACTGTTGTGCAATATGCCAGCAAAAATCAGCAGCAAGTCTTCTATCAAAAACTATGGCATTTCAACTTGGGGCCGAAAATTCCCATGTCCTTTGTCTATACAACCACAAATATAATTTTGGGACCATTGAAAATGCTACTTCAGTAGTTATTAAAAAAGTTTCTCTTAATTTATTAATTAATATTTAAGTTATGATATTAAAATGAACTTAAACATAAAGAAACCAAGTTTAAATGTGAAGGGAAAATTTGCTGAACACAATACTTTAATTCTGGTAAGGAAAAATCTGTAAATGCACATAAGGAAATGTAATAGATCTGGCAGGAGGAAAGTATGGACTGTGTGACCTAGCAGTTTACCTGTATCTGTGATAATTTAGCCAGTGTCTTGATAATGTTGTTTAGCATAGCCTGAAATGTTACATTTAAATAACTCATCAAAAAAGATATGTCTTTTGTCCCCCTTTAAATGGGCATTCTGAGTCAATTTTGGAAAAAATAACTCCCAAAAGATTTTTGTGTCCAGACTTGAAATTAAAACGTTTAGTTCCAGTGTCCTAAAATGCAATGAAATCAGATTTCCTTAAATAAGCAGAGTATATATAAGATATCAAGATTGTGCTTTTTCAAGTGCATGTATATTTTTTGTTTATGATTATGCATCTAGAGATTCCTGTTGACTCTACTAAGAAGTTTTTTATATATTTGTAGATATATAGATATATGTATATACAGTAAATGATACACTTAATTATTTGGGGGTTTTTATATTATAATTTTGATAGATTATGTATAATTATATAATTATATATTATATTATATTATATTATATTATATAGTTAAGGAGAATTTCTCCTGTAAAGCAGAAAACTTAACTCATATTACAGCCTGAACACATGGAGTTATCTTACTTTCTCTTGCAACTTTCAGTGGCTGGTATGTTGAGTTGGTCCTGGTGTGCAAACAATCCCATCCGCTCTTTTAACTAAAGTATGAAATGTTCAACATGAAACTGAGCAAAATTCTGAGTCTCTCTGATATATTGATGTACTGATGCACTTTGGCTGGGAAATGTGCCTTTCAGTGCAGAAACTCCTGCAGTAACTTTAACAGGTATCAACAGCCTTGTTAATGTGGCACTGCTGTCAGTTGCATGGAAACACCATGGAGACATCCTCTCTTAGACATATCCTAAAACTCCCTGGGAATTTGCACTTAACAGCTCACAAGTTACAAGCAACTACCTTACCTACTGGCTTTCCTTTTTGGTACATCTCTCTGATATGTACAACCCTCTACCTAGCCAGAGGTAAGGGCTGATAATGTTTTAATGACGAACTTCATGAAGTCTAGTCAGTGAAAGCAAGCAGCACTGCTTTACTTGTAGCAGGTTGCTTTGTATGAGCAGGGATATAGCAGCTCAAACTTTATCTGGCTTACAAGTTACCAGTAAGAGACTGAGCAAGGTTTTCTTGTAAGTGACAAGATCAAGCAAGAAGGGCCTGCTGTTTTTAGAGCTGAAAAATGCTGAGACCTGCTTGACCATACCAACAAACCCAGTTGTGAGGATATGCAAGAAAGATGTTCCCTGACTAAGCCTGGGAGCAGCAAGGATGTGCAAGGCCTCCATGTGAAAGTGAGAGTCAGAATTTTCAAGCAGCAAAAAAAAAAAAAAAAAAGAGCTGATAACACCTTTTTCAGCAGCAAAGAATATTTTGCTGAGTAAACATGACAACACAGAGTCTAAAAATGTATAAAACGTATTAAATAATAAAATGTATAAAATAATAAAAATGACAATCACTTAATACTATAAAAGGCCACTTTGGCACAGCAAGGACTTCTAGCACACCTCCCAAAGGTGAAAGGACTTAAATAAATCATTTAATATATTTGCATAAATACATTTGGTAAGCCATCCTTAATTCTGTGGATAAAATCACATAAAGATCCACTTAGACCTGTATAATCTTTAAACATACACTGTTGACTAAGTCTGGGGCTAGGATTGGATCACCTAGATCCAAACTGATCAGCCTCACCTAGACTCCTCTACAAGGAGTTCATAGAGCAAGGGGGTTCTTTCTGAACCATGTGACTCAGTGGAAAGTCTTTGCTAATAAACTTTGTTTGAAGGTCCCACTCTGCCAGGCACTATCCCGTGAAGGAACAGTGCCCAGCCCTCTGCAGAGGTGGGAGCAGGCCAGCACCAGGCACTGCTAGCATGAGGGACATCACCCCTGTGCCCACAAGGCAGCCCAGCCACGTAGGGGACACCACACCGGGTCCAGCTAAGGCTGACCTTTCTGCCTAAGTCAAAGGCTGACTGATGTCACCAGCTGTAACAGCAACAAGAGGAAATCTGTACAAAAGAAAGACCTGGGATTGAACAGATTCCCTGAAGCCAATGCTACAACCTGCCTTCACCCTTCATGAACAAAGCTTCCTTCTAGCAGCAGTAAGAAGAAGCTCTTGAATTTTGTATTGGACAGTAAATGCCACAGTCTCAGAATGCTTTATGACAAGCAGTCCCAACTAAGACACAAGTGAGAAAATCATCTTGGCTTTTTTTAACACCATGCTTACCTAAGAGACTGAAAGAAGAATAGTTTTTGCTTTGGATACCCACAATGAGCTAATCCTTAAACTTAATTTGTTACTGAAACTACTGGAGATTTTTAATCTGCATACCCACAGTGGGACAACCCCTGTGTTGACACAAATACCAAGACCTGCATCCATTCAGTGCTAAATCTCATAATTTTTAAAGTTAAATTTGCAACAGATAGAGCCTCAGACTCATTTAACACCATGATCATTTCTTTACAACTGTTAATTCCAGTTTTCTGTCATGTAACAACAAAGAGTTTCTTTTCCACAAAGCTAAATGCAGGCTGTTCTATGATGCCTTTGGTGATGTCACCCTCTCTTCCAGTTTGTACAGAATAGCAATGATAAATGGAGAAGGCACTGAGGTACTTAGGGGGACTGCTGGATGTTTTCTGGCTTAGTATTTACTTCTTGTTGTCCAGTCTGCCTTTCCTCAGAACTCATAATATATTGTTTTCACTTAGCACTGACTTTATGGCAACATAGCCATACATTAATATAGGGCTTAAGATCAGTAATAATTTATGACTTGCAGCACAGGGATTAGTACTGAGTCCTCTTCAATGACATTCCAGTCACCTGTCAGTCAGTTTTACTGGGCCTTAACATTAGCTGGACAGCTTTCTTAAATCCAACACTTTTCTTTAGGAGTGGAGTTGATCTCACCAACTTGAGCTGTATAAAAGGACATTAACTACCTGGGTAGATTCCCATTTAGTCATCAGCAAACATCATATTCAATATCCAATTCATTACACTCTGAGGTAAATCAGTCACAGGAAGTGCAGATCTCAGTGATTATCTCCAAAAAAGCAACAAGATCTGAATGTTTGGTATTGCTGAGAGCATCTTGTCATCCTGGAAATACTTCTGAGCAAAAATCACAGGTGTGCAGTGGTTTTGTAGATCAGCTTTGATAACAAAGACCCCAATGCACAGAAACTGGTCCCTCAGAAGGCCTGAAAATTCTTTCTCCTGTTGAGCCTATCCTTAAAGTAACCTGCGATAGCTTAACTATCATTCAACTTCCAGTTTTTCTGTAATTAAAAGCACTCAAAGCCGGGGGCTGAAATTCTTTTCTGCTGGGCTTGAGATGAGTGTGAAATAAGTTTTGCCCAGATATGATCTCATTTCCATACAAGACTGCTTGTCTGATGCCACGGAAAAAAAATAAATTTGTAAAGATTCAAAGGTGAAGGTTTAATATCCTAGTCACAATATAAGGTGAACAGCAACAGATGATTTAAAAATTTTATTTACAGACTGGGAGATCTGCTTTTCTATCGGTATATAGAAGATCTGTATTAACTTAAAAATATAAAAACCCTCAGCCTGATGTAATGGAATTTCAAAATAATTATTCAATTTTTATAAAATTTTATTTTAAAATATATGTTTTACAGAAAAACAACAACAACAAGACAAAAAACCAAATGAAAAGGCTCCAAAAAAACTGAAACAAATACCTGAGTTTTCAGCTGCAGGCAGGCAAAACATTCCAGCAATTAAAATCTTGCATATGGAATTTTGAATGCAAGAAGCAAAGCAATAGGCAAAAAATTTAAGTAGATGCTAGTCATAATATATGCAGAGACATAGGCCTTTTGAATTACTCAGTAGAAAGAACAATTACTTTCTTATCTAGACATATGCTCTCAAAATCCTGACTATAGACATATATAATCCAGACAAACTTCACTATCAGAACTCCTTGAACTATGGAAAATTCCACTTTTTTAAGTCAGTGTCTTCTAATACCAAAACACATGAAAAAAAATTATGGAAAATAACTCGAAAAATAGTGACTCATAGATCAAGACTTGAATATGTTTGTTTGCATTTAAGTGCTTTAATTGTTGAATTTACAACACATGAGTATGTTTTCATCACTGTCTTATAAAAACATACACTGGAAACAATGGGAAGCAGAAGATATGATGCTGATGTTTTCAGATGAAATTTCTTGAGCACTGAGATGTCTCTCCAACAGCATCCAACTCAAACATGTAAGAAAAATGTTAAGAACGCTTATCAGTGTTTCCCAAAATTCAGAATTACTTAGGAGCACATACTTTTAGTGAGCTAACTGCTTTCTAGTATTTACTGTTGAAGTCTTTTGCTATTGGAACTGTTTTAGAAAGTAAATCCTGACTATGAGATCAGCAAACTGGAGAACATTGTATCTTGCAAAAATTCTTGTAACATAAATGTGCCCTTTAGCTGACTTTAGCTTTGATAGTGACAACCAACATAGTATAGACCAAGCTACTGGAAAAGAAAATCCACAGGATGTACCATAACCCAACTATAATAACCATCATTTCAGATGATAACTAATTTTCAGGTCAATTTTTAATCTAACTGGAAGGTACTCTCTTTTGTGTTACCAACCCACATACAAATCATTCTCCGTTACAACTTATCCATTATCTGCTGTCACTTTTGTGTGGTTATGTCACATGTTACTAGGATTTCCTTCAAAAAGTTAAACTATAATTTTTGGAAAAACATGTAATTTTTTAAATTCAGAAGTATTCCCTCCCATTAACCACATTTCTACAACAAATTGAGTTTTATTTACTGGTGTCTGGAATAATTTCAATGACTCATAAATTGTTATCTAAGATACAATTAATGAGTAATTATCTTCAAGGAAAATCTGGGTGTGTTCCTTTCATTCTTGTGCATTTTCTACTTAGAATACATATGAAGTTGCCAAACTGAAAGGCACAGTGGGGAGGTAATAAAATCCATCCTGAAACCCCTGTCAGAAGAGATCCATTCCAGTAACTCTTTAATCTCCACTGTCATAAATCAGAAAACATTTTTAAGAACCAAGATCTTAAAATTCTTAATATGTAACCTCTCAGAGGTGGTGAGAAATTGAATGATGGGCCTCTTCAACAATGACCTGTTTCACAGCTCCTGTAACAATCCATTGACTATGTGGAAAAGAAGTTTTAGCAACAGAATTATCAAACTCCACAGAAGTACTGATGAAGATCTGTTTGCTTTTCTTCCCTGAATTTTTTTGAGGTATGTTACTTGGGAGCTAGGTCACTTCCCAGGTCATGTTGTTGAAAGAGTTCACCAACAGTCTCTAGGATTACATCTGCAGGTTTCTTGGCCTTAAAATAAATCTGCTCTGTGTATCTAAAACAAACTCTAGGCTGATGAAGTGTGATGGTCATTTTACATGGTCAAGAGAGTATTCAGTTTATTTTGTCAGTGAGTGAGGCATGAAACAAGTTTTTCTTGAGGGTATCCCCCATGTACTTTCTTATCAGCTTCTCATTACTTCAGACTTCTGAATTATTCACACCATTATCAGGGTGTAATCAGTCTCTTCCCTCCAGAACTGCCTGCTGAATGTCTTCCCTCCCTTCAGAACATTAATGTGCCAGCTCTGTATTTCTGAGGATGAAGAAAGTGCATTGAAGAGAAGTTATCACATGGAAAGGCTCACAGGAACAGAGAACCAGATACTTCATTTTGCTTCTTAAAATGTACAGTATAGAAATTATAGAAGTCACTGGAGGATAGTTTTTAACAGTTCTCCCAGCCTTCAAAATGTAAGTTCTTTTAAGCCTTCAAGTGACTGAAAGCTTCTGCACTAAAATACATATTAGATATAATTAAAGCTCTCTTTTTTTTTCAGGTGGTATATCAAGAGACCTTGAAATACAGCAATGTATATCTACATAGCTCAAACATGGTTAACTTTTTAGAGCACAGGGGGCTTTGCAGCGCATATTGATGCTCTGATCTGAAACTGCATGAAGCACTTCTTCATTGCAGAGCACACATTTTCACTCAGACCAAAATAAGTCACAGTCTGTGTATTCCAGGCCATGTGGCTGCAGGCTTGGCTGCCTGTCTCACCTTAAGGCTCATCTATGGCAAGACTGATAACGTGAGCGGTACCTGATTCTCAGGATATAACTTGAGAGTTGATAAAGCAACCCAAGGGCAAAACATATCCTGTACTTCCAGGGCACCATCACCCTTGACATCACAGGCTTACTTTGGCAAATAGGAAGATTAAAATGTTCCAGGCTTCCGAGCAGTATGAATGAATATGTTAAAATCTACATTACTTAAAAGGTTTATTCGATTTCAGAGAGCTTATGAGGAAAAATGAGCTAGCTGACATGATTTATATTTTGTCCCCATATATATTTGTGTTGCTCTTTCTCTTTATTCACAGGTAGAAATCAACTCAGCATCTAGAGACAGAAGACTTCTGGACTGGTAGTTCTGAAAAAAAAAAAAGTAAGAAAAGTAATTGGCTGAACTCAAAGGAAGATAAAACAGTCAGAGCTCAGTTCAGCTTACTGAAGATAAGAGAAGGATCACATAGTAATAAGTAGTTGAGGACTGCCACTCTCTGAGAAAAGCCACTAACAATAACAGGATATCTGACATTTTTAACCACATTTTTATTTTGCTTGTAAAAAAATTTGTAATAATCTTGTTTTATAGATAATTAAACCACAGTGAGATATCTGCTCTCAAACCTAAGGATCAGTAGTATCTGAGGTGTTGGTGGGTGTACATGTGGCTCTGCCTATGCCCCCATAGGCATAAAAAGATGCACCAACATTATTACTGATAGATTCCTGATGTCATCATGACATTAATTAAACCTCTAGACTGGAATAGACTCAAAACATGACACTTTTCCTTCTGGGCCTCAGACAGGTCTCAAAAAAGTTCAGAATTCTCTCTAACATTTTCGCTGTCCTCATCTGCAGTAACAGATTTAAAAGCCCTCTCTGTAACAGAATTCACAGTCACTGGAAGTTCTGTGGAGGATGCACATACTGAAATAATTATAGTAGCTCCTATGCTTGCAATAAATAGCTGATATATAGCAGTGTAATATTCATCTGTTGTCCACAGTAAACATGGGGCAAAGCCTTCACCATTAAAATGCAATCACTTTGTTTATTCACACTGGGCACTTGGATCCAAGTTCTGCAATGAGTTTTACTAATGTAAATTTAAAGTAAGCTCCATATGGATGCACTTAATAAAAATTCACAAAAATGAAACTGAACGTGAAACTTACCTGGCCAAACTGTTTTGTTTAGGCTCTTTAGAGTTCCATCTGTCACCCCAGTTCTTTCCCTAGGTGAGACCTGACTGAGAAAATCCAATGAAAATGCTGCCAAGGATATAAATAAAGCACGTGGAAGAGATGAATTCTTAAATGCTCATATATGCCAATACCTTGGGTTTTCATCCAACTTGGAATAAGGCCCTGAAGGTCCTGATGTGTGGCTTCCAATGTCAAAATATGTTCTTCTGCAAATTCTTCATCATAGTAACTTCCATGTAATACCATAAACTGTACATTTTTTTGTGTTATCATAAAATCAACTCTACTGAAGCAATAGCCTTTTTAACCTAGAAATTTGATTTCAGCTCATGAAAAGAACTGCTAGGGAAAGCACCTTATCTGCCTAGAGAATATGTCAAGAAAAGACAATCAGGGCTTATTGTACCTTCTCCCACTCCCCTGTCATATTCCTTCCAAAAGGGAACACATAAGGGAATTGTGTGTAAAATAGAAGCATATTATTTCCTCAAAAATAGTCTTAGCTATGGCTAGTGGCCTTAGTTGCCTCTAGAACTCTTAGAAAAAAACCCTTAGGGTAGTTCTATCTCTCTTTTTGGGGTTTTAAACCAAGATTTTCTCCACTGTCTCTTTAAATCTCTCAATCCATATCACCTTTAGTAACATTAATAGTACAAATAATTACCTTGAAAAAAGAATGCACCTTTAAAAGCTGCCAACCTACTTCATGATTGTGCTGTCTTCCCCCCTGAACACGGCATCACACTGGGCTGGATCTTGGTTTAGTCTGCTGCCTGTCCTGACAGAATGCAATAAACATAGCGCTGAAATATATGACGCGCCACTTGTGACTTTTTGTTTTCATTTTGTTTCCACTTAGGGGCAGTGTCCAAGAGCAGCAGGAACTTTTGAAAGAGGAATGTTTTCATAGTGATGTAAGAAATAAAAACTAGCAAGTATGTCATCAGAATCTTATTGTTGCAATGAGGTAAAGAAAATACTGAATTAGCTGAAGTAATTTTGTAAAAGTTGGTGAGTATTTAAATATCAATTGTTACTTTACCACCTGGAGTATTCTGGAGAGTTTAAAGGCAGCATGTTTTCCAGCCTTCAGATATTTGAAATTCAGGGTGGTGTTTTCTCATCACAGTTTACCATAGGGTGTCCGTAGTTCAATTAGGTTTTTTTTCTATAGAAAACGGGAATTAAAGAATATTCTGGGTACTTTGGAGAATAGAAGTGCAGTTACTCCATTCACAACTCTCTTTACTTGATATAGGTTATGAACTCTCCCCTGCAGATGGCTCTTTAACCTATTTTCCACAATTAACTTCCAGAATCCAGAGACAGAATCACAGACTCATCAAGGTTCAAACAGTTCTTCAAATCTTCTTGCTCAAATGTCAACCTAGCACCACCATAATAACTCTTAAACCATATCCCCAGGATCCATGCCTCTAACACTTTGACAGATGGTGACTCACCACCTCCTTGAGCAACTTATTCCAGTGCCTAACCACTCTTTTAGTAAAAACATTTCTACTATCAAACCTGACACCACTTGACGCTGTTTTCTGTTGTCCTTTTGCGTGAAATGTGGCAGAAGAGATGATCCCCACCTTTTTACAACCTCCTTTCAGGTAATTGTAGAGAGTAATGTTCAGATAATTGTAGAGACTAATGTCATTCTTTTACTGACGGGTGCAGAACTGAACACAGCATTTAGGGAGTGGCCCCATCAGTACAGGGGAGCAATCCCTGCCCTGCTCCTGCTGGCCATGCTGTTGCTGGTACAGGCCAGGATGCCATTGGCCTTCTTGGCCACCTGGGCACACCCTGGCTAATGTTCAACCACTGTCACCAGCACCTCCAGGTCCTTTTCCAGTGAACAACTTTTCTGGCCTCTCTACCTCAGCCTGTGGCACTACCTGGGCTTGTTGTGACCCAAGGGCAGGACCTGGCACAGTCTTGTTTAAGTTCATGTAATTGTCCCCTGCCCATCAATCCAGCCTGTCAGGATCCCTCTTTGGGGATTCTGCCCTCCAGAAGATCAACACTCCTGCCCAGCTTGGTGTCTGTGAGTTTACTGAGGGTGCACTGGATCCTAGTCCAGATGAAGATCTTAAACTGAACTGGCCCCAATTGTGAGTCCCAGAAACACCACCAGTGGCTGGCTGACAGCTGGATGTAGCTCGATTCCCCACCACCCTTTGGACCCACCTATCCAGCCAGTTTTTCACTCAGCAAGTAATGTACCCCTTCCCAGCAGGAAAAGCCAGTTTCTTCAGGAAGATGCTGTGGGACATGCTTTATTTAAGTCCAGATAGACAGCATCCCCAGCCTTTCCTTTATCTATTGAGTCACTCTGACATGCAAGTTATCAGTTTTAAATTTTGGTGTTTCTCTCAAACACACAAAGAAGAAAAATTTAAACATGGCCTAGTTATTAAGTCCAAGCAAGATAAAGAAATTGATTACTCCATTTTTACAACTGAAAACTTCTGTCTTTCATAGCTAAAAACATCATGCCTGAAGTCTCTGCTTAGTTTCATTCACAAATCCTGTGATTTACTCAGAAACATTTCCTGTAAAGACTATTTTTAAACTCATTTTCTAATAGCTGTAGAAGAAAAGTAAGCTGAAATAAGACTGTGACTGTTGGATTTAAGGCAATGAAATACCTCTCTTCCAATACCACAACATGGTCATGGTAAAGTTGAAAGCAAGATTAGTGGCAGAAGTCTAAATACAGCGTTAGTCTGATTAACTTAAGAAAATCTTGGCTATTAGAGCAGAAAAACCTGGAATGCCAAAATATTCCTTCCCCATTTTTCTTCTACTTTGGTCTTCACCCTGGAGTGGTCCACACAATATTTCTTTTTTATCTCCTTTTTTTTTTTTTTTTTAAAGACTAGGCATCTGCCGTAAAAAAAAAATACTGAAAAATACTGTTTTCTTCATTGACCCATATGGTGACTAGTACAATCTCATTTGTCTCATGTGCTTAGGGAGATGAAAAATTAGAATCTCTATTGCATAAATTAGGATGATTAGGGTATTTGGAAGAAATCTGAGCAAACCTTGCATTACTCACTGTAGTTCAGTGCAAACTTTTCCAGGCTCATCAGAAAAAGTGTATCATAAGATGTTCACTCTTAGAAGTGAATGGAGAAAATGGAAATACAAAAGAATAAAACAGAAATCCCTAATAAACTTAGTTCTCTTGTTCATATCTTTTATCCCATCCCAGTTATGTAAAAAATATTCCAATTCATCTTGGATATGAAAAATGAGAACTGTCAGCCTGAAAACACTCATTCTGCATTTCCTGCAGACTCAGGTTTGTAACAGTAGCCATAGGCCAGTAATATATTCACATCAGCTTCTCTCTTTAGGCACATAACTAATCCCACTAATACAGCTACTTGCATATTTAATGCCTTGTTTGCCAGATTACCTCCAGTATATGGCAGTCATCTTTTATCATGTGCTAACTAAACAAATATGCATACCACCTTAACTGTACCTAGATTATAAAACTAGTTTGATGAACTTCAAAAAAAAAAAAGTATTCTGCTGTGAGCAGAATGAAAAAGATATAGGACCATTAGTGAAGACACCCATTATTATAAGGCAATATATGAAAAGTCTAAATTTAAAAATCTGTCTCTTTGTTTGATGTTTGAGTCTAATTATCCTGCCTACCACAAGCCCAGGAGAAACATCTGGCTTTGTTGTTTAATAAGTCTCCTGACATCTTAGCATTCTAGACATGGAAAAAACACATTAAAAACATATACAAGTTATTTGAAGTCAGTTCAAGCTAAATAGTGTCCCAATGAGTTGTTTTTGTTTCAGTTTTGAACCACATACATATTCAAATTAAATAGCTCCTGCGTACATACACAGCATTTCCCTTGCCTAACTCAAAGGCCCTGGGCTTCCAAAGTCAGCTCTTTGAAACAAAACTCTCATAGACATGCCCTTTGGAGTTTTGTTGTGGATTCTGGGCTTCTCTGAGCTATCTATGCCCAATCCTAGAAGTAAACCTGGAATTTCTTACTTCTGGGATGAAGCAGACAAATCTCACGGGATCTTTGAACAGGGAACTGAAAATTTCACAATTGGCTGAGTCAGTTGGAAAAGGGATTCTGCCCAAACCTGTGAGAGTCCATGCATGCACAGATAACCAGGAATTGTGAGCTATGAGTACTCTGTAAGCTGGTCTCCACTGGCAGTGCTGTTCAACCTGCCAGAAGCTCCTGCTTTGAGGAACTGAGGTACAGCAATGAACAAGTTGTGATGCGTTTTGTGTAAAGCTGTATGAACTTGTTCACAGCAGCTTTTCAGGCTTGAACCAGCTCAAGCATTAATCCTTAGTGTGTTTTTAAAATGCATTTTCATGGAATAGAGTGCTATGATGCTACAACATAATGTGTTGAAAACAAGTTTTTTCCATGAGGGACCCCTTATCCACCCCAGAACATGTCACAAAGATAAAATAAAAAAAAATCACTGTCTAAAAATGACAGCTCTGAAACACTGGTCTGGATTAGAATTGCAACAGTAATCTAGACAAATAATTCTGAAAATTTAACGGCATTGTTTCAACATGACTCAAAAGGTAAAATAGAATCCAGCAGCAGTTCATTGGAGCCTATTAGCCTGAATTAAGACAGCAGAGAACAGGTCTCCAGGAGATCCTGGGCCAGGACACCCCAGAAGCTATCCAGCTTGCCATCTATATACTGTATTCTGTGCTCTTCTATCCCTTATTTATCTAAGTGCATGCTATATTTAGACTATATAATAAAGAACAATGACTGTATATCAGTCATAGCCTAGGAATTCCCTCATAGAAATTTGATGCTCTGTAGAGGAAGGGAATTATCCATGCCACCTGCACTAAGAAAAAATTATGAGAAGCAGTTTCTGAATCACATGATGTTCAGAAAATATTATGTGAAGAAACTGCACGTGCTGTTCTTTTGTAACTCTGTTTATAGGTAAAAAATTTACTGGAATTTGAAGTTAGCAGAACACCATAACATTTCCAGGAAAGTGTTAGCCTTTTCCTTGACTCCTTGTTTATTGACAACTTTCATCACTAAGTAGTCACCTAAATCTAGCATTGAGAACAGCCAGCAGTAAGTATCAAAGACCTCAAGGATACACTGGTCCAACGTTTCTTAGCAAAAACACAGTCCAGACAAGATAGCCCAGAATTTTGTCTGAATATATCTTAAAAGTGTGCAATGTCACGGATTCCACAATTTCCCTAGGGAGATTATTCCAATGGTTGACTGTTCTCACTGTGAAAAAAATTTCTCTTGTGTCTAATCAGAATCACCCCAAAAGCAACTTGTACCCATTGCTTCTCGTCTTTTCTATGTGATTCCTTTTAAGAACGGAATCTCCAGGTTCTTGGTAACCATCCTTTAAATATGGGAACATGCTGATAAAGGTTCCCCTAAACTTCTCAGCCTTTTCTTTCTCAAGCTTGAAAAGCTAGATATAGTGTATATCAACACCAGAGGTTAGGGAGTCTTTCATATTCTTCAGGGCACTCAAAAACCTTTTCTTCCTCCCTCCCTGCCTCTGCAGCCAGCAGGCTTGTCCATGGTCAAATAGACATCAAGCAGGATGCTCTGTAGAATGTACAGAAGGGAAACACACGCCCATGTGCTCCTCAGGCAGCCACCCAAGGTTCAAGGTTACTTGGAAAAGGACAGTAATTTGTGGGCTGAGAGGCAGAAATTGCTGAAAATGGTTCAACTCGGGTCAGTTACAGTTTTAGCCTGGTGTTGCACTGAAGCTCCCAGGGGAGCAGAGAAGCAGAGTTGTGAGCCAAGCCTTAATTCACTGTGCAGAAAGTCAAACAGTGAACTAGTTTCAATTAGATAATGTGAACCCCTTTTAATGATCTGCCCATATGTTGCTGCACAGATCATCTATTATTAAGTAAATATGCTCTCTGGGATTTGAGCTCCAAAACAACACCAGGTAGCTATTTATTAATAAAGGGAAGTTTACAGTAAAAATTTACCAAAGTTAGGTCATATAAGGTAAAATCCATGAAAATTTTGCTGTATAGATAACAGTGGACTGAAACTCCATTACTTTTACTATACATGGAGGAGATGTATGCAGTAAATTAATTTGGAATCAGAAATAACAGGACATAGCTTCTATAGGATAAGAGAAAAAAAGTGTCACCCTCTTCTGAAAAGCATGCTCTAGCTCTTTTGGTCTTCACCAGCATTGTAGGGAGGAATCTAAGCACTAACACAGTTCCAGCTTTTCCATCCAAGGATCTGTGTTGCCAAATACCGGCACAGGATTTTAGAAAGGCAACTCAGACTTTTAAACCATGTATCAGATGATATAAATTAAATCGAATTTATTACCAGATGAATGAAAAGTGAGCTGAGGTTAAACACAAGCCTTCATTTTCATTAAAATTCTTGTGAAATCAACAGCACTGCTCTTCCAGTGAGACTGCTCCAAGTGAACCAGTACTAGAAACTGCTGGAGAGATGTGAGCAGCATGTTGTGGTTGTGACTGCCTTTGAATTTAGATACCTTTGTCCTGGATATTAGAGCTGGGTATTCATACATGAGCCTTGTGAATAGTCCTTGTTCCTTCCTTGAAGAATTTCTTCATCTTCCTATGGAAAGGCACATGCACTGAATACAGAATCAGAATTCCAGGTGAAGCACAAATCTTAGTAGATTCTTTGGGATTTTCTGTCAGCAGAGCAGGTTCCCCTGAGCACATTGCACACTGACTTCCTTTGGCTGGCCACAGGAATGTATCTGAAGTCAAACATCCCCCTACATCATGACTGTTGCGTAATAGTCATCTAGACCAAAAAAAAAGCACAAAGGCTACTCAGTTATGGCTGCAGTGTTTAAAAAGCTGGATAATTAATCTTGGTAACAAGCAGGTGAGAGAATTGAGTTGGCATTGACCCTGCTATCGACTGTCGTGGAATAGGCACTGAGACAGAGGAAGGCACCATTTGTTAAACCACAGCTGCCCAAAATTGATCTTACCCCCTCCAACCCAGCCTGGCTGTCTGCCATGGAAGCTGGCAGAACATTGGAAGACAGACATTGTGACAGAAATCGCCATCTCTCCACCACTGTCAGGAGCAGCAAGTCTAGATGGTGATGCAGGTCTTCTACAGCTTGATGATGCTGCCTGAGCTTGGTCTCTTTTTCTAACTATCCTGTCAGAAGAATTTCTGCCAGAAAATTTCTGACAATCTTGCCCTGTTCAGAAAACTGTCATCAGGAGTGGCCTCCCATTGAGGCCAAAGGAACATTGGAGACATGTGATGGACTGAGCACAGCCCCCATTCCCTGTCCTCCTGTGCCACTCGGGAGAAGGAGTTAGAGAATTCTGGAGTAAAACCTGGCAAGAAAGGAGAGGTGGGGGTAAAGGAGTTTTAACATTTAGTTTTTATTTCTCATTATCCTACTCTGATTTGGTTGGTAATCAATTCAGCTAATTTCCCCCAATCAAGTCTGTTTTGCCTGTGGCAGTAAGTGGGAGTGAAAAGTTATCACTGACCCTTCCCAATCCACAGCACCATGTAGCTTCATGTTCCCCCACATCCCGTTTTTTTCCTCCTACCTTTCTCATTCCTTCTCCAGGAACACACTGACTCACCAATTTTGAAGAATATGTACTGATGTGTTGTTGGCAGGAACCAAATACACATTTTGATGGCCACTGAAAATTCTTTTGCAATTTAGAAATACACAAACCTTTAAGACTTTAAGTGGAGTTTAAGTAGTGATACTAATGGTTTTGTGACTACTGACAGGGTAAAGTGCTTTTTGGGTTAACCTAGTTCTGCTATGCAAAACTATACTGCAGACAAAGCATAACTCCTGAACAGTTTCTCAGACAGCAACTCTAAATTTCCACTCCCTTTTGCAGTAATTCTGATGGCTGGTCAGTTCCTACCTCAAAGGGAAATATTCCTCCAAAGCAACGGTATACTAACACGATGCTGATGGAAGAGCAAAAGAATATCTCTGTTGCTAACAAAACACCTTCTTTACCTGTCAGTCATGTTCTTATGTCTAGAGGAACGGAAAATGAAAAATTCTCACACATGGGCAGAAGCACCTGAGAAGAGAATCCTTGTTTTAGAACACTGCACTGAATTCAAGACCCTTCTTGAATGCTGGTGCTGCCATGTCCATCAGTCACACAGGCATCTTAGCCAAAATTTAAACTTTTTTTTTACATCTTTACTGAAAATCATCCTGATAGTTTCCCACACCATCAATAAGGAGACAGGTACATTTAGAAGTCTCACAGCATCCTTGAAGATTAAATAGGTGGTCTAATCACTGACAGAGAAATAAGATTATTTCTCTTACAGCAACTGAAGCAGAGGATTCCTGTGTTTGCTGCCTTTTGTCATAATTTGGATGTGAAATGAAGGCTAGGAAGAGAAGAGGTTACTGGAGCCTATTTTATCTCAGTCTGTTGCTGCTGTATTGCTGGTAACAGTCCTGCCCTAGTCACAGAAGAAGGGAGGTTTCTATCAAGCTGGTTTGGGTATGTTCAGTGTACAGGTGTTTATCTTGCCTTGTGCTCAGTGGGGAATGGATGATTCACTTTGACTCAATGTTTTTTCAGTCATTTAAGAGAGGTGTTGTGTATTTCCCTTCTTTGTCAAAGACCAATGTTTAAGAGTTGCTATGGAACAGTTTGTACCTTGCTTGGAGATATTAAGGAAGAAGAGAGAGAGAGTAACTTAGTCCTTCACAATGTAGATACACAATGAAGAAATGCTGTCACTGCCCTGGCTGTCAGCCCAAAGCAATAAGATAAAAATTTGAAAAATTAAGATCCAAGTCCCAAAATTCCTATTCCATTATGCCAAAAAGCTGAGGGTATTTCATAACCCCCCCATTCTGCAGTACATCATACAGCAAACAGGAGAGTCTGCTTACAGTTGTAACATGATAATCCATCCATTTATCCTGAGCATAGCTCCTAGACCCAGCTGACAGTGGCAGAATATAGATAGAATTTTATATTAGATTATGTTTCTACTTTTCAGGGAGAATTTAATGATGCCTTTGGGCCTATCAAAATTTTGTACTCCTTCCGCAGCCTGTGCTGCATACCAGCCCCAGTTCTTGTCAAACACACCTCTTCATTCAAAGGTTATGCCACATGGCTGTGGAAGATCATTATTTTCAGACTTCATTTCTATCATATTTTAAAAGCAGTCCCTGTTGCCCTCAGAAAGGGAGATAAAGGTTATAAAGAATAAATATTTGAAAAAATCAAAAGCTTTGACTTTACCACAAGAGTAAACAGCCTGGAAAATACATTGAATTTTTACTAAATACTAGGTTTTACTCAGGGGAAATCTGTGGGAAAAACACGGGAAAATATGCTCTCCTGCCATTCTGTTTCTACCAATAAATCAACATTAGCATTTATAAAGAGAGAAGAGACCACATGCTAATAATTCTGCTTTCATTTCACATGAAAATTAACCCCATTCATAGGAAGATTCTTACCCATTTTGATATAATGCCAGTGGTCAGAAGTGTAAACCAAGCCCTAAACCAAACTTTCCCTGGAGAAATGTTTTTAATCTGAAGTGCAGCAGCCACTGTGGGTTCAGTCTGTTTCACCACAGGATTCCCACATTGTCCCCTTGCAGAGCACATGATTGTCTTGCATCAACCCACTCCAAATTGTGGAGCTGCTTTAGTGCTCTTCTGCTGTGCAGGATGGGCAGATGTTCTCATGGGGTTGTTATGGTGTGGTGTTTACAGCGTTAGTGCTCTGAACAAAAAGGCTCAGCAGATATTATGCTGCTCTCCCACATGTGTCAAGAGGTTTGCTGGAAAGGACAACAGTACTCTACAGCCCACTCTGTAGTCCTCTTGTTAACTACCTCTAAACCCCTGATTTTTTTAAAGAGTAGTTTATGAAGCCACAATGTCCCTGAAGGGATTATGTCTAAGTTCCATAAAATGTGTAATACTTACCATACATTACAATATCAAACAAAATACCTAACCTTGGTCTAGTTGTCTATTTGTGGAACAGCTGATACAATGAAGTGTGAAATACAGAGCTAACTGTAGCTCCATATTTAACCATTACACATTGGCAGTAAAACGGTAGTTATTCTGTTAAAAAAAAACAAAAACAACCTTGTATTATAGATGTATTAACTTAAATTACCAAAATCAAGTCTTCCCCCAGCAGTATTGCAACAGCATCAGGTAATGGTTACTTCAAGAGCTTCTTTATAATTTACAAGGCCAGCAATATGTTCTTATTAGCTTTGCAGTGTTACAGGAATTAAATTATACAATAAATTATCGAATCCATGACATTCACTCTTTTTCAGCAGGAGTGAAATTGCATATAATATAAAAGCCAAGCCTTCCACAAGCAGGGGCTACTAACTATGCCTTGTTTATTTGTATAGTTCTCACATGAAATTGCAGATGTATTTCAGTGCTGCTGTGTTGATACACTAAAAAGTGATGCTAAATATTCCGATTATATTCCCCTCGATACCATATAATTTGTATGCTTCTAAAAAGGAAGAAAATAAAGGGCTACTGTTGTAAATTACAAAAATCAGTGTGCAGATGCTAACTAGAAGGAAACTGTATTCAGGCGTATGTGGTGGCAATTTTTGAGATTGTCACCATGTTTTCCTGTGCAAAGCAGTATTGTGCATCATACAATAGTGCAACTGAAGCCCCAGACTGAAAGAGCCTTGCTCTTTGTGCAGCCCCCTCACTTCCAAATGGAGCACATGGTCTTTTCCTTCATAGCTCTTCACCCACACAGCAGAGGATTGTCAGGGAAGGCCAGAAGAAATGAGCTGCCCCTATGGTGCTTTCACCCTTGCAGCATGATATTTGTATTGATTTCAAGTGTTTATTTCACATAAAAAGCTTTTGACTGCAGCCTGCAGAAAGCTTTGATGTTGCTAATTTAGCTTAGTTTACCTACACAATTTTCCTTTTTCTTTGATAGTCTGCAGCTTGGCATTTAAATGTTCATTTTTCTGTCAGTGTATTTCAGTCACATGTTTGTGTTTTATATGTAAATAAACATTCTCACTACAGTAACTGAACAGAATTGTTTTTCGTCATTGGAGCTTTCAGACAGAGGATGGCTTCTAGCAAAACAGGGTTCTTCTCATTTACATAGATCTGGAGTTACAGAGTTTTTACAAATCAGTGAGGGCAATACCACCACAACAATCCCCAATGAAATGACACATATTAGTAAGGAACTTCTTACCTTTTTAACAGTAAAATATCATTCCTGGAAACACAGCCTGCTGACCTTGGAAAAGGGATAGCTTGAAGACTAGCTATTTTCTCTGCCTAAAAATGTTTTTAAAATAGATTATTTTTCATTCCTGGCAAGAGATATCTCTAAGAATGTTGTGGCTGAGGTAAAGTCAGCAGACCTGAGATGCAAATCCAAACACATTTCTCCCTTTCTCTCCCACACTAGGCATTTTTTTTCCTTAGCCCACATAAAATTATCAGGTTTTAATGTCAGGATAATTCTGAATTACTTTTAATGAAACAGAGATTTTCACGTGTCCGTTAAACCAGTTCACAATCAAAAATTTGCAAGTTAAAGGTCATCAGCAGGAAAAGGAATTATATACAATAGAACCATAAAAATACAACTCCCTGTTGCTGTAGTGACATGACAAACAAAAACGAGGCATGGAGAAACACTTTCAGACTGAGATTTTTCCCTGTCCAAAGTACACAGGAGGTTATTTGGAAGCTTTCTTATCACTGGGGTGCCCTGAGTGGGATGGGAGCCTGAGCAGCCTCTGCTCACTCTGGCCAAACAACAAATAAATTACTGCAGCCAGCAGCCTCAGATTCTTGCAGTCATAATCAACAGCTGCAGGTAGCAGGGGGATGAAATCTGTGCACAATAGAGAATTAGTTTGCATTTTGGCATGTATAAACAAGGAAAAAGGAAGCTGAGATGGAGTCCTGCACCAGATTGCCTTGCAATCAAAATGGTTCATCTGGTGTAAATATCTCTGGGAAATGAGATCTCCCTGTTGTGTCTATTCATTTGATTATTTTTTAAATCCTTTTAAAACAATGTAATTATCAGCGATGAGATTTTGCCTAGTTTGAAACAAATGCACCTTATGATAAAGTCAGTGTGCAAGTCAAATTTTCATTGTATGCTTATCTGACTGATTACCAGAGACTTTACGGTAAGTAAACTGACCTTGATGGCTTTATAAAAATCCTAGACATAGGATCTGTTATCATTTGTCCAGTAAAATAATACTAAAATTAAATGCTGTCATTTTATTGCATGCAAACTATTCTAAAACTGGTTTATTTTTATTTCTTTAAATTTGTTTTTTTCCTCTCAGAAGAACTGTCATGGCATGCTTACAAGGTTCTTCCATTCTGCAAAAAAACTCTAATTAAGACATTTCAGGTCTTCACAAATCTTCATATTTCCACATATGCTATTCATTTTTTTCAAAAGTACAAGAAACATTTTCCTATAATCAGAACTTGAGAAGAAAAATGCACAGTACAGTATATTTTGCACAATTAATGCACATAAAATGTAAAGGTATTGAGGAAGTAGGTGTATATGTGAACTTCTCCAAAATTACATTATAAAAACTTGCAAGTTGCTCATTCTTCTTTTCTTTCTTCTCTGTAATATTGTTGTTCTAATGTTTGGTTGTCAATTGCTACTTAAAAAAACAAGGCAACAGATCTTCTCAGTAATACAGCCATTGAATTGTCTGTTTCTAAGCAGTAATGTGAAAGAGGACTACTAAGAAAGAGCATTTCGAAAATTTAAACCCTCATAAATTTAAATATAATTTTTAGCATGCTGTATGTTACAGAAGCATTTAGTGTCCTGTAATCCTTTCCAAATACTTTTAGAATTCAGGCCAGGCAAACTTAAAAGCATACTTTGTCTGTCAGACATCTTAAAAAAAAATTATGGAGAGATAGAAATGAGCTATAAAAACAAATTGGAAAAATCCTATTTGCATTCTGGTCTCTCAGCTCATACTAGATTATGGTGCCAAACAGACAGAACAAAATGAGTGACATGGAGAAGTCTAAAGCATTCATACAGCAACAAAAAAAAAAAAAATCTAGATGGAAACAAATGAAGCAAAGGAGAGAGGCATGCCATTGATCTGGTGATAGAACAGGTAGCATGGAGGAAAAAAAAAATCCACCTGCGCCCTGTCAGTGTGTGCAGCTGGTCAGGGGCCAGCAGAATGCCTGTCAACAGCCAGCATGTAAACAGAAGGTTTTCTGCTGGACATTTTGTGGGGACCTTCCCCCACTTACTTGTTTTCCTTTCCTTCACTTGTGGGCAGGTGTAGCGCCTTTTCAACCTCTTCATCCTTTTGACCCATGCACTTCTACTTCTCCAGAGCATCACTTCCCACACTCCATGGTCACACTTTAGAGAGCTTTTGTCCCTTGAAGCCCCAAGTGTGCTTGGGGCTTCAAGGGACAAAATAATNCTCAATGCTGATCTGTTGAATAGCCTTAAAAGTAGCTGTCCTAAAGTCCTGTCTATACAACAGACCACTATTCTTTTGAAGTGTTTGCTTTAGTGCCCATTGGAATAAGGAAGTCAGAGGTGGGACTCCAAATAGCACTGAGAAAACCATGTATTCTATGACCTAAGTCAGAGTATACAAACGCCCAATTCAAAATTAGTAAAGCCTGTCATAAAAGCACAGTATTAAGCACTATGCTTTCCATAGACATTTTCTTTGTCAGCATTTAGGAGTGAGGTTTCCTACCTGGTAATATTTTCAAATATGTATCAGCTTTCTGGAGTGAATCGGACAAAGTTGTTGGACTTTAAACAGAAAGACAAAATAAAAAGAAAACAAAACAAACAAACTCATGTGAGAAATTCAAACCAAATATTTATCTTTACCTCATTTATTAACCAAGCCCATCTACCACTATTATTCCAGTCCAATCTATATGTCTGCTTTTCTATGTATCAACAGCTTATTCCAAAAATGCTTCCTTCTTTACACCAAACCATATTTATGCAAACAAGACCTGGTTAGTCTTTCTGCAGAACCTCTTACCAACTTTCACTGGGGTTTTTTTCAACTTTCTTATGAAATTATCAAATCAGAATTAGTCAAAAGTTTCATAGCTACGGAATACATTTACAGAGGTCTGCTATTGCAATATTTTATACAGGAAGAGCTCTTGCATTTGATTAATCCCAGCAGAAATATAGATTTTCTGCATCAATTTCCATGGAATAACTTTTGGATGTAATCCCAAATCACAAACATGTTATGTTGTATTTAAATAACACATCAGACTCCATTGTCTGACGCAGATTAATATGTACAGATATCTAGACATAGATATGTATGTAAACATATATATGAAATATATCTCATCTCAAGAATACTTTCAGATTGTTATCTAAAAGATTTTTTCAATATAATGATGCTTAAGTAGACTTGGATCACTGAGATCAAAGTACTTTCATGAATTTAAACTCCATGTGAATAAGAAGCAGGGAAAGATTCAGTGGAGCAAAATAGCTCAGACCACTAAAATCCAGTCAAAATTAAAACACTGTTAAGCGATTTTTTTCAGAAATAGATGTATTGGGCGAAAAAAATATAATTTTCTACTCAAAACTTCCATCTACCTTAGTATTTAGGCAGTCTTTACAGTCCAACTTGACTTTTTTATCCATGAACATTCCCTACATCTGCTTTTAGGATAAAAATCTATGGGCTTGTTTTCCCTTTTCTTTCCTCACATTAAGAACTTTTATTTTCTCATGTTTATGCTACCATATATTGAAACAAAATGCTCTGGCAAGTTGTGTTACAGATACAGTGCATTTTTCCATTGAAGTCACTTGCTGCCACTAGCATCTCCTGGCGACACACCAAAAGTCAGCAGGTGCTCTGTCTCTGTATTCTGGGTAGAGCATTGAGAGTGGGGGAGTGTGCTCTGCCCCACTCCACAAGGATATTAACCCTCCCTTCACAGACTTTACCCTGAGACATCCTGTACTTCTGAAAGGAAAGATGAAAATGACAGATTTCTCCCTCATACAGCAGGTTCAATGAGTTTTTGAAAGACGTACACACGAATCATACAGAGAGGAGATAAAACTACCAAATCAGAGGACATGAGGAGTTGCACCTTGACAGGTGAAGGTATTAAGAGATATCCTGATTTAGGAAAGCAAGCATAACCTCTTCAACTCAGTTTGGAAGAAGACTAAGACAGACCAGGACTAAGCCCACTTCCACAACGACAAGGCACTTACAAGATTATTTCAGACAAGCTCTGAGATCACAGTATCTGATCCACAAAGACTTTTTGCAAGGCTAATCTCAATCCTTTCTGTGATTAGAGTCCTTGCTGCACCAACAGCACCTAACTTTGTTGTTTGCAAGGACAAGGGGGTCATGTGACAAAAAGCAGGGTCAGAGGAACACAAGAGGCACCAAGATGAATATGTATTCTTATAAATATGGATAGTGCTCTCTTCATAGAGCTGAAGTGTAGAAGTGGTATACATCTTTCAATTTAACAAGGAAATGAAAAGTGTTATGAAATTCAGCAGCAGTGTATCCAATAAACAAAAAATATGAAAGGCCTGACATCAGATGTACCAGATGTCTTTGAGTGTTGTCCCAATGTCTTAACTGTAAATCCATCATCTGTTCAGTAAAGCCATTGGGCCACAGGTACCAAGAAACAGATTTTCATACCTTATGTAAATACTTCTGTACTGACAATCAATCTTTTTTTCCTCATTGCTGTTCCTCTCTAAGAAATTACTTTTGAAAAACATAAGAAAGAAAAAAGAATCTTATTAACTTGGAAGCTTGTTTTCTTATTTCACTTCCATATTTAAAGAAAACTGTCCTGTTAATAATGAGAACCAATATGACCACTCCAGCTGAAAAAAAAGCATATTTGTTAACCTACTTCCCTTTTTTCCTCTTATATCTTGACTGTGGCACTTGATGACATGACTTGATTTTACTAATATTTTTCTGCTCCCACAAATAAAGGTTTTTTTTATTGTTCTCCAAAGCAAATTACCAGGACCTCCAGTGAAAGTTTAAATCAAAGAAAAACGTGTTAGTACATATAAGAACAGAATCACAGAACAATTAAGGTTGAAAGAAACCTTCAAGATCACCAAGTCCAACCATCAACTAACCCAGCACCACCATTATCACCCTTAAACCATACCCCCAAGTGCTATATAAAGATGACTCCTGAACTCTTCCAGAGATGGTGACTCAACCACATCCTTGGGTAATTTATTTCAATGCCTAGCCACTCTTTCAGAGAAAAACAAAACAAAAACAAAATAACCCAGCACCACCATTATCACCCTTAAACCATACCCCCAAGTGCTATATAAAGATGACTCCTGAACTCTTCCAGAGATGGTGACTCAACCACATCCTTGGGTAATTTATTTCAATGCCTAGCCACTCTTTCAGAGAAAAACAAAACAAAAACAAAAACAAAACCAACAACAAAAAAAACCAAAACAAACAAACAAACAAAAAAAGAACACCAAAACAAAACAAAAAACCCCCAAAACTTTAATATCTAAACTTAACTTTCCCTGGCACAAATTTTCCTCTCACCTTTTACTTGACACATGGCAGGAAAGCCCAGCCCCCTCCTTGCTATAACCTTCTTTCAGGCAGTTGTAGAGATCAATAAGACTCTGTCTGAGCCTCCTTTTCTCCAGACTAAATAGCCCCAGCTCCCTCAGCTGCTCCTCACAGAATTCAGAGCCTTTCATGCTCCATTGCACTTCTCTGGATATGTCCCAGCACCTCAATGCCTTTCTTACAGTGAGGAGCCGAGAACTGAATGCTATATTTGAGGTGCAGCCTCACCAGTGCTGGGGGCACAGGGGGGTCAATCCCTGCCCTGCTCCTGCTGGCCACACTATTGCTGGTACAGGCCAGGATGCCATTGGCCCTCTTGGCCACCTGGGCACTGCTGGCTCATCTCCAGCTGGCCATCAATCAGCACCCTCAAGTTCCTTCCTGCTGAGCAGCTCCCAAGTCACTCTGACCCAAGCCTCTAGCTCTGCCTGGGGTTGTTGCAATGCACATGCAGCACATAGCAGGGACTAATTAATTGAAACTGTGTTGGAGACTGAAATATTATGGCTATTTTTATGAAAGATTTTTTTTTATTATGGCAAAATTTTGTACCAAAAACTGCATGGAAGACCATTACACCCTGAATGGGCCTCCTGGCTGAGGCCCTGGATTGCAAGTTGAAAGAGATAAGAAAAGTGACACTATCATTCAAAGCATCTGGGAACTGATGGATAAGACAGGAAGAACATTCATGGCAGGGCTCAAATCTGCAGCTTCAAGGTGGAAGATGAAGTCCCATGCTTATTATTGCCAGGCTTGGACTCTCCCCTAATCCAGGGGGAAGGAGGGAGGATGCATGGCCAAAAAGGCCTCTGGTCAGAGTCAATGAACATCCATCCTCTGCTGCACAGCCCAGCTGCCAGGGCCCCCCCCATCCTGGGAAAGCCACTTTTACAGGATATCCACATAAGGGACAGCAGGAGGGGTGTTGTGGCCTGTCAAAGGGCCCTCCCTGCCGAGGTGTCCCCAGACCCTGCACCAAAGCACTGTGTGATGAAAATGATGGAACTGATCTAAAGTCATGCAAGACAAAGTTAAACCTTTCCCCTCAGGGAGGTACCTGGGTCTTCCCACCTGCCCAAATGTACACTAATAATCCATTGGATTCTATGCCTTTTGGCAGAGGACTCTTACCAGCAAGAAGACCAGATGGAGGGACTCTTTTTCCTTTTCTCTTTCTTTTCTCCTTCTTTCTTTTTGTATCTTTTACTATGAAATAAAATATATAGACTTGTGTGTGTGTGTGTGTGTGTGTGTGTGTGAGCATCTAACCTCATTTGGTTTTAATAATGTCTTGGGGAATATTTTAACCTTCAGAGTCCTTTCTGCTTTATTCACAGAGGGTTAATTCTCTTTGCTTCTATGTGATTAGTGTGGATTGCAATAATGGGCCATTGCATAAAACTCCAACAATAAAAGGAATTTTACTGTTAGTAAAAACAAGTTTATCTTGTTTTTACTAACAGTCCAGTCTAGAGCACAGTAGAAATTCTGGCAAATACTCGCTCAAAGTGGTGTGGTCTATCACAATATTACTACTTTATTCCTCATAATAAACCTGTGTGGATGTTACCAATTAGCAGCTGCCTAAAATTAGTATTAATAAATTTAATTGATATTTAACAGCCACTATGCACTTGCAGCCAAAGGATGATTCCCACACAATGCTGCTCAGGAGTGTATTTAAGACACCATTGCCTCTAGAGGTGCCATTTTCTGTTGTTATTTTAAATACACATTGTGATCTCACCTCTTGGCTCAGAGATGTCTGCACTCTTCCATAAGCTCCCACACAAAGGCTCTGGTGCTTTAGAGCAGATGCCAAAGGGACTTTGTCATTGTCTCCTGAGGATGGTCTATAGCAAGAGAGATCCCTGCAGAGGGACTGAGACCCTGGTGATAAGAGTGCGAGCTGTCCCCCCACTTTTCTGGGGGACTGTGGGGAGTGTCTTCCCAGGAGTGACTGACTGGCTGACTTCTCTGCCAAGAACAGGTCATGTAGGTTCCTTGTCAAGGGCTTCTTTCATGCATGCCTTTTCGTAGCCAGCAATGCCATGTACCAGGAAACAGAGCAAATCTTCTAAATTACTAACAATTTAAACAAGTTGGCTCTCCAGTCTTCTAAACTTTAACAAAGGGGAAATTATTCATCTGCTTCAGATGAACACATCACATCTATACCAGGTGGAAGGATTTTGCCTGAAAAGAATTTAAAAAAAAAAAAAAAAAAAAGACCACATACTGCCAGTCTGTGGACTAGAAAATCTTCTGGCATAGCCAAAACAGAGAGTTCCTCTGGAGGGGATTCAGTATACCATTACTGCTCTTATCATGGAGATGCCACTTCCATTTAGTGGCATGCATTGAGGTCCTTCCAGTAAAATGGTCTAAGGAAAATGACAATTCATCTTCAGGATGGCAGAGGAATGGTCATAATAAGTTTTGAGAAATACCAGATAGTAAAAGACACTCTCATGATTTCTCACTCCTTCTACCACCTCACAGTTTATATTAAATGGCAAATCTGGGATCCCAGTGAGCTTTTACCTGCATTTCCAGTTTCACCAGAGTAAGTCTAGGTCTGATTTTTCAAGATTTATTTCCTGTGAGTAACATCAGTGTTTCCAGCAGGACCTTTAATGCAGATGAGTATTACTCACACATACAAAATGTGATGGATTAGGTTCTTTCATGACAATATAATGGAAACTCCAGTCTGGATTTGCCGAGATAAACACACCAAGGAAAGAATAGCCAGACATCTGGCACAAAGATAAGAAATAAAACAGAAGAGCCAAAAGAGCACTCTATATTAGGTAGTGCAGGTAAGATGTTCCATACCAGCTATTTCATAACCTGCCTTCACCATCTTGCAAACATTCAGCATCCTTCTTAAACCAGCTACACACTGGATTCATACTGAACAGTTGGAGCACAAAAGCAAGCCAGTCATTGCAGTCCAAATGCAATGTGGTGTAGTTTTCACAAGTTCCAATAAAAAAACTTGCACCATGGTCAGCTCTGGCCAACCTTATGCCACATCTTATCTCTCCCCTCACATCAAATAAAGCTTTATTTTGTACTCAATTTGTGAGAGCAGTGACAACCCAGGATTTTTTTTTTCCCCACAGAATGAAGTTGTTAAAAATTATTTTAATTTTTAAATGTATTGTATAGAACCTAAGTTTTTAAGCATGAAAATATAGTAAGAACACAGTTATGTAGCATTCCATCAGGAATCTTCAAAATTTGGAGGGTATCACTCTCAGATATAAGGCATACACAAGGTTCTTGTTATTCCTTACCACATTACTCTTTGCCAGTATTCCTTCATGCCAAAAACAGCATCTGCCAACATCTCCTAAACCCTGGAGATGTCTGCACAGATTCTCCAGAAGGTAATAATTTGCTGTCACCAGGGGCTAGTGATAAATCATGGAGCATCACCAGTGACAAAAATGTCATCACTACATCCAATACAGGAGAATATTTGTTTGGAATAGCAGGTAACATAGTCAGCTATTCCACGATCTGTATCATGCTGTAGTCTGGTAATTCTTATGTAATTCTATTAATTAAGTGAGTTGATGAACGACAAATAATGAGTTCTAATGACTTAGAAACTGAGGAGAAAAATGGCTTAAAATACTTCTGGTAAAATTCAGTTCCTGTTCAAGGCAAGGAGGTTCAAGATTTTCCCAGTTTCCATGGAGTTTTCCCAGTTCCCAGAAGGATTCCCACAGTTGGAAAGGGAAACATTTGTAGCATTTGACTGATATCACTAAAATTCTAAGTGCAGAAGCATGTGCACTCTTTTCTGCAACCTGTTTTTCTGGCCTGCTGCAAGATCAGGAAGACAACACTGCAATGTGTCATAGTTGGGCATTTTCCCATAAAAAGAGAAAGGTCAGGAAAGATACCCCTCAGTTCATGCCGAGCAAAGGGAATATAAATACATCCTTCAAACTCAACATTAGCAGCAAGCCAAACAGCAAGGAAGGGCAAAGAAGCAGTATGCTCCATATCAGCTTTGGGAAAAAAGATGCACTTTCTTTCCTTAGAAGATCACTTCTCATCTGAATCCTGAACTCCAGTATCACATTTATTCAAATTATCTGAGTGAAATTAGACAGAGAATGACAAAGCAGCTCTCATCAGCTGGTTTGCACATCACTCTATGGCCAAGCACTAATAACATACATCAACCAGATGCAGTCAAGGCCAGGAGAGAAAGCAGTTTGTACTAAATTCCTCTTTTGGCTTTGAGCTTTGAGTCTGACTCCCAGATGCAGTGGGGCAACACATGGAGAGTGCAAACTGTGCTGCAAAATACAGTGTGTGAAGAGGTGTTCCAAGCATCTGTGGCATATTTTTCTTCCACAGTGTAAAACCTCACAGAAGTACTGCATATTCTGAAAGGAGTCACTGCTCTTTTGACCTAGAAATCACCCTGAATACAGAGTCTTGAGTGTCATCTTCTCATCAGCAAAACCCAAACCGTGGTTTAGGGTAATGTGGTAAATTGGACTCCTGACTGTCCCTCCAAATATTTTCACTGCAATATCTTTTTGTTTTTTTCAGGTGGGGTGGATGGTGAGTGGAGGGGAGGGGCTGCAGGGTTGGGGAAGACTTACCTAACGTGCAGGTATCTTACAGCACCTCTTGATCAATAAGGTGTACAAGAGAAATGTCCAGCAAGGAGAAAGAGTGAAAGGGGCACAGCTCAAATACATGCTCTCTATAATTTGCTGTAACATCTTTGTACTATAGATTTACAATAAATCTTTGTTGTTTCAAATTTTCTAGATTTCAACATTCCTTGTAAGAGCATAGATGCCTTTAAAAAAATAGTGATGTTCCTGGGACATGCTGGAGCAGATGGACTAGTCAGTGCAGCTACAGTGATTCATAGCAAGGAAGATTTATTTGTTTATGCCTATGCTGTAATACAACCTACCAGCTTTTTTATCACCAATTTTGTATTTTGATTCAAACTTGGTCACAGTCACTTTCATATTTTAACTTTTTTTTCTTTAATAGGCACTTGAATGCATAGGATTCAGCTGAAAATCTTCCAAGAGAATTAAAAAAATATCAAGTGAACAGGAATGCATGATGCATTACAACTTCATTTTAAATAAACTAATCAATGGAGTTCTGTCTATAACCTCAGCATGAAAGGTAATTTATGTAGAAAAGCAAATCAATATCCCCTGAATTTTCTGTAAGTTTAACTGATGCTCTCAAAGGGGATCATTGACATTGGTTTATTGGGAGGGATAAACGTAACATGTTTGCCTCAACCAGTTGTAAACTAAGATAGGGAAGAACTAATAGTCTGCCTAGACTAAAGGAATATCCTAAAATAAGTTTCAGAAGGGAATAATATGTTCAGTTAAACAGCAGTGACACTGAAATTAATGTCTCACAGTGTTGACACAAACAGGCGTGCATAACCTTTCATGGTTACGTATATATACATATGTGTATGTATATATATAATTTATGTGATGGCCTTAAGCTGAAGTACAACAGTCACCACTAACATGCTTGATTCTTTAAAAAGTTCTTGTTTTATATGAAAAATGACTTTTTTTCTTTGTTGTCTTTGGCACACACTTTCTTTCAAAATCTGTCAAGAGCAGTACCTGCAGGAAATAAATTCCATTCCTAGAACAATACTGTCTTGTATTACATGTGCATGTTCACATGCAAGTATGACCATGCTACACAGCATGGTCAAATCATTTGGGAATAAAATATGGAAAAAGGACTTTCATCAAGTTCTGATACCCACGAACTGGCAGATCCTAGCACTAACTTTGTTGTTGCAATTGAAGAAGAAGAAAGACTTTTCTTGCTTTCAGCTGTGACAGGTGAATAAGCCAAAAAAAGGAAGATGCAATTTCTTGGTAAGTACAAGTTACCAGAAAATTTAAAGGCAAATTACAACCTTTTATTTTTGGAAAAAAACCTCTACCCTCAAGAAAAAAAAAAAAAAATCCATGTCATGTCTCCCAGACATCATCTGTTTTTTTAAGAATCAAACACAATAAAATATTTAATTTGGAATGAGGCAAAGCTAAAAGTTTATATGGACATCCATAGAAATTTTATTAAATGGGCCCAAATCAACATTTTTATGTGTTTTCATTACCAAAAATATCTGGTGGAGCTGAGCTGTAGTCTGATATTGAATTGCAGATTAAGGAGAATTTTATTATTGATTCAAAAAATTATTTGTATTGATGGCAGGAAAGGAAGAAGAAATTGATGCAATAGAATTTGTAAACAGATTATGTAGAGAGCCCAGTAATACAAATACAGAATGCAAACCATGCTGATTGCTTGAAAAATGTGTGCAACCTACACTAGAATGAATGAACACCATGGCATTTAACCTATGACAGCCACGTGAGCAAGCATTGCATAAAGCAGGCAGCTGTTGGACAATGCCCTGGGGAAAAGCAGTGTCATTGAAATGGTGGCCCAGCAGAAATTCACCCTCAAGAATTAAAGTAGAGCTTCAACACTCCAGGTTCCCTGAGAAAGAAAAGTTGTGTCTGTATGAGAAAATGGGGGAGGGGAATCTCTGTTCCTGTCACACATTAGTTACAGTGGTGGTGCTTTCTGAGTGTGAGCGTGCCACTACAGGCAATAGACCTGAGTCATTGAGCCGTGCTTAGGGATACACCATGTCTGCCCAGAGCACTGGGATGCAGCTTCTCAAAATGGCCAGGCCATTCCTGTTGAAACTGAAATATGAACATTTAAAAAGCTGAGCATTTAAATGAATAGACTATGGGTCCAAATGAAAAGCTATTTCACTGAGTTGCTGTTTAACTTCCGAATATCAACCCAAAACCAAGACCTTGTTTTCTTCTTTGTCAGCCTGTGAAAATGAAGAAGAAGTTAGACCCAGCATTATGAGCAGTCCACGCTGAATTCCAAGAAGCCATATCAGAATTAACCAATGACTTCCTACTGGTTGAATCCAAGCATGAAACCTTTCTTGGTACAACAAGAAAACTCCGAAGCCTGTGAATGTAGTAGGTTTGTCACAGATAACATAAAAGCACCCTTAGACAACTGTTACAAATTAAGTGACTGAAAAAAGAAGCAGCATGGAAAGAAACTAAAAGTTATCACTTTTAGCTGTAAATCACCAGGTTCCAAAAAAATAATGAAGGACTGCTAAAGTCACAGCAGCTATTTTAAATACACAAAGCTGGGGAGGACTTAGTTAATAATTGATGAAGTACTAACAAGAAGAAGACAAATCTGAAGAACTAAATAACCAAAGAGGAAAAACATTACAAGAAACTATTACACGACTTGGGGGGGAGGGGTGGGGGCAGGGGCAGCAGAGAGGGAGGACATCTATTTTCATAGAGCAATTTTCAAGTAAAAAGGGCAGTAATTTTAATTTGACCAATTACAGAAATCTGCCTATCAACATACTCAGAGGTAACAATTCCTAAAATATTTTTGCTGACCCGGTATGCCTGCTGTCAGTTCCACCCTAGAGGCACGTACTGTCTGCTTGCTTCTTGCTTCAAGCACTGTGTTTTCAGCAATCACTCAGTTCAGACATTCAGTGCATTCACATCCTGAAAATTTTGCAAATAAATAATGATCACTAAAAAAAGAGAACAGACTCACAACCCCCCACTGTATTCAATTTTAAGTTCACCTTTTAGATGACCATCTTCTGTATGAGTCCAGTTAGGCTCCCTTAGTCATTTGAAAAGACCCTGCACACGTTGACAAGACAAGCGCAAATAAACAATATAAAACAGATATTTGTCAGATCACATACACACAATAGGATTCAGATATTCTTGCCACCCTGATAAGGCACTTAAACATTCTTTGCTGATGAGGAAAGAACCAGTGAACAGGAGAAGAAGAGCCACTGCCTGGAGCTCCCCAGGTCAGCTCCTTGCTGCTGATCTGCCCTCTGCCACCAGCTCCAGACACATCCTTACAATTATGACTTAGTGACACCAAGCAGTCCTCAGATCAGGCTCTCTGCTTTCTTTCTTTAGAGATTGCAATTGTCATGTAGGTGTTTTCTCTCTTGGATCTTTGTACACCTGATGGTGCTGTTCCAACCACCCTCAGTCTCTTTGTAGTATTATCATTCTTATTTTTCTGCAGAGTTTTTTTCTGGTCACTTTCACACCCTTTTGGTGCTCACACTTCTCTGGGACAGGGTTGTGCAGCTGGATGGGATCCAAGATGGTAGGGCATCCCACCTGAACAGCATGGGTTACTCTGAGACAGGGCTTCCTTTTTGGAGCAGGCACTTCCTCACAGAACACAGATCACTTTTCTTATGTCAGTGGAATCATGTCGAGATGCTGCTTACAGAAATCCTGTCCACAGTTTTCTTCACGATCTCAGGGGAAGTCAAAGAACTGGGAGCAATAGAAGAATGTCTTGTTAAGAGAGTAAGACTGACAGAAACCAGGCTGAACTGCAAAATATTCTTACTGAGACAGGAGGATTGTTCCAATGTTTGAACTCAGGTTTTATGAATAGCAACATGAACACCCCAGATAAAAGTGCAAAAGTTTCTGCATAATACATACAATGGCATAATTTACTTTATCTGGCAATGAAGACTGCATTAAAAAATCAAATGAGATGTTTTAGAGAATTCAAATCTGTAGGAATAATATGCAGTAAAAGTTATGAGAGGTAGGAGTGGCTGTAATTTCTTCCTACTGACTCATTTGACCCTCTCAGCTTCCTGATTCCTGACTTTTTAATGCCTCCACTACACTGTTTCACACATTTTGGGTTCTTTTATGTAGCAGAGCTCAAGTAAGCCAAGAGAAAAAAAAATCAAACACCTGTTACAGTATCAATCACCTGCTACAGTTAAGTTTTAAGAGGACTGAATGCCAAAATGCATACCTGTTTAAATATAAATGTGTAGAGTTCAGTGAAGCTAAAAGTGATTCCATGAACTGCAAACAAATTTCCAGAATCACAGCATTTTATTTAGACATCTTTTTACCCTTGAAGTTACTGGGAAATCAGACTGTAAAATTTCTTAAATAAATGTTCTCTTCTGAAATAAATATACACTGGGAAGGCAGCCTGGGCATCAACAACGACCAGTGTCCCTTAGACAATATGCCCACCACTCCCAGGCAGGAGTTGCTGTTTCTTGTCTAGTAGTGCGTATGCTGCTTTACCATTAACTAAGGTTTGCATAAACACAGGTGCAAATCCTGCAACGCCAAAACACCAGATCAAGTGCACATACCTCTGAAATCAGAGGCATGACTCCTTTTTCTGCCAGCACTTCTGCTCTGAAATGTAGGTGGAAACAGAGAAATGTATTCATATCATTCAGGACAATTTCTGACTTCAGAAAATGTGTAGGAAGCGTCGATAGTTTCCTTCTCATAGGACTTTCTGGTTTTTAAGTGGAAGGCACAACAAAACATTCTTGGACAAAGCAAACCCAGAAAATTAACTGCATTTGGTTGAATTTACTCTTCCACCACAGTAGAGATGTCTCAGATAAAGCATCTAAAATGAGACTGAACAGTTGTGTTTAATTCACTTAGTTCTACCTGTATATTCTTATCACTGATTTGCCACAGGCAAGTGTATTTTTCCAAGATTCAGAGGAAAGCAACTTCTTTAGTTCAAAGGACTGAAAACTTTAGTTGAGAAAAGGAGAACAGACTTAGGACAAAAAGTTGTACATCATTTTATGACAGTGAGAGACAAAATCCTTTTGTGACCTCCTTTTCAAAAGCATAGTGCAGAAGCTAAACATTAAATAGCAGCTCAATAGATTTTCATCAATGTAGAAAAATAATTATGTGGGAAAAGTTATATAACTTCCCACAAACAAGGTCAAAGATCAAGATATTTTTACCCATGATCTGTAAGCTTCCCTATTGCATAAAATAACTTCTTGGATAGAAAAACCTCATCATCTTCACAGAGCTGGACACAAATGACCTCTTATTTTAGCACCAATTAATTTTCCTTCATGTTGAGCCTATCAGGGAAATTCATTATACAATCCCACTGTTTATTCTACTTCTTTGCTCCAGGCATATCCATGAATTCATACTGATGAACTACACTGCATATTTCTTTATTTCAGAAGTAAATTTAAATGTGTTACTTTTTGTTCTTTACTAGAAAAAAATTGTATGGGCCTATCCAAGCTTGTTTCACTGATTTACCTTTTTTCTTTTTCCTGAAATTTGTAACTATTGGCCTTGAAACAGAAGAGATCCCTGTTAATCTAGCAGCCAAAATTCTGATATGAATACAGGGCTGAACCCCATGTCCTTGCAGCAGGAGCTGTGAGTTTCAATTATTAACCCATCACAGATACTGCAATAAATAGATCATTAATGTTCTCAGCAACCATAAATGAAGCACCATCACATGGCAATTGTAAATGCACCTTATCTGAGGACTGCTGCTTACCTGTCTGTACATATTACATCTTCAGGGCTGGTATGGAAACAATCCTGGCACAACTTCCTATTTCTCTGTGGTGCCTCAGTTAAAGAAATTTTATTTTCCTCTTGCTGAGATTCTGCCATTTCTGACACGAAGCAATAGACCTCCCTGGTGAAATACTGCCTTCCTGAAAACCAGGGTGGTTTCAGTGTGGTCAGTGCTTATTCTGCTGGCCCTGGGACTTCCATTCAAGTGTGTGCAGAGTAAAAGGTGAGGTTGCAAATTGTGGTGCTGAAGGACTGAGAACAAGGAGAATTTTATAGTCTTCCACAAGACCCTTGCCAGGTTTAGGGGCAGGCTGTATAGCTAAACCCAGTTTAAGCCTAGGGATGTGAGGCAACAGGAAGGAGAGTTTAGCTGACACATTTGGGTTGATATCCTGGCAGTTGTTTCCTACCACCTCCCTCCAAATCACTGATTCTGACTAACTGGAGGTGGGCCTTGGGCTGTTGGTTGGACCATACTTACAAAGTAACATATAATACATTTCCAAATAAATGGGGTTCTCCTCACCACTCCAATTCGTGTGTTTATGTGAAGCATAATGCCACAGAATTCAAGCCTGAGAACAGCTACAATGGAATTTTTTGCCTATAAACATGATCCATTTCATATGCCATCTCCATCAAAACCAAATCTCATCTCTGTTTGTCATCAGCTGACCCAAAGTCTTTGAGAATCTCAGAAATAACCATCAGTTTTAAAACCATGCTTCAGGTTTTCTTGAACATGTTAACATTTCTCTTGTGATAATAGTTTCAAGACAAAATACAAGTTCCCTGCTCAACTCTGTATCAGATCCAGTATCTTGTTACAAAATTCTACATTTTCCCACTTGAACACTTTTATTGAATTACATTGGTGCTGGCATTACTGCCTCTCCACTCCTACTTATTATTAATTCTCTATTAATTTACTATTAAGGGGGGAATGCTGCTTCCACTGAATACCTTCCAATAGCTTAAATAATTTAAATCCATTTAAAAATTTTATAGCTGCATGACACTCACTTATAAATTAAGTGATGCAATTAGTGAGCAATATAAATAGTCTCATGCTCTACAGGTGCCAGTGCAAAGAAATTTCCAGTCCTTTGCAAAGGCAGAACATTATTTGTCACTAAGGCAGTTGTGAGCTGGTAACTCCCCTGCTAAGGGCTCCAGTGGTGCTGCTGGTTAACAGCTGGGTGTCAGCCCTTTTCCTCACTGTGCTGGGAAGTAATATCTTCCTGGAGAATAAGCATTACAGGCCTACCCTGAGGAAAAGGTTCAAGATTTTGGACACTGGAAAGGCTGATGTTCACAGCCTTAACTGAATGAAGGCTGAGGTGCTGTGTAAAACCTAAGAAAGCAATTTAGTTAACTACTCTGGATGGCTAATTAATCTGAGAACTGTTTGTACAGTCTACTTGTGGATATTTGACTTTTCCCTTATTTTGTAAAGAGACATTTGGTAATCTCAGCGGATATTCAGACAAAAAGAATATTTTGAATGCTGCATGCCAAAGCTCTTCTCAGAAAATGCTACTTTGAAAAAAATCCTTGCCTTAGAAGATTTTAAATATATATATATATACATATATCCCTCCCAGATATGCCTTAGGGGAATGCTACATTTTGATAGTTTCTACAGCTAAACATTTTGCACCTTCTCTGTTCACTTTGACCAAGCTGATTTTATCATATGTATTCTCTAGTGGTCACTGCCACATGGAAAGGATCTGCTTCTACTGACATCTTTCTGAAGCATATCAGCCACAAGAAGTGGCGAGTGCTCCCCTGCCCATGACAAGTGTTTTGTTGTTGCTCCAGTATTTGAGAGGACAAGAGGAGTAGGATCTGAGGCTAGGAATATCTGCATAACCAAGCTCAGCTTACTTTCTGACTTCCAGTGAACTGGTAATTTTCAGAATTCCAAGAAGTCTCTGTGTGGAGTTCTTCCAAGTCCAAAGCCTCTGCTCTCAATTCCTCTCTGAATGAGCTGTCCTGAGTTGTCATGTGACAACCCAAAGACAAGTGCACACTTCTCATCTCTCCAGGTGTGCCAGTTCCAGCCCCATGTTGCTGGCATTTGACCAGTCTTTGCCCTGCTGCATCATGCAACATGGAGCTCTCCAGAAGGGGCTCCCTGCTCATGACAAAAAAGCACCAGCTTTTGGGGCCAGGCCTGTCCTGTTTCTTTAGTCCAAGCAGTAATTCCCCTTGAACAGAAACAAGCATCTCACACATTTTCCCTGGCACACAGAGGCTATTATCTTGTCCATTTCATTCCCAAAAGCAAAAAGTATGTATAATACCGATTCTAGGGTTTCAATTATAATTTTTGACATTTCATAGTGTATTAAAATGCCAATAAACAATAATTACATATTAAGGCAAGATAGTGAATAGCTTTAAAAATGTGCAAATATGTATCCATGGCAATGAAAAGGAACTTTACCTGTAACGGGTCAAATTGTGCAGCTGGAATCTCGTAACAACTACATTTTGGCTGAAAAAAACCCAAACATTTAGATGAAAAATGGGCATTTGCTTTGGCCCCTTGAGGACCAGGAAGCTCTGATGCCACCACTGGACTGATCATCCCTCAAAGCATTTGGACTGCTCAACAATTATTTTTCCATAACAGTAGTTTCAGGGTATATTTACAGTATAATTGCTGGAAACTTTCATTGAGCAGATGATAAGGGGTGAGTTACTTTCATTTGATTTGGCTACAGGGAAAATGTATGCTTTGCAAATTTAATTCAGATCTGCTTGACTTGATCACTAACACAAAGACAGCTGCTTACTATAGTTGTCTTAATTCCAGTTGCATGTTTTGTCTGCTCAAGCAGTAATTATAGGTCTTTGGAAAAGCAAGGAAGGAAATAATGATTACGTGCATAGAGAGGGAAAATTTTCCAGCTGAAATTAACATGTATTTTTCCACATCACCTAACTTAGGAGACTATCAATAAAACATACAAAACCCATAACTACTTCTCCCTAGAGCTGTGCTTAGCTTTAAACATTACCCATCTTTTGGACTGTCTGCTGCTTACTTTCAGGTCACTGCATCTCTCCTCTTAACACAACATAATCCAAAGGCAGTTTTTTGAGGTAGCTATACTGTGAAAAAGACAAGTCCTATTGTTTTATTTTGGTGGTGTACCTGCTTAATCTTAACTATCTTCAGGGACTAAAATACAGCAGTATGAATCTCTGGTGTATCTGTAAGGCCCGTAGCAGTCATGTTCAATGGAAACCAAAAGGAGATGGTTTAGCAGATGTCCCCACTGAATCTTAAGTGGTAGAACACAATTTTCCCAAGCTACTTGTCATCAGCAGAAACACCTAGGCAGGAATGTTCTCACCCTTTCTTGAGCAGGGCCTTGCTCAGATGCACTGCAAGCACTGGAAAAGGGTCTACAGAGCACCAGAAAGGCAAAGCTTGCCTGGACCTCTCCTGAGACAGAAAAACACAGTTATGTGTGGCTTCTAAAGTTTTCAGTCAGATACCTTCACTAATGTTTGCTTTTGGGATTGTCAGCAACCTCACATTGTGCTGCTTATGTCTTGCACACCCTCTCTCTTGCACACATGTTCACTCCGCTTTTTTGGGAACCACATGTGTTGTTGACACATATTCTGTCTTTTCCAGATTCCAATTCCCCTTGCCAAGCACATTTTTTTAAAATTAAATAATGCTTGGCAGTGTATACAAGCAAACAATTACCCACACAAATTTGGTGCAAGCAAGTGTAAGACCACAGCAACAGAGGAGAGGAAGTTGGGTTTAATCATTAAAATGTGTCAAGTACGGGTTCCGCAATTGTTTTTGTTCAACAAACCATGCTATTTTATTGTGTGGTTAGCTTTTCTGGGCCATGGATTGAGCCAAACTCAAGCTTTAATTAAACATGCAGCTCCATGATAAAATGGAAGACCATCTCCTGTCTCTAACTCTCCCCCCTTCTCTGTGATCTTCTCTCACAGATGAGGGCTGACTGACCCACCATTCTGAGACTTCACTGCGTTGAAGACACAGCCAACACTGTGTTGAGAACCAAATACAGTTAACAAGGAGGTTTTGTGTCTTCCCAAAGACAGCAGCATATAGGTTAAGGAAATTAAGTTTGTCCTCCCACTCCTGAGGTTGTTTTGTATTTTGTTGCTTCAGATGCTTCTGCATGCACCATTCTCACCTGGCCTTACTACTTCACCCAGCAGCTGGCCATTGCAATCCCCTTGATTAAATTTTAGCTACAGCAGTGTGCCTGGGATTTTGATTATGACTTAACTCCCATGCAAAAAGTAAAACAAGGAAGAATTTCCCCATGGTAATTTGAGAAGCAGTCCTGCATCTAAATGAAGTCATACCCAATGCTAATGAAAGAGCATTTGAAACCAAAGTGTAACCAAATGCCTCAGGCCATTTTATCATCTGAGGTACACAGGAGTAAATATGAAAGGCCTCTGATGTAGATTAATAGGCATCACAGGTATGTAAATGATGTCTCAATTTGGCACGCTATAACTTACTTGCTCTTAGATCTTAAAACACCCTAAAGTGTAACTTTATAACATAAGAAAACTGTTCCTAATTCCCTACAAAAACGCCATGCAATTTTAAAGTAAAGTTAATTAGAAAAGAAACCATTTATAAATAAAATAAATACTTTAAACTATATATTAAAGATCAGAGATTACTTGGGGGAAAAAGTCTTGCTTCAGGTTTCACTACAGATTAGAAATACTATCAGAAAAAAACCCCAAAAAACTAAGGCATCAGTTTGTCTTCTCATTTTCCCTACTCTGCATTCATGCCATCCTATTTCTCCCAAGAGTCACAGTCTGGTTTACCAGGGCATATGTACTTTCACTTGCCACTTCCTTGTGGTAACTCCAGTTTCTTCAAAAAGAATGGCAACCAAGAGCCCATACTTGCAAAAACACCTGGCTAGAATTGTATGTTGGCAATTCAACTAAATTTTACCACCTCTAAAATGCTAAATTCAGGCTGTCTTATTATATATATGTTGCATGCCTTTGCCTTTACATGGGGAATCTTCCCTGCTCGTGCCACACACAGGCTTCTGGGCACAGCCTTGCTACCCCTTTAAACTTACATGAAAAGGGTTCTGAGTTCTGACAGCAGGTCTCCAAAACAAGGACTCCCCCCCAAAAAGAGCTATTGAATTACATAATTCAAACAAAACTGTGCAATAAGCAGGATGCTGCAGATAGGTTTCTGAGATTGTACCTTACCTACCTGAAGCTGTTTACACACACACGCACAGATGGATTAACACTGAAGTTTTACATGTCTCTTGGCCTTTTCACTTTCTGGCTGCAAGTTAATGGGTGTGAGAATAATGCCAACATGTGCCACTTTAAGAACAACCTTTTATGTAACCCAGATTAAAATTTAACTGGCCTGTTTCACTATTCAGTATGTGCAGCCTTTTCAATGGGATCTGATAAAGATCAGTTTTGCTGGAACTTGTTTTCACAGCACTTATAAAAACAGCTTCCCTGCCACTGGTACTTGGAGCAAAACAAGCTGCAAAATCTGCTGCATTTGAGAATGAAGTAACTTGATTATTATGGTTTTACATGTGCAACAAATATAAGGCAAAAAAGGGGCTGGAAGTATTTCTAGTACAGTGTCAGTTGCCACTCTTGCTTTAGTTGCACTTAACACTAGCTCACCTAGTCCTGTAGGAAACCCCTTTACTGGCCTGGCAACTGCTAATAGCTGTCAACTACTAAAGGATGCCTGAAGCAGCCCAAAAGTGTGACTGAAAACCTTACTCAGCTCCATGCGTGCATTATGGACTCTTGTCACTAAGGAAGTTCAGCCCTCCAAGCTGCAGTTGAGGGACTGGCATGGGAGGAAACAGGAGAACTGCAAAATCTTGATTTAAATTGCGGAGAAATTGATGATCAACCTTCAGTTCCACTGAGTCTCTTACCTGGTTTAAACATGTGCCTCTCACATGCTGTCAGGAAAAGGTGAATTTATAGAAACTGGTAGGTAATGATATTCTGGGTGTACTGTAAGTGCAAGCAAGCCTCAAAGACAGCCCATGCATCTCCTGATAACAGGCTGTCATTTCTGCAAGAAACAGTTCACTGGCTGAATGAGTTCACACATGCATCGCCCAGTCCACTGGGAACTCCTGCGAGCTCCTATCAATGACAGCCAAGACTGAGGTCTTTGAAGTCCCCATACCTGAGATGAAGCATGCCTATAGCAAATAAGCTCCAGTACACTTGCATTGATTGATATCAGTCTGTTCAATGTGCTTCAGGAGCAAGCCACAAGAGCCAGATGCCCTGAGCTGATTATGAATCTCTCCTTCAAGACAAGCATTTAGGCCACATTACTCTAGGAGTTCGAGACCATCAAACTTCAGATTTTAGATCCTTGTGAAAAATTCTTAAGACATTATCAAAGGAGGATGTGGCATTGGTTATAAAACCCCTGTTAATAAATAACAGAAGAATTTGGGATCACTTTGAAATTACTTTGAAACTGAATTGAGGAATGCAGTTTTCAGAGGAGACACCAAGTCCTTACCTTTCACAGCACCCACAGCACCATGCACACCTGTGTACATTCCTCAAGACTGGCACAAAACTGTTCATGAATGTGCAACACAAAATTACTTCTGTGCATTAAGTACATAGTTTGAAAGAGGACTGCAAAACCTATGAAAATGCACTGGATGTGCAGGCAGAAACCCATGTGTTTCTCCTGAGACCTTTATGCCTTTCCTAACCCTTTGGAAAAAAATTCACATGGGGCTTCCTGAAAGGCTATCAGTAAGGAAATAGAAGCAGTACCTTTATTGCTTTCATAGCAGAGATTAGAAATTTCAGTCCCTGGCTTCTCATAGAGGTAATAAGGATTTCCTGAAAATCTTAAACTATACTTGAAAAACTAAAAATGATGAATAATTTTGCAAGGGATAAACTTACAGACAGTGACAGACTTTTATTCTCTCTGTAAATAAGCTGAGGATTTTTTGAGGCATTTTTTTGTAAAGCATAATATCCCTATGGATATTTTTAGAGGTGTCTTTGTGATGGCCAGTATTAAACATTTTGGATTTAATGCACATTTTGTTGAAGCTTGTGGTTTTCAATAAAGTGCAAAAGCATTAAAACCAGGGTCAGAATAGGGTAACTGTTTAAGCTACTGCTATGAAGTTTTCTGCTTGGATATACAACAGAGCAGACATTTTAAATACAACAGAAGTTAAAATAACATTCTCCTGACTGAATAATTTCCATTAGGCTGCTGATATCAGCTGAACACCATCAGCAGGCTCCAGTGGTTGTTTGTTTTGGAGTGCTTGTGTTCATTTAAATCTCTGCAACCTGTGCTGTTTGAGATTTACCTTGATTCTCTAGTGCTATCTAGTGGCTATTACTGAAAATTATTAATGTGTATAAATGTAGCTAAATAAAAGTCAGCTTCTATCAACCAATCTAGGCCCTCCTTCCAGGGCTAGTCTGACTTCAAGGTGTGCATGTAGGGCTGTGTAGTAGAACCAAATAGTCTCTCCCACAAAGCTTCAGCACCCAATGCTCTCAGGCTACGTGCACAAGCTGAAACCAGCAGCTGCCTGCACAAACACCTTGATTATTGGTTTTGTAATACAAGAGAAACACACACAGAGCCATCTCCACACCTATTTGTGCCTAAAGAGGTGAGCACCTCTGTTCTTCTGCCGCTTTTAATTTGACTTAGCCCTCTCCTGTTAATTCAATTCACTTTTGAATTGGAAGTTCATACTATGGCAGTTACAGTCATCTTCCAAAATAGAGAGAAGCACACAGGCTGCCAGATGTCAGTAAATACCTCTGTCCCCAGCTGCTGGCTGCCCAGCATTTCTGTTTGGTTCACCTCCTCCTTAACATTTAGAAGGAAACCAACCCAATTCAGGTTGCCACTTTGGCTTGATCAGAGATTTGTTAGTTAGGCCAACAGATTCAAGGTTTATACTCCAGTGTGAGTCAATAATACATGTACATGAGTTCAAACTATCAGAAAAGTAAAACTGAGTATAATCCCTGTATATAAAAGGAAGAATCCTATGAATGTGAGGTCTTTCACATGGACCTTAACAAAGGGCTTCTATCAGTGAGGAATTCTGAAGTGTATCTATACTTCATGAGGTGATCCTAGCCCCAGAAACAATATTCCAGACCCAAACATTTCTCAGCTTCCAATAGGACTTCATTGTCCTGAAAGCAGAACCTGGAATGTGTTGCATTGTTTAACTTATCAGAATACTAGAAAGATGTATATCCACATTAGAAAAAGGTTCACTGGGAATCAAAAAATCACGAAGAAATAGATAATGCCTCTGCTGCAGTTTTCCCTGACATTAAAATAGATCAAATATTTATTCTCTTTTTAAAAATCCTTTGAGAACCTTTACATATTAAAAAGGATTAGAGTACGTATTTTAACTTCTTCTGTAAGAAAAAAAACATCCCCAGCAGGAAATATCTGCAGGCCAATAGTTAGCACTTACACAGTACTATTCCCAGATCTACACATGCACACACGTCCATGAGCACACACACAGCCTTTGACATCTTCCTCTCACACATAATTTCGCCCCCCAACCCAGTGCACACACTCTAATCAAAAGAAATGGGGGCAGAAATGCAGACAAGAATGGTTTGGCTGCTGGCAAAAGAGCTAGCTTCGAAGGGACTCTGACTTAGAGTGGAAAGAAGGGAACATATTACAGTAAACAATAAACTGTTAATGAGCTATTTCTACTAAATGTTGATATTCCATAAATCTGCACTTGAAGCAAAGGTCCAGTTGTATTCTTTTTCTTCCTGCTCAAGCAACCATAATAGAAAAAATCATTTTTCTAGAGGGAGACTATATACACAGAATTCTGACGGTCAGCTTCCATTTAAAATGAACAAAAGCATAATTGTTCCTAGGCATATAAGGCATAGATTGAAGAGAGCATGCTCAGTCCCAATAGGAAAATCAGCTCAGACCAGGAGGTTCCTACCTTGTCTCAAGCAATTCTCTGTCATGCCCAGATTTATCCTTACTGCAAAGGCTTTGTTAATTTAACAAAAAGACAATCACTGCTGCCATTCCTGGTTGTGAAAGAGGCTGTAAAAGCCTTACCAAGAAACTGTCCACAAATATTTGTGTGAAATAATTAACATACACATTTAGTTAGAACTACCTCTAGGTTTACATTACCAATAAATTTGAGTGCAGTACTTCTCATCATGTATATGCTTAAAAAGGGAGGTACCTGAAGTACCTGATAGAACTGGATAAAAGCAAAACAAATTCATGCCCTCTACATGATCTTTAAGCCAAGATGCTCAAGGATAGATCTTTTTCAAAACCCCCACAGTCAGCCAGACTGATTTCCAGCCCTGATTTCCAGGACTGCAAGTGAAATTTGGTGTATGCACCAGTATGCAGGACTGAAAAGTGCCAGTACTGCATCAGTCCTGTCAAGGAGTGTCTCTGGAGCCTGCCGCACCCACAGGCAAGTTGCTAATCACCACATTTGTCAGAGAACAGCCAACTTGAGCTTTTGTCTGCCTGAGACTCAAAACATGTAACTTCTCATACAGACAGAAACCTATAGTTATGCTTCGAAAAGGCTGCTGGACCTCAGTTTTCAACTGAGGCACGACTTGTGATGAGAAATGGTGGAGCTCTCTTACACAGACTTTTCCAGGACATGTCAAGTCGTGTACCATCCAGACGCATGTAAAAAAAAAGCTGCAGGTGCAGTGGGTATTGTCTGGTGCTTAAGATCATCAAGAAACAACACTGATTTACTACACTAATGTGTCACTTGTACTACTTAATTCCCCCACCAGCAAAATTGTAGTCTCCAACCCAGACACTAGGTCTGGAGTTGCTTGGATTCCCCAAGAGACTTTTAACATTAACATTTTCATGCACTACCTATATGTGTATGTATTCATCAACCCCAACAAAAATTATGTAGTTGAAACACTGCATTTTTTTTTTTAAATTTCAAGAGTATAAGAAGAATAACACTTTATTAGACCTTCAGAGGAACTCTACACCTGGGGAAAAAATAAAATCTAGCAAAAAGAGTTAGTGTGAACTTACAAAAAAAAAAAAAAAGAATATTAGCACTTATACTCTTTTTCTGGTGTTGGTTATAGTAACAAAGGTTAGTGCTTTTCCCATATAATAATCTTTTATTATCACCTATCCTCAGTGGTCCCTGCCACAAACAGGAGTTCCAGTGAACATCTGCTGCCTTAACAATTAGGACTGTATTGAGAGCAATCTATTTAATCTTTCTATCTATCTAAAACTAACTGGTCTTTCTACCTCCAACAGACACATTCACGTTTAGCAACAAGTAATTAATATGTTTTTTTCAGTCAAAACAAACTGTATATGTTTTTGATAGTTTCTGATAAATATTCCCTCAAAAAGAGAGTACAACTTACCACCTACTAACTACCCAAGATGCTCCTCCCACTGCTTTTGGTAAAATTCCCGATAATGTGAAACCCCAAAGTGCTGGACACAGTGGCTTTGGCATCCTTGTGATGACAAGGCACTTAAAAGTTACAGTCTGAAAAGGCCTATCATTGTGCCTCAGCCTAGGTGCTTGTGTGAGGTGCCCAAACAAGAAACTTCTTTATCTCCAATGAGTGTGCAGTAGTGGAAATCTGATAACGCACCATTTAAATGCACCCCATGCCCTCAGTTCTGAGTCCTGGTATCATGCCCTCTTCTGTGACCATGGACAGTGAGAAGCATAAACCAAACACTATGCAAACACACCAAACTGACACTGTTGCTGAACAGTGCTGCACAGGACTCAAAAAGGCAACTGACATCCCACAGAAATACTCAAGAAGAGCATTCACTCTTTTTTAGGTATAATATCCACACTGGTCAGTCAAAGCACACTTTTCATTAAACTGAATTCACTTAACAAAGTGCAATCTTAACTAATAAAATACCAAAGGCTGAAATACCAGAAAATACTAACAATTGTCAACAAGTTCAAAGCCTTCTCTCTTAAAGTTTTCTCTTGTCTGCCTATGGATAGACTGGACATGTAACTGCAACCACTTAAAAAATCCGGTGTAGTGCTGGCAGTCATTAAAACAGGTAAGTCGTTTTTGTATCGAAGTTTGTTTATTGCATCAAACACTCTTTTGATGCAATAAAAAAAGTTATGTATTTAAGCTACCCATATGAAGATCAAAACACTGGATGGAATAGAAAGTAGTCTGAAGAGAAACAGTAAGTGAAAACCTCCTTGGCTCACTTCAACAAACCAATTTGCTGTTGCAACTAAACAAAAAAATTTCCAATTGAAAACTAATAATTTAGTCTGGAAAATTCTGTTATTTTCAGCTCAAGTATATGCAGCTTTTAGAATTTATATCTTACCAAAATTTAATCTTCTTTCTACTGAAATAAGAGAAGCAGCATCTATGCTTTTTCTACCCATTTCAAATAGCCATTTTCACTGTAGAGTAGAAAGCTGAGGAAGATTTTACGACAGGAGAGTAAGAACATAGGAACCTCAATCTACTTGGGCATCATTTTCCATTGGGTGTACTCTTCTCAAGTTTGAATTGGATCTCCTTACCTGTCATTGTTACCACTTCCACAAATACAGGTGGCCAAACTTCACAAGTTAATGCATTACCCTGCAACACCAGCTATGGACTAAAACCCATTATGTTAAAGATCTACATGTCTGTTGAGGAACACGCATGATGACCTGTTACAAAAGAAAAATCCACATTACAGGCATTGAGTATGCTAAGGACAATACTGTTCACTATTAAAAATATTTATAGTTTTAATAGCATTTGTAAAGAAGGTGAAAACTTTATTCTTGGTAGCTTCAATTGGAGCTTAAAAGAGAAGTGGCCTCTACACATGAATATTTTAGATGCTTCAAACTATTTGTTTTTAAAAACCAGGAAGAAGTGTGTGTGAAATCTAGCAAATGCCCCTCTCCAATGTCACTCCCATTTTGAGGTAAGGCTTTGCAAAACACTGTTAAAAGTACTAAGTAGTTCCACATTATTTGCAAGTCTCTGTCAGCAAAACAAAACATCTTGACACTTAACAAAAAAGGTGACACTTTTTTCTCCATCTAGGTCTACAGAATATATAGATTTTTTTTTTTAATAAAAGGAGACTGAATAGAGTGAAGGGGATCAGCAATAGCTATTAAATTCCAACCCTTCTCCCAGCTGAGAATTAACAATACTACTACTACCATAAAGCTAACCCAGAAACAGAATCTAACAGAGCAATGAACAGAAAAGCAGCTATGCCAATGATACCTGTTCACTGTCAAGAAATGAAATGTGCATTCCTACGAATCAGCTGTCCTTTGTCCAGACCATGCTTTCAAAAAGTGACAGGACCTTTCATTAATACCAGTCTAAAATTAAAGACCTTCTCATTAATACCACTCTGATTACCCCTCAGCAATGAATAGCTGAGAGTTAAGCAAAGTTAAAAGAAAGGGCTGGGTATCAGATGAGACAATGGGATGAAACCTTTAAGATGCCAGACCCTTCTGAATGTGTAACTTAATAATGTGGAAAATATGTAACCAAAGCCATAAAACTTCGTAGAACTGGGCCACAGTACCTAGCACCTTACAGGACTAACCCCTGTGACTGAAAAGTTGCATTGAACACAAAATGATAAAGAAAATCAAACATCCTAAGCCTGAGAAGTTTATTACTACATGGGCCAGTGCACGGTAGCCACTAAGCAGTAGTCATGCAACAGGTTCCTGGCATGGGGCTTGGGGAAGAGCCTGTTCTCAGAGTCCCAAGCTCCATGGCCCACTAATTTTCTCCCTCATGGCACATCTCATGCCTGAAGGAATGCTTTTCTAACAATGGTTAATGCACTCCGTTACAGAAGAACAAGACAGCTTCACAGTTTCATGAATTTGCTAACAATTTACAAGTGAAGATAAAATCTTAAAAAAAAAAAATCTTTAGCAGATGCTTTAAGGTTCACATCAAGAGTAATTACTCTTTTAACTATTGTTTTGAATTATACTTTTGCCACAGAATGGATAATGTAAGTATGCCATTATAAAGCAACCAGTAACACACCCAGAACTTTACTTCATCATGACAGTTTGGAATTTATTAATTTAAATCCCCCATTGTGACAAAAGAGCAGTAACAAAATAGCTGTACACTACTTCTGTTACAAATATAGATACTATTTAAAGTAACTTTACATACTCTATTGTAGGCATTTCTCACTCTATGCAAGGAATAAGTACAAAAGCAATTCCATAACAGCAGAACCATCTAGTTTATTGCATCTTAGCCTACCACAGTGTAACTTCTACAATAGTTATAAAGACAAAGAGAGTGGGGTGTTTTTTGTTAATTTACTTACACATAACTATAAATTTGTTAATACTATTTGACATAATAATACTAATACTGCTTTTGTGACCCACTAGAATGAATGCTAGTCTTTTATATTATCCCCTAATAATGGCCTGACCATTGCCTGCATTTTCAGTTCATATTTCTCTTAAGTGATAGTTGAGATAGTGGCCTTCTTGCTAAAATTCATTTTTTGCTAACTAACACAAAGCATGCTGCTGCTAAATAGCATACTAGTTTGACTGGTATCTTCCACTCCCAAAAGACTCAGATAAATTTTTCTGCAGGAAAATAAATCATGGGAAAAGCATGCTTTATCTGCCAGATTCCTAAGAGCATGGCAGGCAAAGGCAGGCAGCTTACAATCAGTTAAGTGTTTCATTGAGTGCAGTTTTTAGATAAAGTTTTAGTGATGAAAAAGTGATGCATTTATTGACCACACTGCTGATCAAAGAACAGCTCCACAGTTTCATTGTACTTACAAGACACTTTTATCTGTGCCTCTAAAATTAATATCCCCAAAATAATAGTTGTAGCTGTCAAAGCTCCTCTTCTGCTTATTACTGATGCAAACCTTCACTGTTGTCTTACTACTCACCTCCACTGTGAGGTATTTTCAGGTCTTTACCCATCCTCAACCCATAACTCCTGGTTGTATGCCTCCTCAGTTCAAGGAGGACTTTACCTTTGCTGCGAGTGATAATGGCAGTAACATCATTAATGTCAACTCCTTCCACATTGGCCATATCCAGACATCTGCTGGCAGCTCAGCAGAGCTGCTCTGAGAGGTTGTTTCATGGTTCTGATGCAAGCAGCTTGTGGGAATGTCTGCACTGACCCTGTATGTAGTCTCGCACACGTTGGAAGAGGATAGATAACCTTTGCTTACAGACACTTCATATTAAGAAAGTTGTTTTCACCCATATAGACTGTAAAATATTCCTGTTTCAAAAGTCTAGTTCTTCTAATACTGCAGTTTCTGGGCATTCTCAATCAACAGTTTCCACTAGTAATGGATTCTTCAGCCCTGAGCACAAGTTCCACAAAACCCATAAACAAAACAAACAAACAAAAACCAAAACCACCATTACCACCACCAACACACCACCACCCCTCCCCCACTGCTGCCAAAATAATGAAACCCTCAAACCTAAGCCAAGTGAAACACTGTTTTTTTTTTTTCAGATACACCATGACTCGGTAAATTTAAATGCACAAAATGACAAGCAAAATAATTCACCCAAGTTACCAACCTAGTTCCTTCTACTTGAGGATTGTAAATTAACATGGTGATTTAACAGTTTGGGTTGAAAGGAACCTTAAAAATCATCTGGTAACAAAGAACCATCTAGTCCATTAACCATCTGCCTCCAGATTACATACTTTTTCCCTTGTCTCTCAAATCTCTGTTTTAGTAATACTTTCTTTATTCAGTAACCTTATTCCTGTTTTCTGACTACTGCTACCTGTACAACACCCTTGCTGACTTGATGAATTTATCATCTTTCCAATATTATTCAAAAATCCAAAGTCTCTTACAAAAACATTTCAGTTTTCGTGTGGTTATTAATGAAAACATTTTTTTTTTCGTGGTGACTTACAAATTGGAAAAAAAATCCATGTTTCCATGGTTAACATAACTTCATGCCAGTGGTTTGACAGGAAGAGAAGTATTTCTAATCTATACAAAAAATATGGTTAGATGTTACTTTTCTTCAGTGTTGCAACACAGTCCTGTAAAGCTGAAAGGGCAAGAAGTCTGCACAAACATTTCCATTCTTTTTACTATGTGGAAAGTAAACGATATTTTCTTAGTGACCCTAACCAGTCAGGCAGTCAGTTTATGACAATACAGTCAAAGTGACTGTTCCTTTTGTCCTTTTCAGAATAGCAACTGCTTCCTCGTGGGTCACCCCTTCTAAACTCTGCCCATTCACAGCAATGATTTGATCCCCCCTCTTGAGGCGTCCATCTTCTGCTGCTGCACCCTGGAATGATAAAAGAAGTAACTGCAGATTCACACATGTCTTTTTCTTCCTGACACACAATCCTGAAAGGAAAACCCCTTGCAACATTTTTGGTTTTCAGGGATACAAATAGAGCCAACTGTTGAGAAGACTGCTAATTCTGCAGTATGCCCTGCCCGGTCTAAGATCCACATCTAGAAATTAGATCTACAAGATTGTTTGGTTCTCTTAATTTTGTTCTTCCAGCTAGTGTAAGATTCAAACCCTAGTATTACAGAAGCAACGTTTTCAAGATCTAGAGAACTTTTCACCAAGTGGTGTAAAAGACAGCTTTATACTTTAATTTACCATAAAAATTTAGCATTTGTGATTCCAGTTTTTTCTGACTCTCTGCTATGTCTTAGAGCCATCCAGATGATCAAATCCTGGTCAGCATCTGAACTCCTCTGAAGATCCAGTCTGAGTTCAATAAAACGCTTCCCTCTTTACTACTTGAAGTAAACACAATCTATAAGGCAAGGGAGGTTTTTTTCTAAGTATTTACACAATTCCAGTCACAAGAGGTGGACAAGGCTCTGCTAATAGACTAAATCATGTATGTTTGGAAATTCTCAATCTTTTGAAGATTACAGCCTTCAAATGTTGCAAGCGCCTTTTTAACAACCTTTGCACTAAAAAGGAAAAGCTGTGAGAATCTGTAACATTCTTTTGACTGCAACCCATGATTTAGAACAGTAACTGCAGTGAACTAATAAATGGATTGATTGAACAAATTTCCACCTACCTTTGCAAACACTGTTTTCACATAAATGGGTAAGTCTCCATGGGGACTGCCATAGCCACCCACAATACTAAAGCCAAGGCCATCTGGTCCTCTGTCCAGAGTAATGGTCTTGTATTGAGGAGGTCTAAGAAAGTGAAAAGAGTATTTTGTCTGAACTTTGCATTTAACATGTAGAATATTCAACAAAAAATGTTATTCCTTTTAAGCTAACTAATACATTTTCTTTTCCATTATAACTACAAATACCTTTGTTATAAAGAACTGGCTATTTCAGTTAATGTAAAACACTGTAAACTACATAATGCCTACATTATTATATAAAAGTAGCTATTTCAAATACACAGCTCAGGGCATAGTTATGGCTGCTATATGCCACCAACAGTGCTTACTAAGTAGACAGGCATTGCCAATATCTCTTTAGATTCCCTAACATCTCCTTTAAAAATCCTGTAATGTCTTAAACTAGCTCAAATGGTTTATGTTATTAACGTTTAATTGCTTCTCTCCTAATTGATGAGTGTGCATTTGTATGTGTGTGTTTATTATACAGATCATTTATAGTTTGATAGTATACTTTGATAGTAAGAAAGTTTTGAATTCTAGTAGTATGTGTGACTGAAGAATCCTTTTTCTCTTTCCCCATTCCTAAAAGGAAAATCGCCTCAGATTTATGATAGAGTTTGATGCAAAACTTGTTTACATAATGCACCTAGCAGAACACCAGAAGAAGTATACTTTGTATACCAGAAACATCTGACCCTCTGGGATAGCCCAGCACTAGAGAGCACACTATGGAAACGCAGATACAACAATCAAAAGAGAATTTCTGGGTGTATCAATTAATCCTGGCTACCCAATCCCAGTAAAACTATAGAGGCTGTAGAAGAAATCAGATCACAATTCTACAGAGTCTAAAAAATTTGCAGCAAAGCAAATTGCATCATGAAAAACACAGAAGAGAACCTATGGCCCATAGGTCCCATGTATACCAAATATGTTAATCACTCTTAAGCCAAAAATGTCATCCATTATTTGCTAGAATTTGTAAGGTTTATACGTTGAATATAATCTAAAGTAACAGGCTACAGGGGCCGTACATTCTATAGTTACTGACCCTAAATCATCCTGAAAAATGCCAGTTGAAGTTAGTCCTGCAAATGAAAGACTGGAAGAAGGTGGATCCTGCTGCTGACCAGTTATGACACTCACTTCTCCTCCAGCCACAACCTAGGAACAGAGGTTGCAAATCAGTGATATAAGAATGCTGACACTAAAATAGTGCAATGTAGCAGCTGGCAAAACAGAATTCAGAAAATATTCAAAATGTCACTGAGGATTTATTACCTGCAACTCAATAGTGCCTGAAGCATTTTTTAAGATATTAACAGCTTGGGAATGAGTCATGCCCTCGGTAGATGTTCCACAGATGCTAACAATCCTGTCCCCAACCTACAGAAGAAAATGTAAAATATCTAACTTAGTTACCTAAATTTATTTGTCACTTTCAACAATAGCAGAACTACAAAATGACCCAGTATGAAGGCAGGTAATTCAACATCAGAATTAGCAAATTACACTGGTTTGGTTTGGTTTATTGGTGTTTTACAGAACTGATCCTAAAACTCTAGAAAGACACACATTAAAAAACAGAGATGTATTTTGTATATCACCTGAAGACACACTGAAGTAGCAAATTATTAGAGATTCTGTTTGGCTGAATCTTGAAATAACATTTTCCAAGAAACCTGAGTCAAATTCAACTACCTTTGATGCAGACTGGATACAGCACACATTTAAACAGTTTCAGATAAAATCTCCCACCCTAACACAGAGCCTAAAATATACTCTCTCTGTCCTAAGCATAGGAAACATGAGAGATAAAACAGACTGCACACCTACATTTGCAGGAATGACCACTTATACTCAGCAGCGGCACTTGTTTATAGAACACATCCTTCTGAACCACTTTCTATGCTTTTAATTTTCACAAGCTGACTAACTCTAAGATCCAATACTGCTTTAGGACCTCCTTTCTTTAAGTTAGCACATGCCAGCAATTGCACTTTCCCATGCTACCAATCTGAGCTCCTTTTTCATCAATCCAAACAGCAAGAATTCTTTCAACAGCCAGAAGCACTTACGACTGAACTGCTGTATTACTACCTGTCTAAAGTAATTACAGTTCATTACTCATGCAATCTTTACAGTCTGCTTAACAATTAACTTACTCTTAATTTTTGAGTCTGAGCTGCAACTCCATTCGGGTGCATCATGGCAATAAATATAGGAACATCTCCAAGAGGACTTCCTACACCTCCAGCAATGCTCACTCCTAGAGAATCTGCAGGGCTCTATTATAGGAACAAAGAAAATATTAGATTTTTCTGGAAAGAAAAACAGAGAATTGTAGGCTGACCTGAAAAGATCACTAAACACCCTATTTTACAGAATTTAGAATTCCTGTGTCAAGCCGGTTTTTAAGCTTATGTGCTTTGCATCACTTCAAGAAAGCAGAGAGAGCAGAATGGATGTTTCTTCTTGTCAGTGGTAGGTGAAAAGTCGCTGATTTAGTTGTGTTTTTTATCTTAACCAAACTAAATAATTACAGAATTCAGCACCTGACTCTTAATGTCAGCACAGAGGTCTGAGAAAGGAAAACAAATGAGATGGGATTGCTGTCCTTAGTACTGTCTATATAAGTATCCTAATATGAATCTCCTCAAGACTAGAATTAATTTTTCTGTTTCCCCTAGTGCTCAAATGTTGAAGAGCTAAACCAGCTATCTACCACTGCACCACATCCAAACACCTCATTGTAAAAACTGCTATTGCAAACTGGTATTTGCAGATTCTACTGTAAGAAGAGAATGGCTGAATACAATCCATGTAATCAAATGAACTAGATGCCAAGCAAAGACAAATAAATAGTATTTTTGAAAATAAGATGAGGTTTGTGAGTAAGCTCACATGCATAACAAAGGTCACTGGATTTCACACTTGAAAACCTGGCAGCTGTCATGCAAGAACCTACTCATTAAAAATGTGTGTGAAGAAAAATGTAAAATACCAAAAAACAGCCTTCCAACTTTGGTACAATTCCTTTGACTTGACCAAAACAGACTCTGCATTTAACTCAATTTGGTAGAATAAAACTAGGTCCCAGTACCTATTCCTTCTTTTGCTTTCAACACAACTCACAAAACATGATCACATAAGTCACACTACTTTAAAAAAAAATATAGGCAGTGGAGATCATTCAGTCCTGTACTAAAAAGACAAATTTATTTCCTGTTCCATTCCTAAAACAATAAATAGGCCTAGATTCTTTCATTCTGTAAAGACATCTATTGACAACATCTACAAAGCCTATTCCTGACATATGCTATTGCATGCTAAAACTTACCTTTTTTATTTCAACTGTTCTTAGTCCCTGTATTTCAGAAGCTGCTGTCGAATTAAAACAGAATCAGAAAAAAAAAAGTTAAACTAGCATTCCTAGAAAACTTTTTCAATAAAGTTATCCAAAAATCTATGACAATTCTAACTTTCTGCTTGTTTGTTATATACATTTTAATCTGATTTTGATAATGGCCATCATTACAATAATCAGATTGAAATACTTCTAGAATAGGTGAAAGAATCAACCACTTCTTCCATTTAAATAACTTTTGGAATAAGGCTGCTGAGCATGCTCAAATACAATAGAGGAAAAACATTATTTTCTAGCAATACTTTGATCAGAAATAACTTTGCTCTAAATTTAAGCATGAGACAGCTATTCTGCACGTATCGGGATTTCTATGAATGAGACAGCTTGTCACATAATGTATTTAGATTAAATACAAAACTATGGCTCAGCTTAGATTGTGACTACCTAAACTGCTGACATAAGAAGTTGTTAGTTTGTTTTATAAAAAGCAAACTACTACAAGATACATATGGTATATACTGAGCAGTAACCACTTCTACGGCATTTTACTGACTAAGGAATCACTTTGAGGCCTACATCACATAGTTATAACATTTTAACAGAAAGACCTCAGTTACCAGTTCACATGTGTAAAACAATGAAAAGCACCAAAAAACTCTCCAACTTACTGGTATTTTTCTTTAGGCCACTTTCAAAGACCTCAGGTGCACTGGACCCAGAAACTGGGAAACAGAACGATGAGAGACTGCCACTTCCTTCACTGACCTACACACAATGTTAGAGTGGGATTAGAGAGGAGCTTCACTGACCAAGCTATTAAAAGTAAAACTGTAACTTGCTATATTCACTATATTTTCTGCAGTATTTTATTTTTTCTGTGCCCAGTTAAAAGTGAGTCAGAGAACTCCACAAATTTTTTTGGTCACTGTAGATGGTCCTTTTTTGAAGCATCATTAGACCATCAGAGACTGTAGTTCTACAGCCCCATGCAAAGCTTTGAAGTGCTTCTTCTGAGAGCCCAACAAGGTCCTGGTATCTGCACTTCATAGAGATCTTCTAATGCAAGTTAGCCACAAGTACCACAGTAAGGACAGAATACAAAAGACAGATCTCAGTACATCCTCATGTGGGCTCTCAAATATTCACCTACTGTGTTAGCCACAACTAAGATCAGGCTCTCCACTCAACTTGACCTGCACAATTTTCAGAAAGATTTTTCCAATACTTGAAGGGCAAGTAAAGGAACAACATGGTTCCTAGTGAGAATAGTTCACGAACAGTCACATGCTCTTCAAAACATTCAACACTGTGAACTTCATCTTAGAATAAGACCAACAGGAGTCTGCATGTTTTCATGTTGTTTAGCAATACCAGTTCTGAAGAGAGCCTAAAATGTCAGTCTTATCTAGTCTTAACTTGCTCACTTGAATTTTAATTATGTCTTAAAACTATTTCTATTTAATACTTGATAATTTTCATCACTATTTCACAACCAAAAGAAGTTCTCAAGGTAATTTATGAGCTTTCAGAACTGTAGTTCCTACTGGAAAGAATCACAATGCAAACAGCTACACCATTGAAGATACTTTCAAATGCAGAAATTGATGTGAGATTTGATGTCAGACCAAAAACAGAATGAATAAGGGTGAAGTCTGATGGAAGGAGCACAGGCTTCCTGCTTCTGGCAGGCAAGGTTACAGTAAGAACATGCAAGGAATGGAGAAATTCCCTAATCTTACTGAGAGCAATATTCCTTTGCATGCCAGCTACTCTGAAAGTAACTAAGAGGTTTAAAGCTGGCTCTAACATCTTCTGGTTCTGGGATTGGAGTTCTCTATGCTTCCAGCCTGGAGCCTGGAGCAAAGTAATTTCTGGATTATATTTTTGGCTGGATCCCGTCTATAACAGATATAATTTGCTAAACTGAACATATAAAATGGCTATTGAAAGGCTGCAAAATTTTTCCATTTTGGATCAGGTATGTGAAAAATAATCGTCATCATAAAACCAATCTTTCAATTGGTTTTCATTATCTAACATTATTTCTCCTAAACTAAGCAGTTTTACAGTTACATACCTGGCTACTCTGGGATGTTCTCCGCTCAGAGTGGAATGGGCCAGCTTTTATTCTTCCAACCTCTAGTCTTACTGTACCTAGGGAACACTAAAGAAATAGTTACTTGTAACAAATGCCTTCTGTCTACAAGACTAAAACCTACACACCATGATATGCAGTACTCAGCAGGACACTTTTTTTATACTGGGTTAATCAATATTACAATGGAGACATGAAAATCACTCAAGAGAACTAATTCTATTACATTGCATTTAATAAGGAATAGCTTCTGAACTGCAATGTCAATGTACAGTTTTTTCAATAAAAACTAAAAACAGTGTAACACCTCAAAGTCTTAATCATTATTTCTCTTGATAGGATTGATAACATGGTAATTAAACTGGAAGTTACTCATCTCTCTCAAACTTTTGAAATTATCTGGTCCTCTGGATAGACACCAATATAACTAAGAAATTTTGGGCAGAAAATTTCCTAAATGTCTATAGTTTAAGTCAACTTTCTGCATCTGACTCCCAGCAATCAGCTGGGTGATATGGACTAACTGCACATTGGAAAATCCTTTCACTATTGAGTATTCACATGTCTACATAAAATGCTTGTCCGAGGAGAAAATTCACCCTGCAATTAAATATTTCAAAATCAAGAATTATTTTGAAGAAACAGAAACATTATTATCACAAGGCTAAGAAAATTAGACTTTCAACATAATACAAGTAGTGTCAAGAGAAGACATCAACCTACAACGTACAGAGATTTCAGTTTTGTTGCTATTTTGATTTTTTTTTTCTTTCACTGGGACGTTGTCAGTGTAGACTTCTGCATTCAAAGAATTTAATAATACATGAGGTTGCCTTTATTTGTCATGTTTTAACTTTATTATCCTAGGAGAGATTCATGCATTTGTCAGAAAAATTCACAGTAATATCCCAATATATCAAAACCAACCAGACATATCCATTCAAACAAGTTTCAATACCTCATATCCTGTTGCTATTCTCTTAGGGGTGATGCTAAAAAAAGATTTATTACTAAATCACTTTTTATTTTATAAATAATGTTGACTTTTCAATGTCTTGGAGAAGACTTGATCAAAGCTCAGGCACAACCATTCTTCATTGCTTGTATGAATTTAGGTGTATTAAACCATATGGGCAACTCTTATTCAAAGTGGAAAATTGAGGAAATATGTACCTAAAATTACCACATCCTCACAATACACAAACCCAAAAATGAGATTTTAAAATTAGGTGTGAAAGTAGGAGGTAATACTTTCCAATGGAACTTGAGAATAAATCAATTCCCTTTTAGTTTTATTACACCCTTCTCTCTCTTCCATTTGATAGATCCATTAAGTCTAGTGAAAGGAAAAGCTGATAGTCTTCTAACATACTTTAGAGGATACTTCAAAAGAAACCCTGCAAGAACAAGCAGAATTCTCAGACTGATGACTCATTCTATCTGTCCCATTCTAATTCAAATACACTGGAATTTTCCAAAGACTATAAAATAATTTTCTAGCAAAATATATTTTAGGCAGTTCAAGACAATTCCCTTCTAGATCCTACTCTCATGAATGTAAAATGAATTGATACCTGAACAGGAAACAGCGACTGCCTACATGTGAGTGACCATGTTTTATTCCACTTATACTATGTGAACAAAACAATTATTAACAATAACCTGTGTAAGGTATTTAAAAAGCCTATTTCTTAAGGCTATGACAATTAACTACAAGTACTACTGAGCAATGATGAAGTACGTAAAACTTGAACATGTGCATGGTAAGTGGAAATTAAACATCTTTAATTAGATACTCCAAAATGCTTGTCAAAATGAAAGAAACTTCCCACATGAAAAGGCATTTTTATTCAAAGGAGAGGTACAGCATACAAAGAAGAAATGCTGTGCTCTCAAATAAAATTTAAAAAACATCATGTAAGAAGGGAAAAGTACTATAACCAAAGAAGAGTATATTAACAAGTTCACTGTCACAACATATACCCTGTTCTGGCTCTCTCACATACTGAAAACACATTTCCCTTTCTTACCACTGCTCTCCCCCAGGACCCCTGCTCCCCAGTAAATCCAAAACTGCAAGGACCTGCTCAAGATCTGGAAAAAATATACCTTTGAATGTGAATGTTAAGAAGCATGGCCATGTGCCTATGTATCCAAGAGATAGCTGATATTTGTGGCTGTAAATTTTTTCCAGATAAATGGTTTTCCATTGAAAATGCTGACTCAGTAGAATCCTTACTGCGCAGTATGTCTCAAAACTCTGGACTAAAAAGACAAGCTGGTTGACCAGCAGGACTTCCTGCCAGACCAGTAGAAATATTGTATATTGTATATTGACTTCATTCTGATTTGGAAGTAGGGAAAGCATATCAGAAAGAAAAAAATTCATCAAGAATAGGTTGGCTCCAAGAGCTGCAGTTAGTTACTTCAGTAAACTCTGAGAAAGCAGTTTCAAATCTTGGTGACTGAAAAATGCATTGTAATATTTAATGGATGTGAGGTGGCACAAAACATATACAATAATAAAAATAAAAAGGAATAATATCTCCTAGTAGAACAGGTTACTCAGAGCCCCATCCAACCTGGCCTTGTAAACTTCCAGGGATGGTTCATCCACACCTCCTCTAGGCATCCTATTCCCATGCCTCACACTCCTTGCTGAAGAATTTCTTCCTAACAACTAATCTAAACTTACTCTTACGGTTTAAAACCATTCCCTCTTGTCCTATCACTACAGGCCCTTGTAAACAAACGATGAAAGTAGTCACTTTTAGCACAACTACTCTGCTGAACTCTCCATCACTTTAAGTCAGCTCTGTGTATCTTTCTGAAAATGTGAGACAGTTAACCAGCTATCAGTTTGTTCGACAAAATATAGTGTTTTTGGTTGTTCTAGGTAATGGTATTCCATAAAGGTCTTCTGTAAGCCCTACGTTCATAAACATATGGCTTTATGCACCATCACTACTCCCAGTTTTATCAGGCAAAGTATCAAAATCTGAATGCTCTAAATTTCAAGAAGCTTAATTTGATCTTGGATCCTGAACTCATCTCACTAACATCCCAGTAACAGTCTGACCTCAGTCTGAAAAAAGTTAAAGTTTTCAAAAAATCTGGATCTCAATTTTTCACTCTTATCTATCTTCTCTTTTCCCAATACCTTTAGCAAAGCTGCAACAGCCTCCTGGTTAGCATTTCGGACATCTTCTCCATTCACTGTCAATATCTGGTCTCCTTGCATCAACCTCCCATCTGTATCTGCTATTCCTCCTTTGACGATGTCTGACACAAACACACCTGCGTCATTTCTGCAAATACACACACAAATTTTACATTGCAGTATTATTTGATGGTCATGTTTATGGCTTGCTATTGGGAACACAATAAACATTGTCTCTTTTTTCTGTTGAGTAAGCCTGGCTTAGCTCCTCTAGGGAAGCCTGGTTAAGTTATGCACAAAAACAAGATACAGGGCCTTCAAGCCCACAGGATCTGAGCACTAGACCACAAAAGAAGCATGACAAGCAAATTACCAGACACTAAACTCCAGGTGCATTACATACCTTTTCCCAACAATACTCAGTCCAAGGCCTTTACCAGGCTTCTTCTGGAGCTCTATATTTAGCACGTCATACATGTCTTCCTCCTTGTACTGGGCTTCATCTCTGTACACAGTCAGACGAACTTTCTGGGGTGTCTGTCGCAGGACATTAATGGCTTCATCATGTGTGGCATTCCTGAGGTCAATTCCATTCACCTGCAATGAAAGTGTACAATGGTAAATTGTGCAGTACGTTCCAGCAGACAAATACAACAGGCTTAGCTATCAAGGAAAACAAAAGCAACCAAAGAAATCACCACACCTCTAGTATCTGATCACCAGCCCACAATCGTCCATCTTTAGATGCCGCTCCTTCTTCATATACTTCATGGATAATGATTGCTCCCTGTCAGCAAAAATGACAACAAAATTGCATCTTGAAAAGACAGGTGCCAGTTTGAATGAAAAGTAACCAAAAATTATTACTATAATTCATCAATGACAAGTCAGATGGAAGGAAAGTCAGATGCATGATGAACAAATTACCAAAACATTTAAGAAGCTCATTTATACTTTTAACTTTAGAATGGGCTTTCTTCTTATTTTTGTTTATTTTGTGTCTTTCTAGAAATGCTATAGAAACAAATGAAAAAATCTCTTATATCAGACTTTATTTCACCTGAGTGAAATACATATTTTTCCAACCAACCAGCAAAGTGTCTGCTCCTCCAACAATGCTCAGACCAAGACCAGTCCGCCCTTTGGAGATGTCAATGGTTGTTTCACATCCAGGAATGATGGGACAAGTAGCTGGGTCAGAGGTTAACATGGCTGGAGTTGAAGACCTGCTTATGTCTAAAAACAACAATGAAACATCCTGGTTACAGTAACAGAGTTCAGTATTAGGAAAGTGATTTTAGAAAAGCATTTTTCAGAGTTCACTGACAGATGTACAGCAATAGCTGAACAGCTGATCCACAGACAATGTTGCTGCCAATTCTCTCTACTCATCAGAGAAGCATTATCCTGTAGTTTTATTTGCCATGCCTCCCATAGTTTTTATGCCATCAAGTACCTGGACTATAGTGGACAGCCAAAGCAGATATTGTACACAAAATATTCTATTTATGATACAACTTAATTTAAACATCTACATGGTGTGTGCATTACTTGAGTTATTATTACTTAGGACTGTGTTGCTTAACCAATAACTATCATCCATCAGAAACATCTTGACTCTCCATTCTGAAGGAGAAGAGCCAAACTACAGCTACTCATAAATGGCAAGACAATCAACCATCATCTTTTTCCACAAAAAAAAGTCATGACTTTTCATTTAAAGGAATGCATTTCACTTAGTTCTAGACAACCATGACAGAGGCACCTGCTGCATGTCTGAGATGGAAGACAAAATCCTTTCATCCTCCTGCCTCTACAACAGGAAGGCAAGAGGTGGGTCTTCAGTATGGGGGCACAATGCTTTATTTATATAAATTGTAATCTGAAAATATTAGAAAATGAAGAAGACAGATCAGTGCATACAAAACGGGAAAACTTACAAGCTGGGTCTTTGTTTTTATGTTACAACCCCAGTAAAAAGAGACACACAAGGTAAACATTACTTTTGACTGCTTCTGGTTCTGGTGAGCTGGAAGTGGGGACAGCTGCTGGAGGTTGCATATTCCTCTTCTCTGCTGGGACAGTGCTGGGAGGGGGTGGTGCTGTAGTCAGGTTACCTGTCTCTGCTGGGTTGATTGTAAGCCTCACCACAGATTTGGATGTCTTCAGGAGACTAATAAACTGAATGATTAAGAGAAAAGCTTATGAAAATTGTAACTGGGTTGTTCAGTTGCAAACTAAAAATAAAGCAGAATAACTGTTCTGCAAACTACTAGTCACAATCCTGCAGGTTTTCTCATAAGGAACAAACAATAATATTGATGTTTTTTCTTAGAAACCTTTTTCTATGAAACTTTGCCAGACTACACCAGATAAGAATACTGTAGTCTTTCAAAGGCTTCTCTAACAAAATACTATATTGTATAGAAATTATTAGAGAAACAGAAGTATTGCTTTTTAATGCTGGGTGGAGCCCAATTCTGATCTCACATAAATCAATGCCAAAATATCTATTGAACTGAAGAAATGTACAACTGTCATTCTGGAAGAAAAACCTGAAAATAGACCTGAACTATGGAAGGGAGAGAAGGACACCAGGGTGTAACACAAAATCTAGTTTAAAGAGATACTGAAAACCCTTCAAAATCAATTGCCATCTTACAGAAAATACACCAAATCCTTTTGAGACTTTACATTTTAGTAGATATATTTTCAGAAATTACTTACTCAATCTCTATTCTTACAAAGCTTACCTACTCCTACCTCCTTACAGGCAACTTCACTATCTCTTACTTATATACTGCCTCAGAGATAGCAGTATATCAAAGAGTAAGATTGATGCTTCCCTAATTGCCCTTTAACAAACAGAAAGTAATCTACTCATGCCTAAAGAATCACTTTTCTTGGCAGCAAGGCAGGTGCTAGAAAAAAGGCCTCCTTGATTTACTACAGAACCCAAATTGAGTTTGCAGAGCTAGAAGCTAGGAATAAATCTTGTTATTTCGGAATGGAGATATTTTTCTTCAAAGGTTTGAAATACTATGCTTAAATATAATGAGGCTGTTACTACAGACAGTTCCCATGGATAAGCACAGTTTATGACTTGATTTACACTGATACAACTCACTTGTGTAAATTTATGTATATTAGTTTTACTGGTTCTAACACTTTTAAAGTGGACTAGCTATGCAGAGCCATTACTGAGCAATAGTTCATGGCTTTTATCCCACTACTAAATGTCTCTCTGTCATCAGGTCTGAACCACAGGGAAAATAAAATCACATTTGACGCAGAGAGAGGAAGATTTATGTAGTGCATTAATGTAAAATAACAGTTGAGCTGTAAATTTAGGCTTTTAGATTATTTTGTAGTAGTTTCCTTATCCAGACAGTGCCTGCAGATCTTTGGTTTTTTAGGCAGCTTTGAAAATTAAGTGAAGTACAGTCGTGGGAACCTCACTAGTTTAAGACACAATCACCTCCTACATTTAAGCAGTGGGCTTTGTGCAACATTCCTGACACTTCAGAAGCACCTTTTCTACAGGATATCCCACAACAATTTCATCATCCACTGCCAGAATCACATCTCCAACTTTGATACGTCCATCCTGAAAAAAAAAAAATGAAAAGTATGAATGATGGATGCTATTCCAAAAAACATTCTTTATTCCCTAATCAGATTTTAAATATCCTCACACCTTTGCAGCTGAACCATGATCTGTTAAGCTTTTAATAACTACTCCATTAGTTGTGTCTTCTTCACTAATGGCAATTCCAAAGCCTCCTTGATCCTGGGGCAAACAGAAAAGTTAAAATGGTTAAATCTGTGACATCAAAATGTTAGAATACAATCACTAAAGACTAGTAAAGCCTGCTGATATATGAAGTCTGAGGTTTCACAATGCATAAATATTTTTGTTTTAAGCTATTTCTGGAATAGATTCTGCCAACCTACAAACAGTATACTGACTACTAAGATAAATTTGAAACACTTCTAAATTCAAACCCACTCCCTTGAAACTTGTGATTCAGATTCACATTCAGGAAAATTGTGATTCAGTTTTTACTTTGAACAATTAGGACATTAATTTTACCTGAGGAACCATCAGTAGATGGTTATAAAAAGTTCAGCAAATAGAACAAGGGAACACTTCTTCCAGAGACAGAAAGCAATTGACAAATCAAAAACAGTTGTTCTATATGGAAAACTTTGGGGTCCATTCCCAAACAGGAAGAGTAAATCTCTAGAAATCTCTTTTCCAACCTCTAGTAACTAAGAGACCATTTGCTGTAAGAGGGACAGCATTACAAAATTGAATGGCTACTGAATAAAAATGTGACTGATATAAATTCAGTACATACCTTAGGAAGTTCCACATACTGAATATTTTTACATGAACTCAAGTCAGAAAATGCAGTTGGGTTTGCAACACTGGTATCAATCTAAGAGAAAAAGAAAATGCAACTGTAAGCGACTATATCCAACATTTTGCAACAAAACCAAGTAGTGCACACACATTTAAAGCGAGTCTGCTCGTTTTATAGTGTCATTTAAACTTTTAAAACCCTATTGATGGGAATATTAGATTTACTTCATGATATAGAAGAATATAAAATGAAACAATTTTTCACAGCTGCATGAAATTTAGCAATTTTACTAAAATTTCACTTCTTTTTCTATGGATTTTTTTTCCTCTTTTATTGTATTTCCTAAGCAGACAGGATCCTCCTCTATCCAGAACAATGTTAGCAAACTCTGGTCAAATAAGAAAAACAAATATTTACTTTACCTCTTGAGGTTGAAATGTTCCTGAATTACACTGTGAAGCCTCTACTGACTTTGCAGGGCAAACAGCCATCTGATTTACTGCATCTTTGTTTCTGCAATATATTCAGTTAAAGAATGTAGTAAGAAGGCAGTAGTATGCCCCATATTTCTTAGGACAAGTGGCACTCACAATACAAAGAGCAAAACAGAAACTTCCAAGACATATTCAACAAATAGTAAGATGTGTTCAAAAGCACACCTATGTTACCAAAATTAAAAGTAACAAACACGGTGTGAAACTTGAGCACATTAAATTTAAACCTTTTCAGCCAAACCTTTGACCAGAACTTACCTGATAAAGATTACTTTAACTTTAGAAGGTGCGCATTTGATTATTGAAGAAGCATTCTGATGAGTCCTTCCATAAAGGATTTGGCCATTTATCTAGATAAGGTAAGGTAGCAATTATTTATCAAAATATTTTAATTCCTCACACTTAAACTATTTTTAAGCCTTAAAAAATCCATATCATTGAGTAAACAGCAACTGTATAAAAGTAAGAGAGCTATGTTATGTCCTACTTTCACCCCCTTCTTCCAGTAAAAATATTCACTATGGTTTGACTTCAGACTAACACTGTCACAGTGCTAAAAATGTCATTCTCTGAGTTATATTGGTTGACTTGGCACATCATCTATTTTCATTTGCCATTTATAACTTCATGACTGATAATGTGATTAAGCAGGGCCATGGGAAATTCTAACCATAACAAATAAATGAATTGCTTATGTCCTGCAATGAGATTGCTATTATTTATTGAATTTCAGGCACTCTGAATACCTGAGCCAGGCACTTTATACACAGAAGTCTGAACTCTGGCACATTTAGTAGAGTTTTAAACTAGATTTGATGAGGAAGAGGGAAGGGGGATATACTTCTGTGTGTCAGAGAAAAACCAGGAAACACCAACCCTTTAGAAAGCTGCAGGGAGACAACTGTAAATTGACCCAAATGAACTAAGGAGGCTTCTTCTCAAAAGGTGAAGAGGTTGATAATCTAGCTTAAGTGCCTCTACACCAATATGGACAGCATGGGTAACAAGCAAGAATGGTACAATTCAAAGCCTAAAATCTAGCTGCTCTCACAAAAACTTGGTGGGAGGAATCACATAACTGGAACATTTCAATCAAGGGCTACAACCTTCTCAGAAGAGAGAGGCTGGGAAGGAGGGGCAGATGTGCCATGCTCTGTGTTAAGGAATTGATAGATTGTGAAGAGCTGCTTCTGAGAAACAGCCACAAACAGCTCAAGAGCCTGTGGGCAAAAATGAAGGACCACATCAGTAAGGGACATCTTGTGGCTGGAATCCACCACAGGCTGCCTGATCATGGCAAGCCTGTTGACAAGACTTCTTGCTTCAGATACAGAAATCATTGTGCTTGCTGGCTCTCATCCTGATGAGGGACTTCAACCACCTGCATGCCTGCTGGGAAAGTGGTACAGCTGGCTGCAAGCAATCCAGAAGACTCCTGGAGTGCACTGAGGACAACTTCCTGGCCCTGGTATTGGATAAACCAACCACAGAAGCAGAGTTTTTGGACCTAGTGCTCACCAGTGCACATGAAAGATTAGAAAGAATACAAAGATTGAGACTGGAGGCAGCCTTGGCTATATTGACCATGCCCTGGTTAAATCCCTGATCTCAAGGAACATGGGCTTGAAAATCAGCAGAGTCAGAAGTGACCTTGATCTTTAGAATAATGGACTTCCATCTGTTAAAAGAATTAGTGAATGAGATTCCCTCAGAAACTTTCCTTAAGGAGAGAGGATCTCACCAGCACTGATAGCTTTTTGAGAATACTCCATCCCCATGTATGAGAAATCAAGTTAGGCAAGCTAGCTGGAAATCAGCATGGCTAAACAAGGATCTGCTCCTCAAACTGAGGACTAGGAAAGAAATGCATAGCCAGTGAAACTAGGGACAGATGATCTGGGAAGAGTACATGAATATGGTTTGGATGTGTGCAGAGATGGGTTTAGGAACACTAAGGCACAGAAGAAAGGGGCTTTGGCAAGGGACGCAAAGAGTTATCAGAAGGGGTTCTATAAGTATAAGGGGTCAGAAAAGAAAGGCAAGGAGAGTGTACCGCCCTGACAAACAAAAATGGACAGCTGGTGGCAATGGATATGGAGAAGGGTGAGGAACTCCAGAAATTCTTCACCTTAGTCTTCAATGACAGTCTGGCTTTCCACATCTCTCAAGTTACTGAACCTCTATGTGGGGGTTGGGAGAAGCAAAGTCTCTCCTACTGTAAGCAAAAAGCAAGTTTGAGACGATTTGATGAAACTGAATAGGCATAAGTCAGTGGGGTTTGATGACCTCAGGAATCCAGGTTCCTGAGGGAAATGGCTGATATAGCTGCCAAGGAACTCTGCATCCTACTTAAGAAGTCACAGAGGTCAGGTAAAGTCCACAGTGACTGGAAAAAAAAGAAAACATCACTCTTAACTTCTTGAAAGCGGAGAAAGGGAGACCTAAGAAACTACAGACTATTGAGCCCTATCATATCATGTAGCAGGTCCTCATGGAAGCAATGTTAAGGACATAGAAGACAAGGAGGTGATCTGAGACAGTCAGCACAACCCATGACATCTACTTAAGCCTCTGTAAGGCCTTTCACAAAGTTCCACACAATGTCCTTATCTTCAAATTAGAGAAACACAGATTTGAAGGGTGGACAATCTGGTAGATAAGGAACTGAGCTGGATGAAGGCAGCCATAGAGTTGTGCTCAATGGCTGTGTGTCCAGGTGGAGGCTGGTGACAAGTCAGGGCTTTGTCCTAGGACCATGCCTCCTTAATATCTTTATCAATGAAACACATGAAGAGATCGAGTATACCCTCAGCAGATTTGCAGATGACACGAAGATGAGTGGTGTAGTTGATACAATATAAGGATGGGATGCCATCTAGAGAGAAGGGCTTTGTCCTAGGACCATGCCTCCTTAATATCTTTATCAATGAAACACATGAAGAGATCGAGTATACCCTCAGCAGATTTGCAGATGACACGAAGATGAGTGGTGTAGTTGATACAATATAAGGATGGGATGCCATCTAGAGAGACCTGGACACACTTGTCAAGTGGGCCTGTGGGAATCTCATGAGGTGCTACAAGTCCAGTTACAAGGTCCTGCACCTGGGCTGGGGCAATCCGAGACAAGAGTATGGCCTGGGAACAAGTCTTTGAGAGCAACCCTGTAGAGAAGGACTTTGGGATTCTTAGGAATGAAAATCTGAACATGAGCCAACACTCTAGGCTTACAGCCCAGAAGGCCAGTGACATCCTGAGCTGCACCCAAAGAGGTGTGACTAAAATGTCAAGGGACGGGATTCTCCCCCTCTACTCTGCCCAAGTGAGATCCTACCCCAAGCATCCACTTACGGAGTTCTCAGCACAAGAAAGATGTGGATCTGTCACAGCAGCTCCACAGGAGGGCCATGAATATGATCAAAAATCTGGAGCACTCCTCCTGTGAAGACAGGCTGAGAGAGTTGTGGTTGCTTAGCCTGGAGAAGAGAAAGCTCTAAGGAGACTTCATTACAGCCTTCCAGAACTTAAAGGGGGCATACAAAAAAGAGGAAGAGTAATTTTTTACATTGGGTGATAGGGATATGACAAGGGGCAATGGTTTTAAACTGAAAGAAGAAAGTTTTAGATTGGATGTCAGGAAAAAAACTCTACCTAGAGGATAGTGAGACACTGGAATGCCTCAGAGATGCTGTGGATGCTCCATCCCTGGAAGCATTCAAGGCCAGACTGAATGGGACCTGAGTAACTTGATCTGGTGGTGGGCAATCCAGGCCATTGAGGAAGACTTGCAAGTAGAGGATACTTAGGATCCTTTCCAACCCAAGCCATTCCATGACTACACATTTACTATCTCAAAATGTGACCTGGCAATCTTTTCCATTTCGCAGAACAGACTAGTCTCTATAATACCTTGAAGCACCTACAATTCAGGTAGGAGAGGAACTATCACTGTGATTTTGCAGACTAACATCATTATTTGCTTGCATTTTATTAACTGCATTTCTTTCTTGAGAATGGAAAACCATAGTGCTGAAGTTAACTCAAGAAAAGAAATGACTGAAAAAGGACAACTTGGACCTACACAAAGGGAAAATAATAAAATGCACACCGGTATCACTAACAGAAGGAGAGACACAGCAAAGTAACAGATGCAAGACACTGTACTGAGGGCTGAGCATAACACCAACCACCTCCTGTGCAGGCTGTGTGTTCAAGGCATGGTCACAGGGATACTGAGCCCTGTCATTTACAACCCAAATCCAGTACTCCTTGCAGCGTTTGCCACAGCCTTGTGAAATATACATGGTCAGGCTTCCCAAGTGTCCTCACACTTGGGACATGGCCCTCAATAGCTGATGGACATCTACTTGGCAATATAGGGAGCAAGCTCAGATGTCTCCTCTCAAAGAGGTTGAGGCAATTTCTTAGCATTAGTCTGCAAGCTTACAGCATGAACAATAATCAAGAAATCACAAAGATGATAGATTCAGACAGATGTGCTTCAACATGTTTTCAGAATATTCCACCTCTTCAACATCAGGATTTTAAAAACAGATGTTTCAAGTGAACTGTCTCACAATACTGGAGTCTGCAACCAAGTTCCCTCCATGAGACCTGGTCCACAGTGCCACAAATCTTTCCTAGCCTGCAAGTTCCAGCCTATATAATTTACTCTTTCAATGTCTCCTTCAAGCTTTGTTCAGGTTCACCATTCCCTCTCTGTACCACTTCCCTAGTACATCCTCAAACATCTCCACATATGAAGCAGTTCTGTGAGGGTAATATTACCTACTGTTATTAGAAAGAATGGGAAAAGCTGTAGTAGGGAATGTATCTCCTAGTATCATCAATCGGGATGCAGGAATATAGAAACCTAAGTATATGCTCATATATGTACTTGCAATGTTAGTTGCATGTTTAATGGTTCAGTCATTCCACTCCACTAGAAAACAGCACCCAAGCACATCATGAGTTAGAAGCCCATAATAAAATTAGATCTGTTTCGGTTTCCCCAATTTAATTTCCACATTCTGTGTTACACAATATAAAAATATTCTGCTATTATCACACTTCTCATGAACAGAGAAGTAATTAGAAAGTCTGGAGTACTCCACAGATGGATGGACTGGAGGACTTCAATATTTTTCATGGTCTGCTATTCACTGCAATTCCATATGCCTCCATAACACAGAAACTGCTGTCGTCCCACATTTCTATTCAACACACCCTCATTCAGAATTGCAGGATCTTCTGAGTTGGAAGGGACCCACAAGGATCATTGAGTCCAACTCTAAACTGAATGGTGCATACAGGGATCTAACCCACAACTTGGTGGGTAATTATTGATGCCTTAAGTTTTAGCTTTCATATTTTTCAGATTCTGTGCTGCCTCCAGTGTGTAGCTCTGAGCCTCATATTAGGTGTTACTCAGTTCTCTTCACAAAGTAGGTAGACAGAACAATCCTTTCCCAGCTTGAAACCAAGGACAACTGTTAAAATTTTCAGGCCCAAAAAACATAAACAATGGAGGGCTGAGGGGAGAGAACAAGGAGGATGGAACTTCATAACCTGAAGCTGTAATTGGACAATTAACCCCAAATATGCAAATGGACCAAAACTTACAAAAGTGTGAGATCTTGCGACTAGTCATACATTTTGTGACCATTTTGGGTCCATTTTAGGTGTAGCCCTGGCCAGGCTCTTGTTCTGACCAAAGGCCTTTAAGGCCTTTTAATAAATATCTGCTTTATTCTCCTAGCTCTATCTAGTCTCTGTTCCAGGTCAGCCTTCTATAATCATTGTAACCAGTAAAATAATGCCATACCTATTTAGCATACATCAGAAGGAAAATCTGATAGCACAGTGATATGAACTTGGATGAATTTGGGATTTGAAAGTCCCCAAAAAATATATGAATTTCAGCAAGAATCTGGTATTTGAAGTCAGCACATTTGGGCTTCAGTATAAATTGCAAGAACTCACCTCCAGCAACTCATCTGCAATCTGCAACCTGCCATCTTTTCCAGCTGCTCCATTTGGATCAATTCCCACTATAAAGACACTCATCCTGGATCGGTCTTTGTTACCAGCAAGACTAAGTCCCAGACCTGTCTTTCCTTTTTCCAGCTCAATCATGTGTAGTTCCCCTGGCAGATTTCCATAGCGCTGCATGATCTTTTCTAAATGTAAAAGTGTGAGTAGCAGAGATTGGATTTACATTAGAAAGTTTCACAAGTCACCTAGACAGTTAAGATTAGTGTTCAGTGGACAGTATCTGACAGAGGAAGCTCAAAATGGATGATTAAATTTTCAGTGTAAACCACACCTTCTTTTAAACTAAGGCTTGGGTGATTTATGATAATATTTCTAGCTTCTTGTTTTCCTTATAACTTCAGAAAATATTAGAACTTTTCTTAAAAAATAAATTCATACACAAAAAAAGTATCTTCTCTCCAGTAATATTTTCAGTAACAGATACTATCACATTGATCAATGCCAACAGTAACCTGGAGTACACTGAAATTCTTTAAGTAGTCCTACATTAAATTTGGACAATGGAGAAAATAAAGGATTGCAGTGCAATGAAGAAAAAGAAAATAGCTTTATATTTTACCATGCACATCTGACCAAGCACAACTAGAACAGTAACTTTAGCACCTAAACCATGATGAAAGAAGACATTCAAACTAGATGCCCCCACACCTGTGTCTTACACAGTGTAATTTTAGCACTGAGTATTTAAAATATTATCACCGGAAAAAACTTACTCCAGCTGTAACCGAATTCATCCTCCTTCTCTACATCTTCTGGGACTCTGATAGAAGATGACTGTGTAACATCACAGCTCATTCCTGAAAATGCTGAAGGAGGGGGCAGAGGCAAGTTACAAAGTGAAGCCTTTTCTGGTTCTGTATCGGACTGACCAAATGCCTGTGGAGAATAAGAAAAACAAAGTGGCTAAGCAGATGCAGGCTCTCCGCAGGGCAAACTAGTATACAAAAATGTCAAAATGGCAATGACTACAGCTTCAAAGTTTCAATACCAAGCAGCTGAAACTCTAAATGAATAACAGCACACAGAAAGGCAGAGAGATCAAAGACAGAAACAAACACCAGGCAAGGTAAGAAGAAACATCACTCCAAAATGTATCTGGAAGCAAACAAGTCACAGTAAAAGCCCAATTCAGTAAAGTTTTATGTGCCATTATGTGTTTCAGAAAAATGTTTTTTGTGAATACTCAAGTGCTTTTTTAAATGCCAGATTTGTAAAAGACTTATAAGCAATTTCATTTTCAAAAGCCATCACATATAATTTCCTCCCCTGGAATGGTTAAGAAGCCAAACATGAGGAAAGAGAAAGTAAACAAAGAACTAGGAACTTCCAAAAATACCTACAGGGGAAAAAAAGCAACTGGCATATTCACTGAAAGGACAGTTAAAAACCAAAATTAAACAGATGATAACTGAAGAAATCCATAGTGACTGGACCTTTTCAGTTTAATTTACTAGTTTCCTATAAGCTGCACAGAGAAGATCAAATAAAGGAGGATACAGATTAAATCACATGAGATAAAATCCAAAAATTTTGGTTTTGATGTGTGCTATTCATACTCACAAAAAAGAGATAAATGCACAACTACTGCAATACAGTGGTTAAATGCCCAAATCTAGAGCCTTGCAAGTTTCCATTCAAGACAGTTTCCTTGAGGAATACGGACTCTGATAAGGGATTTAATTGTGTGAAATTTGTATAATTTTGCCTTGCTTAGAGTAAACATGTGAGCAAGAAACTTCTCTCTGAATATCATCATTCTTTAGTTTATGCTTGCCCAAGAGACCTTGATACTTGGCAGATCAACTACTGAATTAAACAAGAATTTTAAATGAAAACCAACTATTTTTACAACACTCATGTTTTCAGGTGTGTTGCCTAGCTTCATAACCCTATTCTCATCATTTCAGTTCTCACTACCTCCATCAGTAAGTTTGAACACAGTATCTCAGATGGTGCTTTTGGGTGCCAAAACCACTCAGGTAATAATCTCTTCATCAGAGGCAACAGTGAAATGAATAACAACATATCAGCTTTTAAATTGAAGGTGTTGAGAACCTAGGAAGTTACCAGTTCAGTAATTTTGAAATTTAAGAAAGGTCCTATGTCTAAACAAAAATTACTTATTTTCACACTGTAACTCTAAAGATATGAAGATATTGCAAATACCCTATTCCAGTTCTCTCATTCTGCTTCTACTGAAAAAAGATTTTCCTTTCATTTAAGAACTTGTTCTAGGAACTTACCTAAGAAGTCACTAAATGTCAAAAATGTGGGAAGTGAAGTGACACACAAGCCAATAATTTTTATAAAAAAATGTACGTAAGTGTTGTTTGACTTTTTGTATCACTAGTCACATTGCATAGTGCTTCAAACCTAAGACAATGTCATCCTCCTAAGATGATATCTAACATCCCTGAACTGAAGCAACAAAATTCTAGCACAAACATTGTCACCTACAAGAGTCAGAAAAGAGTAGAAACGCTACCTAGTAATATTAAAAGTTATTTTTCACAATCAAAAGTTCATGTGCCTACAAAAAGAAAAGTTGGTAATACACCTCCACATCAAGAAGGGGCAAAAGGGAGGAAAGTTCTAGAAACTCCTTTTTCAGAGTTCTTCCAAGAGTTTTACCAAAGCTAAATAGCATCTCGGAAAAACAAGGAAATACAGTGTTGTGGTGAGTTGACCCTGGTACCCACCAAAGCTGCACTATGACTCCCTTCTTCAGCCAAAAAGGGGGCAAAAAAAAGACAAAAGTCACCCTATAGCCTCCCCAACTACTATGTACCTTGCAACACAAATCCAACACAAGTGTGAGATCAAACCAGATCAACAAACCCTAGCTTTTATGTTTTAAAACATTTAAAAAATGTTTTAACATAGTACTTTAGAGGTACTGTTTGTAAGCACAGTGTCCAAGAACAGCAAAATTTAAAGAAAACATGACCAAAAAAAGGAACAAAATATCGGTGTAAAGCACCTCTGGAAGATTTGTAGGTGTGGATGTAGGGCTACATCCTGACAGATTTGCACTTATTAACTGCAGCCACCATAGTATGGCTGACAAAAAAATGCATCTTTTTGTACCACTGCAGACGTGTAACAATATAATATAACCTGAACATTTCTAAGGTTTAAGGAAATGCTGAAATGAAGGTGAAAGCAAGGCTCCTTCATAGGAAGTTAAAAACTGTGCTACAATGCCATTTAGGGGGAGGGGAACATGTCCTGCTTGCAGAACTCAGCCTTGACACATTTGCACCACCAGAAGCAGAATCCAGTCCCCACGGTTTTACACACATAAGACTTTTGCTCCCTGAATCGGGCAATGCACAAAACACCTCAAAGGCTTTAACTCATGAAATACTTTTGGTGTGCCACACCACAGTATTTCATTTAAAATGCAAAGCATCCAATACTTGCTGAACCAATTTAGCTACCAGGGTTACTCTGATCACAGCCAAGCAAATACTGAAAATGGCAGCAATTCTGGAACTTGAAAAAATGAAGGCACAGGTGGAAGAAGAAGCAGTACTCCAGAAGTTATCACAGGCCATGTACAAATGTACAGCACACATACAGTAGGACCAACTGATGGGAATTAAGACAAACCTTGAATGGTGTGGGAGCAAAAGGGTTAGTTGGGGAACAACGGAAGGTAACCCTAATTGGATTCGATACCTCCTACAGTAACAGAAAACAGCAATCCACATGTTATAGCACCTTTGGCAATACACAGTACTATTAACCAATAACTCACTTTCAATTATGGATTCATTTTACTAACTGCAGCAACTTTATTAACTTGATTTATAAATGGACGAAAGTATTTAAGGGGCTACTAAGGACCTGATTTATCAAAGTTTCTCTCTATACATGAACCTGAGTTCAGAAAAGGAGAGAGATACAAAAGGCCATTCTAATATCAATGTTACGAAAGGAATTATATATAACTACAGGGTCATCAGGTTTTCTTTTAAAATGCATGCAATGTTTCTCAGAAATAGTTTTAAAATATAGAAAACATAAGTCATCATTTAAGTTACATGTCTACTCCCTTTCCTTAGAACTGTTACAAACACAATTTCAAAACACACATGCAATTACACACCACATATCATATCATAAGTGTTTGTTGCACATTCCATATTTTTGACAACATGGGAAAATAGACAAAGGACACAGTCACTTCCAAAATGTAAAACCAGCTAGAAATAATTTTATTAAATCAAAAATGCATGCATATTAGGATGAAGGTTTTTTTATTAGACGTTAACACTGTTCCTATTGTGAACATGCAGTAAGTAAGCACTAGCCACAAAAAAAAGAGTCTAACTTTTTTTGTATTTCCAAGGACATCAGCATCCTTTTCATGGTGCATTAAAAGAATTTTCAAGAAGCAGAGGGAAAGTATTTTCATGAAGCATAATTAAAAAAAAAGCTTCCAGTTTGTTTGTTTTTTCCATGCAAAAATAAAAGAGAGATAACAAAGCTGGAAAGTCAGAACCACAGGAAACCAAAAAGAAGTACATAGCAGTAAAACACCTTACACTGATGAGAGAGTTACATTTAGTTGGTATTTTAATATATACCTCAGGGACTGATCTTATAACTGAAGACCTACTCCTTTGGTAGCTCTGAATAGATCAGATTTAGCAGTAATGATTAATGGAGCTGGCAGTTTTTAACTCCTCCATAACTTTTCTAAGTATATGCATGTCTGTGTCTTTTAAATTCATTACGTAGAGTTCTAAAGCCCATCAGCATAGCACATAACCCAAAATGGTATAAAAGAATTTAAATGCAGAGAGATAGCAATGGAAAAGAAGCACAAGTAGGATGTTTGGTGAGTGAAAAGATAATTTGTCATCATCCAACCTTAGCAGTGTTGAACTGAGAATCAGCAAATGGGTTAGTGCTGCTGAAGACAGCTGTCTTATTGAAAACACTGTTCTGCGGGAAAGGCAGGGAAGGGTTCTAAAAGGAAAGCACAATAGAAAATAAGCAAAAAAAAAAAAAATTAAATGAACCCTTTTCACTTGTGAACCAAAACAAAATCATTAAGTTGTTTGAGCTAACCAAACAAGGTCCACATTCTACTCTAGCAACAGATATGTGAAATTGGGCAAAACTCTATTTGCCTGATGTTTCTGATGCTCTGTCAGCAGAGAGAAAAAGCACCAATCCTTACACCTGTTCTGTACTACAAAGTACATCAAGTGCAGAATTATGCAACATTTATACTTGAACAATTTTTTCCAAATCTCCCACCATATGGTACATTCTTACACATTAATTAATTGAAAAAAAGATGGATTTTTGGGTTAGGATGAACACAACTATCCTTAACAATGCAGTAGGTTTAGTTTTATTTTGAAAACCAGAGATTGTCTTAATTTGATTTAAATTCTGTGGCAATACACTCACTGTTTATTTTGTAAAAGTGAGGACTTAGTAATATTAGGCATCTCTAAGGAGATTTAATATCTAATAATAATTTTTACTTCTGTTTTACAGAACACTTTGTATATGTGCATCTACATATGTAACTGCCTGAATTCACAGTTTATTGAAACTAAATACTGTGGTCTTCCCCCAAAGCAAGACACTTTCTCATTATCATTTATCAGAAAAAGAGTTTACACATTTAGACCAAATAAAAGGATTTAATTTGACCATTTATATTCCTCATGCAGTTTTTGTACTGTATTCTGGGATCAGAATGTACTTAATAAGAAGGAAAGAGCTCTGATTTCAAGTAGCATGTTGGAAATATACTGTGCATATTAGAGGTAATTTCTACACTGGGTGTATCCATCTGGCAACTATCTGTAAGTCTTAGGGCTGTAAGTTTAACACTGCTGGAAAATAGTATGGACAGAAATGTGAACACTTTCCAGGAGCATTTACATCAAGAGTAACTAAATCCATAGGTATGGTGCTGTTTAAAAAAATCTTTAAAGCATTTGTTTTTTAAGTGCTCCTGAAAATAGTAAATGCATTCCTAAACATTTCTTCTCAAATACCAAGTTGCAAAAAGTAATTCCATTTGGTAAGACAACAAATTTCTTGGCTCTACTCTATCTTCAGCAGTGACAAAGTAATGCCATGAATTTCTTGCCAACGTTTCTTCCCTGTGAAGTCACTCAAAGTCAACAGGCTGCTATCCTAGAGTACAAGAAGATTTTCTGCATATGTGATTCACATTTGAATTTGAATATTTTAAAGAAAGGTTTGTGAAAAGTAAATTGATACTGTAATAATCCTATTACACTTTAACAATTACATACCACCTGCATAGAATTTTAAAATGTATCTTGTTGAAATTTTAGGCAATTCAAATAAGTATCACAAACACTTCATATATCAACAATAAAATCCTGGTAAAACAGGAAACAAAAGCTCAGCTGCAGTCATTCAAAACCTTGTCTTTTTTTATTTTGTCATGATGGCATAGCTCCTAAAATTCTAGTCCTAATACTAATCCATGCAACACTATTGTATTAATATACACTGACTACTATGATAAAACATGGAGCATTTGAATTTGCCTAGACAGTTCAGTTTAGCATACCTTTTGTTCAGTCTAAGACAAGAGCTAATGCTAGAATAAAGGGAGTTCTCTCTTTACCAATTTCTTAAAATTGAAATCAAAGCCTAACGTAACAGGATTTTTTCTTTCTACTTTTTTCCTTTTTTCAACTAACTTCCACTCAGAATTTTATCCATGTGTCCAAGATGCTAAGTTATCAGAAACTAGCTAGCATTTCATACAGCATAATGCTGTAACACTACTATAGGACCATAACCAAGTGACAATATTGTTTCTTATTCAGAAATACTCAGAGTGATATTACTATGAAACACAGACTCAGTGGGTAACTCCTTATTATCTAAACCATTACTATCCTTTCACAAGCCTCTTGCATTATTCTGGCTGTTCTGGAGTACACACAGACTCTCTTTTAGCTACTAAACTTCCAAACAAAAGGGGAGAAATGGACTCATTAGCTACATGTCACTTAAAACTGACTTCCTGGTTAAATACATAGTGGCACCATAATGGTTGTAGCTCGTGTGTGCAGGCAGCTAGCTACTTGGGTGACTGGACATGAATGAAAGCAGGAAATTCCTTTGTAAGATCTTATTATTAAGTACAAATGCAATTTTCAAAAGATGAAAATAATAAACATAATGCCATTTATGAAGATCACAACATAATGTCTGGGTACAGGAAGAGCATTTGCAATGTTTCTGCTTACAGAGAAACAAGAGTTTTAGTACAGTCAAGAAATAACCAACAAGCTTAATTTGAAAATAGAGAATAAAGAACTACAATCAAAAATAGCAAAGGAATATCCTCTAAATAAAAGTAGTGATAAAATAATGGCATCATTTCCATGCCAAATGGGCCTAAACATTCAGTAGTGGCAATTCTGTTCACATCACGGCAAATGCAAAACGGTTACTTTAATAGTTTGAGTGTCAATAATCAACATTCAATAGAGCTTTTTCATGCAACTTTACCTTAGATGACTGACGATAAAATGGGTTAGTAGTTTTCTGCCCACAGGGAGCAGAAGCTGAAGAAGGGCTATAAACAGACTCTGGCTGGGGAACAAGAGTTATGAGACAGCTAGTAAATAAATATGCAGCTTACACAGACTCTACAATGAGGAAGTTTAGTTTCTAGTGATGCAAGCAACTTATATTAAAGCTCAGTAGCTTTTGTCTGCCATGTCCATGCAGCTTAGTGACTGAAAACTTCCGTGTACTTCTAGGTCCTTTCATTAACGTCCACAGAATTTTATAACAGGTGCCGTATTTCTGCATGCGCTCCTCAGACACGCTGTCAATCTCTAACAGATGGTTTTAGTTAGACTCCTACTCTGCCCCCCAACAAATTATCTTTCTTGAGGCTTTTCAAAATAGTTTGAGGACGGCGTGCTGGAGGGTATTTCCAAATCCAAATCGATTTCATTCTAAATGGAAATAATACTTAAATCAAATCTTTGTTCCTAAAATAATTGAGATGGCACTTTTAGGATTAAATATCCCATTCCCAAATACCACCATCTTGAACATTTGCTTCATCTATTACTATGTATTACATCTCTTTTCACATTCTTTATGCTTACCCTTGGTCTGCTTATAATGCTCTGTACCATAAAGACTACAGGATTGCCTGCCTTCCGTATGGCTTCCACAGCTTGTTCGTGGCTGGCATCTCTGAGGTCAATTCCATCCACCTGTAATTGGAAGGCCTCATCTTAACATTGCAAGAAGCTACAAGAGTCATGAGTCAGTTCAGAATTTTGGTTAGGAAACTTGGACTAAAACCTAAGTCCAAACCTCTGTTTCTAGTGGACCATTCTACTGACTTGACCTGAAGTCCCTCAAACACAAGTCTGATATTTCCAAGAACACTGATAGGCCATTAAATAAATTTTCTCTTATTTCTCTGTTTTAAGAACAGGTTTTTCAACATTTTTATTTCAGACTCTGTAAGTTTTCCCTCAAGCAATGTAACAGAAGAGATATGATAATCCAGAGAGAGTAGGAGTGTTTACAAATACTGCTTTCCACCTCAAGAAAAAGCTATTACCCAGGACTTTATGAGATTTACAAACTGAAACTTGTTAGGTACTGGAGAGTCTTTCATGATGGGGTATTATGCTAGGACAGTGTACTTTTGTCTTTAATTTTTTTTCCCCCTAAAGATGAGATCATTTTTAGCTACTACACACTTTCTTCAGAAGTTAAATTTTTAGGTCAGAGCTGAAAACCTTTCTATCTTCTGGAAGAATGCTTACACGGAATGGCTAAGGACAAATTTGTGCCAGTTTTTTTTTTTTTTTTTCATGTCTGTATATGTATGGGTGTGTAAAACAATTTGTCCTTTTATCCAGGTAAGAACAATGTTAAGGTGAGGTTAACATCAATGAAGTATTGTCACAATGACCACAATTAAGTTAGAAGCTAACACAGAAAGCTTATTTGTTAGTGGCAATTCTAGCACACAAACTTACATGACAAGGATTACCCCTACAACTTTTTAACTACCTAGTCTACCTCAAACTTAACCATCCAGTGGAAATAAGAGAGCATAAAAACAATCTGACAGGAATTCTAAACCTATAAGAAACTGAAAAAGAACAATAATACCCTCCAAGTCCTCATGTCTGAAAAACTGTATGCACTACAGAGAAGGAAGTTTACATATGCTACAACTTGAGAAACTGAAACCCTCCAGTCAGAAACAGTCACATTAACACAAAATCTTAATTTCACTCACCCATTCCAGCTTCCGCAAGCATCACTGTCAGAGACAATTGCACTCATAAAAGTCCAGTTATTCAGGTGAAATGAATGTTTTTAACTTTGTGGCTTTCAAGCAGAACTCCACCTCCTAACTTACACACTGCAAAGTGTTCTATCCTGATACAGAAAGTGCTATCTATGCTAAGGTATCATTTCAAGATGCTCAATCTTGTGCAAACAGCAAACTGCAGTTCCAGTACCACCATGTAAGTCAAGCCCAGTCTGAGCCAAAATCCAACTTCATCACTCTGCTTGTGCTTCTTTCTGATGGATAGTCAACTAAGGACATCTAGCAGGGTTAAATCAAGGCAGTTCCTATTAGCCTGACACTAGATATAGGGCAGTGTCTGACACTGATAGTCATGCCAGGAAAGATCTATTCCCTTCAGTGTGTTTATTCTTCAATATCTTTAAGTGAGAAAGCAGAAGTGGCTGCATGAGCACAGGACTAGTGAAGTAGAAGAGAAATGAAGATAAATCCCACCCTGCAACACCACTGGCTACATTACACTCAGGCATGGGCAAAATGTCCTTGAAGTATCAAACACAGATTTCTTCATGTTAGGAGAAAAAAAAAAGTGCCTCCCTTAACTCCTGCACAAGATGCATAAGAATTATGTGAATTAATAAAGATTTAAGATGAAAATAATCTTGGTATTCATTTGCATGGTTTGCACTGGCTTGTTTCTATTGCTACCCAGTATGCAAAGGTGAAAAATCTTTTTGTTTCACCAACTTAAGCTTTATCCTACACATTCTGGTTTTCAAAAAGGCAGGTCAAACTACTGGCTTTGTAGACCCCTGCTCACACAGTCAGTCACCTGTTTTAGGATATTCAACGTAACAGGCAGCTGTATGCACACAAACATCAGCAGGTGGTACTACAGCCTGTGCGGCTCAAGTAGTATCAGCTGTGGCAATTGCAAAGCTGTCAGCCCACCACACATCCATCTCAGTGGCTCCTGAGGTGCGGGGGGAATTGCAGCAAAAGGCAATCAGATGGTACCTCTACAATCCGATCTCCAGTTTTCAGTGTTCCATTTTTGCCAGCTGGGCTGTCTTCCAGGATGTGTTTGATAAAGATCCCTCTCATCACTTCTCCATTACTCAGGCGGCTCCCCATCCCTCGTCCTCCAACAATGCTGATCCCCAATGACTTGCTAGGCTCTCTCCAAAGTTCAACCCTTTTGTGACAAAAAAAAAAGTCCAAACTAAATTAAAATCTGTTGTTATTAAGACAAAGCTGCACACTGAGAACATCTGGATTTGCACTATTACTTTAAAAATTCTGAAATAAATTCTCCTTGCAAAGTTTAGTCTTTCAGTGGAAATTATGTACTGGATTGATCAGAAATTCTGTAATTCAATGTAGTATTGGCCACTTTGTTTTGGGTTCTAATACAAACTTTGAATCTTTCTCTTCATCTTTTTTGACTCGATCCCTGAGAGTCAGGTTGGAACAAGTAAAGACAAATTACTATAACAATCTAGACACTGCTAGACTACAGGGATTTAGCCCAATGGCAGTAAAAGTCAACCATTAATCACTCCTGCAATGCACAACATATGTTAAGTGCAGCAATTCTATTGGTTTTTTACTCTTCTTAAAATATGTTTCAAAAGTTTTGAATTTCAGATAACATTTTATAATGTGCTACTAGATCTTCACTTACTTTCTGGGCTGGTTCCAGTTACTGAAAGCTGCATTTTGAAGTTCACTTTCTTCTCCCTCCCCCTCTTCACGTTCTGGAAGCTCTGGGAGTTCCCTGATGATAAACAGGAACATGCTTTTTATTTCTAAAGAATCCACATAATCACTAGATTTTTCTGAAATTTTGATATATTGAGTCACTCTGCCAGTATCAGAATTTGTACACCAGATTCATGTAAGGAACTTCTCTTTCTGATGTCTTGTAGAATATATATGGTGTTCAGGGATCCTGTGTCCACTTTTTATCTGCAATTAAGTTTCTATCCACAACCCACAATAAAAGGCTGCAATTTGGAACTAGAATCACATCAAAGCTAAAGGTAATTCATTGTTTTCAAAATGGAAGAAATTAAAACAGCAGCACTCAACTAAACTTGCTGCTTTTGGAGGTGAATTGCAAAAAAACTAATTAATAATCACTTTAAATTTTGGACTGTAACTGCAATGAATTTTAGAAACTCATGGAAGAGAATGGCACAACTTAGTCTTTTCAGTTGTGCTCTGGAAAGACCATCAATACCAAAGCCTTATTTTGGAAGCACTTCAGTATTTGTGGCAATCTATAAATCCAATTGCATGGTATTTAAGAGGAATTTATGATGAGAAACAATTCAATCTCCTTTTTGAACAGATCAAACAACCTTGTAAAAATGCTTAAAAATTTGCTAGACAAAGAAAAACTGTATTTTTAACACGTTTTTATTGTAGTGGCTGCTGGTCTGAAGAAAATAATCCATCTTTCATCTCTTTTAAAATAAAACTTATCTTCCTAAAATATATAAGGTGTATGGAAAGAGTTACATTTGAGAGCTATTTGGGAGAAAGCTGTAAACCTTTTGACTCACCTGACAATATGTGAAGGAAAAAGTTCAAGTGGCACAGCTCCTTCTGTCTGTTGTCCCAAACTGGCCCTGTACTCATCTACATTTTCTGCTGGCACATACGTAATACTGCAATAAAATGGGACATGATTAAGCTAGTATAAGGAATGCCAGTTCCCTTTTTAGTGGGTGTGAGGTTTGGATATGAAGAAACCAATCTAGACTACTTTGTAGAGTTTAAAGCCACAGTGCTGGTATGTTGGGAATAAGCACTTATACAAATCCTTTGCGACTTTGCAACAAATGTAAAATGTATAAATGTTACATTTATAGTCTGAACAGCACATAATTTTTTGTAATTAAAGTAAATGGTGATTGAACAGTGACAGGAATGTAACAGGAGACAATCCAGCTTCATGAAAAACATAGATTCCTCATGCAAAGACAAACACTGAAAGATCTGTGAGGTATGAGGCACCATTACTACCCTCACTGACTGCTGAAAATGTTTCTGAAAGTTGGCCTGTAGGAGGTTTTGTGCTCTTCTGGGTGGTTTTATATTTATTTCAGATTTTTATGCTTTTAGTGAATTCTTCATAGGTTTGGACATAAAAATGCACTACAGCACACCACCTATGTCACAGGAACCAATCCCCTGCTCAACTCCTACCACCAGGCCTTCATGCACTTCCAACCAGTTTGTGTTTCATCAGCCAAATGATGTGCAGACTCCAGATGTGCAGACTCCAAATGATGTTTGAATGCCAGAAACAGAAATGGCCCAATAGACTGGGGAGAGTGAAATAAAGAGGGGAAAGAAGATTAAAGCCTGAAGAATATTTCTTGAAAAGCTTCCATCTGGGAGGCCAAAGGATACCACAGTATATATACTATGATATAGACAGGTTACACAGATAGCCCTCCTTTAACGATGCTTTATGTTAAAGATCTACAGCTTAGCTATCAGACTCAAGTATACCAAGAAGGAAGGCTGGTAGAAAAATGGCAGAAAAAAGGTCTTTCTTGCCATACATCACATTGTTGAAAGAAAAAATAAAAGATTTCCCCATGGAAGAGACAGGGCTAAAGGAAAAATAAAGGGCCTTGGCCACTTCACAAGGATATGTAAGCTGCTGAGAAGAGACTCTTTCAAGTCTGAGGTTTTCACATGGAGCCGTCTCCTGTCCATCATTCCTGACTGATGTCCTCTTTGTCACACCCTGATTGCTACTGATTCCCCCTCTCAGTAGTTTTCTGCTGAATACATCAAACATCAGAAGAAATGCAAATAAACTTTTATACAACTAATGCTATCAGTCTAAAACACTCTTCTAAAGATTATTGTAAAGGACCATCTTATTTGTCTAGCTGTGTATGTGTCCAAGCATGCTCCCTATGTTCTCTCACATCTGCCATATCTAGAAAAGTGCAAAAAGGGTCAATATGAAGGTGTCTTGGATGCTGAACAGGAGGAACTTCCTAGTTATTTTATGGAAATTTCTAAAACTGTATTATCTAAATTCATATCCATTCTAAAATCTTTATTATCACCAGCTTTACCTCTTCTTTAAATCTCCCTGTTCTGCATTCGCCTTTTTTCAACCACATGTTACTCCACTTGACACAACATATTTTCCCTTTGGAGTGCTGAGAAGTTAACATGCACTCGGAAACAAACTCCAATGTCAATCACTAACCCTTATCTGCCTTTCCTGAGGGCATTCTAGCACTGGGAAATGCTGAAGATGTGCAGCAGCTATTCTGTGAAGACCCAACAATGAATCAGCAAAAAGCAAGAGAGAAAATAATTTTGGAGAATTATGACTAATATTTCTCAACCATCTCTAACAGCAGCGATGTACTAGTATTTGCTCACAAAACACAAATTGGCATTGGGTCAAATGCCAATGCAGCAGCTTCACCCAACAGGTGAAGAAAATAAGAACAGTACAAAAACTGTAAAACCTGCAAGTTACATTTCAATGCAAGAAAACGTAACTCTCATTCAGTTGTTTTCATCACTTACAAAAATTACTAGGAAATTATGTAGTTTTCCCTTGGCAGAAAGATACAGTAAATAAAACAAAACTTCTGGCTAGAAGGCCTGGACAATCTCCTTTATGCTAAAGTGAAGCTGGAAGCTATGGTTCAAAGCATGGAAAGGAGAATGCTACACTCCTACAAAGGAAACAGGTTATCCCAGATTCAGCCTGAGTGTGATCTCTGGTAGTAGAGTGTCCAGCATATGTCAGCTCTTGTCTAGTCCTTTTCTGCAAGGAGTACAAGGCAAATAATTCTGAAATGCACCAAGGTTCAAGGTAGTAGTAGTCCTTACCTTATACGTGAGCACTAGAGTCTCAAGGGGGAGGCAAAACACATGCACTGCAACTTCTGGGATACCCTATTGTGTTCATTTATATGATTAAATAACTGACATTGTAATGAATCCTTAAAAAGGTATGACTTAAAGGATGCTCTCAGAGTTTCAAATGCTACCTAGAAACATCTCCAAAAAGCTGCCTTAGCTTCCCTTTCTGTGTACAGCAGCAGAAGTATAAAGAAAAGAAGTCTGCTTTGCTATTAAAAAAATGCATCTAAAATTGAGCAACTGAACAACCTAATTGATTTCCGCAGATGGAATAAAATTTAGATAATCTCACTGGGAGCTGTTACATTTTAGTTCTTTGGAAAAATGCATTTTTTCTATTCTAGTGTTTAACTACAGTTCTAATGGCCTAATTTAAAGCACCCAAAGGAACATTCAGTATGTTTTCACCTGTTCATTCTTATCTACACATTCATTCTTATCTAGACTTCTGTAATGCTTCAGCTGTTTCACAAATTTCAACCAGAACACTTGTATTTTGCAAAAAAGTAACATACAAAAGAAAATCAAATTGCATGGATCAAATACATGAAAAGTTATATTCTGCGTGAGTTCACCTTTTTATCTTGCTCATGATTTCTGAAGTCCAGTAAACTGCAAAAGTTTCCCTAACTGCTCTTATTACCTGTATTATCGATGTGACTGTCCTCCTCTCTCTCTGTTCTGCATGTTTTTAATGAAAGGAAAGAGTATTTTCCCTGCTTAGTGCTCACGGGCAGACACCTCAGTTATCAAATCCATCACTTGCTGGATTGCTGCTGGAGCTCACTCAAAGGTCCAAGTGAGGTCTGAAGACATTCAACATCACCCTCTACAGCTCAGCCTGTAGCTGGGATGATGAGGAGCGCAAAATAAGAAGCAGTTTTGGCTCCTCTGACCAACTCTGTTGAACTTTGTGCTGTAAAGTGGAAACAAACCCACCAAGGCACCTGAATAGCTCATCTGCAAAACAGATTGATAATTGCCTTAATACAGCTACAGGGAAGACAGTAAGAGAAATAGGGGCCAGAAAACAGATATGAAGACATAGAAAACAAAATAAATAAATGACTGCTCCACTTCTGTGTCATATTTCTGCACTGGAAGAGATTAAAGTTCGACAATTTCAAAGGAAAGTATATGCATGGTTTAACCCTCTTCCTCTCTTATGTAGCTGTACAGCTTGAAAGAAACATGTTCTATCACAATTTCTCCTATCCCCAGAGATATGCACTAGCAACTAAAGCAGTGAAAATGGAAACAACAATGGTTGTACATATGAAAATACCTTGTAAACACAACAGTGCATGCAGTACAGAGGAACACTTATCACATGCTTGACTGAACAGCCACACAAAACCTTGAAACACCAACAAATAAATTACAAAGTACAGGAAATGCTGAGGACAAATTACTGTAATTAACATTTTACGTTCAATTTGAACTTTTGCATACATGAAGGAAATAAAATGTAAGTGCCACAGAAAATATGACACTGAGATTAATCCAGATATCAGCACATTGTACTCATGCCAGTTCTAGAAGTGAACCTTGTACACATATACACAACATGCACACGTGCTCTGAGCACATTTCAGGTACAATAGATGGAATTTAAAAATATTAGCAATAATTTTTTTAGAATACAGGTATTTTCATTCCAGACTTAGAAAGTGCTCCAATCTTCAAGTTTAAAGCCATATATAAATATATAATACGATTATACACACACAGTTGTATCTTTTCAATTAAAAAAAAAAATATATATACATCCACATGTGCATGCATACACTAACATACATGAGAAGAAAGAGAATATGTACCTATATCTGGATCTATCCCTGACATTACTATTGATGTCATAAAAGCATGGAATGATTTTACAGACAAGTTGCAACACAGAGCCATAATGAGTTTCTGAATTGCCAATACTCACACATAACACAGGGCCTGATCATCAGCAGGTGCTGGAGAAGATCTAGAATGTGAAGCATACGATGCAGCATCTTTTTACAATGGTGTTAATTAATAACAGTGTCTCAATGCTGAATGTGAGAGGCATACTTATGTATGTAGAGGTGTGAGCTGTTTTTTTTTTTTCTCTTTTTCCTTTTTTTTTTCCCCTGTCCTTTTTCACGTCCACTTCATCTATATCTAACCGAGAAAACATCTGCTCTTTATTATTGCCTATAGCACTGATTATTAAGAGGTATGGAAAATGGAATTATAATATCTCTTATTTCTTGGTCAGGAATTCATTCCCCCATTTAGTCAGGTGAATTGTAATTCAGCTTTATAATCATCTGACAGATGTTACAAGCAGCTGCTACTGAGCACAAAACACTGGCTTTATTATGGAAATAAAAGAGCTCCTGGCAAGATAGAGTGAGAAGTCAAACAATGCATTCAGTAAGGTCACACATTTGTTTTCTACATACAGAGGGGAAAAAAATTAAATACGCAACTCTGAAACTCAGACTGCTGGTTTTTGAACTATTCAAAATCAAATAGCCTTTAACAGAATTAAATAATAATTCCATGGCCAGTAAAAACAGCTTTGTGTTTTCTCTAAAAATACTATTTGCTACTATTTGAAATACAGCTTTGGAAGCAAAATATTTCTGCTTAATCACCCTGCTACCCCAAAGAAGCTCAGTCTGAAAGTTAAGGGATACATTTTGCAGTGAAGACTGAGGAATGCTATCTAGATGGTCACCTCTGAGTGATAGCATACCCTTGTTTTCCAAGGAAGACACCAAAGAGATTCAACTTAAATCTTTGAAATGATGGCCCTTAAATCAAAAATGCTGCAAGGTGATGCACCACATAAGCTCTGAATTGACAAATATGGGAGGGGAACAGGGGAGGGGTGTGTATCCTTCTCAGCAAACATGAAGAACTATCTTAACATGAAGCTCCTCATCTCCAAATTTCTGATTTTGGGTGTTACACACGTGTTTGTATCACAGTATTTTTCTGGGATCCTGTACTGCTCCTTTAAGTTAAAAAAGTAAAGAAAATTTTGACTATTAAGAATAGTTTTACAGCAAAACTACATCATCCCAAAAATATTGCCATTCTTCTTGCAAGACTCCTTTATAAGCTACCAAAGAATTTAGTCTTTCTGTTCCTAAAGTGGAGAAGCTGGCTTCACTTTAAAACTTGTCATAGGATTGTAACAAAGAACATAAATACAAAAACAAAAGGCAAAAATCTTGAATAAGAATATGAATAGCAACTGCCCCTTTACTGCAATATCTTTCAGAAATGGGAATAATTTTTTTCTGAAAAATCTGAATATCCACAACTAGGGCAAGATTTTAGTATTTCCAACATATCTGCAAAATAATAAGACTACAAAGCAAAACTTGTAGTCACACAGCATAAAACACAGCAGCTATAAAAGGATAAGCACAAATAATGAACACACCTGTATTTGATCATGAACTAAAGCACTAACAAAAGACTCCTCACAGAAGAATGGTGCTGCAGCATTTGTGTCTCTGAGCAGATGCAAGCACACACACAACCAATTTCAATCATGACAGTTGGGAGTTGTAGTTTGGAAGCCTACAGCAATAAACAATGTCACACTTTATCAACACTGACTCACCTATATTCCTGACAGCATTAGCAATAATGTAATTCATTATATGAAGCATATCCCTTTCTTTTAACAGGCTTACATTAAATCATAATCTTAAATGCATGACAGCTATGGGACAGGCAAGTACCCATAACGAAGGTACTTTGCCTACCTGTTCCCAGAATACTAGGTCTCTTCCAAGCTAGAATACTTCTTGGTGAGTATGGAATACCTTGCTGTCCGTTCTGAACTCAGTTCTAGCCCCAGTCACCCATAGCCACACTGGGACTGGACTGATTCTTTCAAAGACTCTTAAGTAAGTAGAGGCTTCTATTACCAACAACTCCATTAATCCATTCCCATATCTGACCCAACGAATGTTACCACAGGCCAACAGAGAAAACAGTCACTAGATTTTGAATCTGCAAACCCAGCATTGGTGTGTCTACAGTTCCATCCACATCTTCAGGAACAGCCTCACTTCCAGAGGCTGTGGGCAAAGTTAATTCCACAACTACAGCAAGAAATTCCACAACTACCAGAAAGAATTGTACTTTAAGGCAGTTAAAATTTTGTAAATTGTGTGAACTTGAGAAGAAGAAGCTTTCTCCTAAAGTGTACTTCTCAAAACTTGAATTAATTATTGGAAATTTAAAACTATTACTACTACCAAAAGCAGATAGTTATGCACAAGAGCAACAGCTCATTGATATATACTAATAAAAAAATTGGAAATGACTACAAAAAAGAGTGCTTCCATTGTTTGTCACAGACATACTGAAATATTTTAAGCATTAATTTTCTGCACTACCATCATATTTCATACTTTCTATTTGACACCCAAAACCAAAACCCATTAAAAGAACTAAATGATTTGTGCAATGGCCAGGACAGTCCACCTTCAAGAACCACAAACATTTTGAGAAAACTAACTTTCCTCAGAAGAGTCATACTATGAATGAAAAATTCTGTCTAATCCTATTCTTTCAATAAAACTAGGCAGGACAGTAATAACGATGATACTTGTGACAGTGATTTCTAACAACATCCAAAGCCTCTCACACAAGTGATGTCATCTTTGAAATCCGCGGAAACGTAATCTGTAGGTGAAATATCCATCTGATGCTGCAACTTAAGGGTTAATTGGCTTTCATTTAAAATACTTGCATAAATAAACAAATCTTGATTATCAGCTTTTTTCTACCATAACTCATCACCTAGTTTTACCCACTTTATGTCTGGTCCAATGAGTGAATGTCTCCTCAGCATGGCCCGGGCCTGTGCATTGGTTAAGTTTGTGGTTGACTCCTCATTAATGGACAGGATGCAGTCTCCCACACCAATCCGTCCGTCACGGCTTATTGAGCCACCGTGGATGACACTGCGAACTATCATTCCCAAACCATCTTTATTGGAACTTACTGTCATCCCTGTAGTAAAAACACATGAAACAGATAATGTCTTTGAGCTACACCTCTGGTTGCCACGACAAAGAACGGTAACTTGGGGCACAGGGAAAGGAAAAGTCAGGCAGCCAGCCTGCCTATATCATTAGGACTGTAAATGTTGCTCTTGCTCTCCTCCTTTGAGACAGCAATTACAAATCATAATCATAGCAACTTTATCTTGTTGTCAGTTCAAATACTCAGTTCAATACAAGAAAAATTGAGACAGTGGAATATTTAAGCAAAAAATAAGAAAAATGATGAAATTGCTTAAAAACCATTTAATATCACCACTCTTCTAATGGTTCACTGAGTTTATGCACATTTTACTTTCATTTATGACAACTCTCTTTGGAAAGAAAGTGAAATGATTAAACAGGTAATTAATAGGCCAAAAACAAACACTTATTTTCAACAGAAAGCATGAATTAGATCCCACTGAGATGGTGGCTGCCTTCCCACTCTCCCAGGCCATTGCTTAGACTCAACTTCTGTGAAAGTCTGCATATTGTTGTTAATGGACAGCTCAGTATTTTACTTAAAACAGTATCCTGCCTGTGGCACAGAAGGATACTGCTTCTCAGTACTTATACCCTTCAAATCCACTTTCTTTCCAGTAATGGGAAATAAGACATATATGCTCTTGGCTCCTCCTGTCCTATGGTGAACCTCTACGGACTGACCCATGATGGCCTTTACGCGTCATTGTGACTGTTCTTACACAAATGATCTGTCACTGTTATCTTCAGGGCAGCTGGTGTTCATGAAACAGATCCTAGTAACAGTTGCTGGAAAAATTCAGTTCTTACTAAGGCAGTGGGAAAGGCACAGTTGAAGCCCCTGAAGTTCCTTAAAGAACTTCCACTGTCTTAACACTGCTTAATAAAAATCTTTCTATTTTTCTGAAATGTGGTTTGAAATTCTGAACTTAACCTTACTATTTGGATAAGATGGTAACAGACATTACTGAGAGTAGTGTAATAGCACTTTAGGAAAACATCACACAAACAACAGACCCTCTTTCCCTTTTCCTATGCTGATATCATCATTACAGATCTACAAGGCTGATGTCACACTTCAGACACCTACAGTTTCAGGTAAAAATGCAAATGCCACTGTAAAGTTGCCAAACTTTTTGCAGGACAATGGCATTTCAGCTTTTCTGCGTTTGGGTGCTTCTCATCTTTTAAAAAATCACCGTCAAAATGTTGGGAGCTCCAGCAGCATTGAAGAGCTGCTGCAAACTATGGGTGACACCATTTAAAAGGTAAAAAAGAAGTGCCAGTTTTTAACTCTCAATTATTTAATTGATGCAGCTGCAGTTTTCAACATCATTCATACTTCTTGACTTAGCTGCTTTTTTAAAAAATGAAAGGTAAAAGAAGTGCAAACGTGTGTAAATTGGTCACCATGCCCAAGCTGCTTCCCAGGCCAGAGCAGATTCAGACAAGAAGAAAAATGCTACAGTCAAAAGCCAGAAGAAAGCAATATTCATATGCATATTTTGTACGTATCAAGATCAGTCTTATTTTTTATGCATAAAATGTCTGCCAATATGGACCCTGCCCCAAGTTTGTATTTTCATGCTGTATTATACTTGACATGAAATTTGCTTTGATATTCACTTAAAAGTGCACTTTGATGTGTACTTATAATACTTATACACATAAATGAAAACCTCTCCACTGAATGAAGAGCTTATTGTAAAGAAAACTTTTTAAACAAAATCCAGATGCTTTAAAATGCACTGTGACCTGCACTTTGTACAGCCTGGCAATGAGGCCAGTAAAGGTAGAAGTTAACCCAGTCCCTCATACCAATGAAAGATAAACCTTATACCCATATCAGACTTTTCTACATCTTTCTATTTTTGAGACCCTGATTTTAAACTAGATCCATTTTGAAGGATGGCTATTTCATGGAGATAATAAATGGTAGACTGAGCATCCAGCTGTCAGAAAACAGCTTATTCTGGGTCGAGGTGCCCACTGAAATACAGCATCACAGCTGTAAAAAAATGACACCCACCTCTGCACAGCAAGGAAGTTCTGACTTGGGACTGTTTATGAACATCTGATTCTGTGGACATCCCATTTTAAAGCATTTGAGGAATTACTGCTAATAGCCAGCACTCATAGAAAGCCCTGCCCTACCAATCCCAGAAAGTCTTCAAGATTACGCAGTTGGCTGGAAGAAACAGCACTGGGAATCTAAATTAAACTAAATGAACACACAAGCCACTAACAGGAGGGACACATCACTGCCTTTCAACACAAAAGGCTTCCTGGCATGGACTCTGGGAAGGTTCTATTCTTGTTCTCCCCCTCACACTGCCCAGGGCCACACCTGAGAGCAGGACAGGACAACGAAAAACATTATTATCTGTTGTGTGCATTCACACCAAAACGTGTTCCTAGTCAGTATGCAGGAAGTTGCAGATAGAAGATATCTAAAAAATTAGAACTTCATTACAAAATAATAGTATCATTAAGCTAAAAATACTATCTATTAAATTTAGCAATGACATGATTTTCAGAAACACTGATGGACTTTGGATTCAAGTACAAATTTGAGGCAAGAAAGCAAACAGCTTGTTTAGTTTCTTGCATCCTCAGGAAGCAAGACCATTTAGTGTTTCCAAACATTTGAAAGTCTCATCTGCAGCTCTTTGACCACAGTGTTCTTCTACAGCATTCCTTGGCTGTATCTTGGTTTTCCACTATATTAGTACATTGAAAAACAATGCATTAGAACTGTTCTGTTAAAATTCAGGAAAGACTAAACTCCTTTATCAGAAGACAAATTCTCAGTGAGACTGCACATTTCACTTTTGTGCTCACTTTTGTGACAGCAAGTGGATCCAGTACCATCACAGCCAAACAGGGCAAGAGCAGAAAAAAAAAGAATATCCTGTCTCCCCTAAATGGAGAATATTTAGTTTTTACTAATAAAATGGGGAATATACAAGGGAAACGAACAACTATATTCCTGAAGAGTTTACAAAAACAGTTTGCTAACTTACCTAAGCTTGAATTGCCTTTTGCAATACTGATAGTCTTCTCATACATGTTTTTGACTGAATTTGGGGATGTGGAACTTCCCTCCAAAGATACTGGGCATCTCTTTTCCATTAAAAGCAATTGATCCTAACAAAAGGGAAAATAACACCAGTTCAGATTACCAAGATAAAAATATGACTGGTCATACTGATCTCTACTTTTTGCCCTACACAAAAGTCATTCACAAAAATAAGTCAAATTCCTTATACAGAGATCGGAAAAGTCAGTTCATCAAAGATCAGACTAACATCATGATTTCTGTTTTCATTCAAGCAACATCTAAAAATCTATCACAAAGCACGATTTTAATTTAAGGACATTGAAATTACTAGAATAATTAATGGGCTTCAGATTCATTCACCACAGGTGTCTGACAATCTGCCAGTACTAATGTAACAAATCTTGTAAGAAACTGCAGCTCTTTTAAGCACTTCTTAATAAATCATTGAATGGAAAAACTAAGAAACACATGTCACAGCAACTGTCATATAAAGGAAAAGTAAGTTTGCACCCTGTAGCATCACAGGTCAGTTTGTGAGCTGAACTGCACAGGCTTACAAGGACACCATGCTGCAAGACATTCACACCACCCTCCCTTGGCTTCCTAGGCCCGAGTGCAGCTGTGCACCTCCTACTTGCACTTGTGCCCCTCTGAAGGTTAACAAGGGCTAAGAAAACCCCCCTGTCCTGGCCAGAGGGTGCACTGTGGTACTGAAATATCTATGATGCATGGCCTGAGAAGACTTGTATACACTCCTATACTGATAGCCCCTGAGAAAATACAATCTTGATGACACAAACTATGTCCTGTTTTGGAAAGGTCTCTATCCCAAAGTTTTGATGTGAGATAACACATCCAAAGGAAATTAATAATCCAATAAATATACATGGCTATTGGCCTGTGACAATTTCTGCAGGAAATTCGTTGGCCTAATTACAGACTTTATTTATGTTTTTTTCATTATTATTAATTAAAAAAAAGGGCTTAAAAAAAAAAACAACCTACTTTTTCATTGGGATCAAGCTGTGTAGTAGTAGCAAGGCTTGTATTTAGTGCAACTTCTGATGCTGTCTGAGATCCAGTCCATGTTGGTGTATTTTCACTTTCATTTTGGTTGATAGCTGAAACCTCCAGAGCCAGAAGATCTGTTTTAGTAAAATCACTTGCAGTTTCCAGGCTACTGTCCACTACAGACTTTTCATCTCTCAGTCTCTGATTCAGATTCATGTTGTACAGATTCTTCTCAGATACATGGAAATCAGCTGCAGCATTTGGGCATTCCTCCCCAACAGACTGTTCAAAATAGGAGACAATGAATGATCACCATTCATTTGTAGTATAATTCAAAACCACATTTCATGCTAAAACCTTAAACAAAAACTAATCTCATAGAATTTAAATATACTACTGTAAGATCAGCAAGATCAACCTCATCTGCAGTTCCCTACAGGCATTCATTCTACTATAAAGTGAACTTGATTTCTTAGACCATTTCTTCTGCTTTATAATACCCGAAATCAGTAAAATAAGTTACTAACTCTAACTTGAATGACTCCAGTGAGTTTTTAAGAGTCAAGCATCCAACTGTTTTCTCAGGTGAAAGAATTTTGCAAGACCAATGTCCTTACTTTTAGCACACTTAGCAAGCAAAGAGGAATTTCAAGCAGCTCAGACAATAGGAATCCAACATTATCATCCATTTAAACTGAGCGGAAACATATTAAGATTTCTCTTCCTCAGAAAGATTGACAAGTGAAAACTTGGTCAAACCTCAGCAAAAGGTGAATATAAGGTATTTGAAATGTGCCAACAATGCAATACAATAATGCAACTACAGAATTTTACAAGTTAATAATTACTGCAAATCTACCAATTATGGCTGCAGTACTAGGACTAAGTTCTCTACACATTTGTTTAGACTTCCAAGATTCTGAGGCCCTGCCTTTGAAATATTTCAAGGGATTTCAATAATCACAACATTCTGGAAAAAAATCAAACTTCAAATATTCTCTAGCTGACCTTTTAAAGTAAATTATTTTAAAAATGTAGGGCATTAGATTTTAAAAAGATGTATCAAGGACTCAGAAGTTAGAGGCTCTGTATCAATTTTAGGGATTTTTTTTTCTGAAATTCAATAAAAGAACTAAAGTCAACTACCTCTATCTGTCTTAGTTGTTATTTACTGGTCCTTTTAATTGTTCTATTGCTTCTCCAAACAGCTGGAGAGACATGCTTGCCAGGACTGGGGGATATTTTGCAACATTTTGTCACAAGAGCTTTAGAATTAATCTTTGTCAACTTCCATGAAGTGCTTACATGCTTGTTCTGTCCCTAGACAAGAACCAAAACAGACTTACCAGTATATAAGTGGTTTAAGTAACAGTAATTGAGCAGAGCCTAAATACAACTAATCTGCATGATATAATCAATGACATAATTTCCTACCTTTTTGAGAACAGAACACAATACTATATTTAATTTTTTTATAAGGTTTCAAATACAGCTGGGACATCTACTTTTAAATCTGTTTTGTACCCATTTCTAGATCATACGCAACATTTATTTCATATGCCATTTATAGATATTAACAGTTTCACCACATACTCATTGTTAATTTTTGTTTCACTTAAAGAAAAGCCAGTGCTGTAAATTTTTAGGACAAACACAATTTCAAGAATTCATAACTATATTAACATGTGGTCTCACTAGAGCATCTGCATTATTTTAAGTTCTTCAACACCTTTTTTAAATGTGACACCAAAGTGACACTCCAAACCTGCCAACTGCCCTGCAGCCAGAAATAACTGAAATATCTCTGCATTCCTCACAGCATTAGATAGTGTTGTTTTAATTTTTACTGCATTTTAGTTGCTTCAAAAGTCTTCACTAATGAATATATTTTCCCACTATTTTTGTTTTTTGAATCATGAATAGGTTACTTGATGAGAACTTAATACTCACTTCATACTGGTGTACACAGATGAACACCGAAAAGTCAGAACTATGGTATTTTAAAAGAGTATGTAAAACCAAAGCTATGTTTAAGTCAATGGTGAAAATAACTAAAGATTTTCTAGAGCCGCAATGTGATATATAATGTGAATCCAGAATCTATCTCACAAAATACTGCTAAGCATGTAAAATGCATTATCCATTTAAGTAACAATTACAGAGTTAAACAATGCAAGCTGTTCCACTGGCACAGCAAAGATATGCTCTTCTGCGGATTAGGAGAAACCATTAGAAGATGAATCTAGCTTTCTAAACAGTGCCTCATAAGTGCTTAACACATTTCAGAAGGGTTAACAGGAGTTACTGCAGCTCAGGTGTGGCAGAAAAAGCAGCAGCTACTCTACTTAAGACCTGATACTACAAACCCAGTGGTTTTCAATGAAGACTAGGAGAATGGAATTGGAAAGCTCTAAGTTAGAGAAATAAATCTAAATATTTAGAAGAAAGAAAGAACATGAAAAAACATGGAAAGAAAACACAATCAGGTCATTATGGGTATGTGACCAAGAACCCAAAAAGCTACTGATCTTCTCAGTACTCTTAAATAAATCTTCATTTATTGCTTTACATAAAAATTATTAGCAGAGTTTTGATATATATGGATTTACTTATAGCATCATTATGAAAATTTCATTCAAAACCACAGAGACATACTAACTATGAAGCATAAAAGCAAAAAATCAAGATAAAAATTTACACTTGCTTTTCATACTAAAATATAGAGCAACAGAGTAATTCTGTGCTACCACTCTTTACTATGCTTTGAATAATAATTACATTTTTCTTGCAGACTGCTCACCTCACTTTTAATACTATAAACATCTCACCATACTCTGGCTAAATCATGCTCCATCTAGTAAAAAATCCAAGCTTTGTGCCTTCTATCTGCTTCTCTTTTCACCAAAGATATCTGCAAGACATCACTTCTCTAAACAAAATTTTATCCTGGTAACATATAGAGCATTTTGACCCATGATGACACAAAACATTTATATCTGATAGTACAGCCTACTCACACTTAAAATCAAAGTTTGCAATCAATTAAACCATCCTGGATTTTACCTTTGGAGTGGGTAATGGAAGAGAGAAGCTGTTGTTCACCTCACTGTTGCAGGCACTGTCATGCAGAGCTCTCACTGAATCCTGGAAGACGTCTCTCTCCAGAGAATACTGCGATTCAAAGGTGGACTCATCCGCTAGATCTGCCTCACCAGAGTCCACCTAACAACAAAAGCAATTCAATCAGACAGGCTGTTGCCATCACGCCACATAAGCCCCAACACATGCACACCAGCCACTACATACTGATACTTTTCTTCTTTTTCTTTTTCATTCCATGTTTTAGATGGAAATTACATTTGCACAGTGAAGTAGGAAAATTTCCTGCTCACAGTAAATCTGTGTTACTACTTCTTCAAAGGTTGCAAAGAATATCTGAAGTAAAATAAGAGTCTGAAGCAGAGTAAATTGTGGGGCTGAGGCACGCTCATGCCTATTAATAGAAGTACAGTGTTGGGAGAATTCTGCTGTTCTTCTTGGCGTCTATATTTTGATTTCTTTGGGGCTTTTTTTTTTCTTTTTCTTTTTAATTTTCTTTTACAAGAATTAGCAAGGAAAAAATAATGAGCTTCACTTGGTGCCACATGTAAGGAATGCTCCCTTGACTCAACTTCTTAGGCTCAGTTATTTTTACAGTTTTTTAAAAACAATCTGGAAACTGCAGTGCTTTACAGTGCATTTATATGAAAAATTATGTGATTTTTCAAAATTGATTTTAAATTATTTTGCTTTTGACAACAAGATTACTATGGGCATTCCTATATTTCTATTTCTCTTACATGAGAAATAAAATTTTTTAAAAAGTTTCAGACATTTACATGGCTTGTATTTCCCCTCCCTTTTTTTGTTTAATTAAAAATTTTTTCCAAGACTCATATTCTTTTAAATACTAGAATAAAATTAAGCCCTAAAAACCCTGATTTATGGCTTCACACACTACACTTTGATTATTATTTCATTTCCCTGGCAGAGATAAAGAACATAGTGTAGGCTACCAAAATGATCACTGGGTTAAGAGCCATGCCCATATCATAAACTTTTACAAAGCAGATGCGTGCACCCATCTGCAGAGATGGGATCTAACTTGTTTTACAGCCCCTGTGGTTAATCATATTATGAATCCATTATAGCAGTAGCAACAATCTGCAGTAATTCAACATACTGATTCCTTTTCAGGGTAAGAAGGATTATTTTTTATTATAATTTCAAATCTATAGACTTCAATGCTAATCCAAACTATTTCTTTGCTGTAACTTCTCTCAGCTCATCTTCTTGAAAATGCATATTCATTTTACCAAAGCTATGCCCTAAAAAAAAAGTATTGTGAAAATTCAGGATCTGTAAAACCTGAGTACAGATCTGTCTGTGAAAAACAGTCTCTCATATGTGCACTATCAAAACTATCTTCAGCTGGGTGACTGCACATTTAGTTTGTATTTTGCACAGTTAATTAGACAACTGACAAACCTGACTGATGATTTTGTTATGTCATTTGTTTTCATTGGGTTTTTTTCATAAATTGTTTTTTATAGGAACCACGTACGGAAGTAAAATTTTTTAGATAGTTTTAATCTGATCATTTCAACACATCTTTAATTAAAGGTCATCTAGAATATAAAACTCATGCTTCTTCTCAATGAATGGAGCAAGACAAATACTGTTATCTAACTGCTAAAGGTAACAAACTCAAGAATTAAAAATATGCAATCTTTTTTAAAAGCCAGTTCTTAATTCAGCTTGTCATCTGCAAATATGAAAAAACAGCAAACCTGCTGGAAGCAATAATGCAGAGATTTTCATCTTGATAGGATCCATTTCAGGTTTTTGTTTAAGTTTTTCTCTAATTAACTAAGTTCTGGTGTTTAGAAGCTGCTTCTCTGTTCAAGCCCCCAGAAAATGAGGGCCTAATAATTTCAACATCAGATCCAGACCAGAAAAAACAACCATATGAATACACACTTGGCATACCTACAGACACATGTGTATTCTGGGTTAGGGTGTTTTTTAGTTTGGATTTTTTTGTTTGTTTTTTTGTTTGGTTTTTTTTCTGGGAGGGAGTGTTGGGTGATTTTTTGCTTTTTGTAGTGCTTTTTGTAGTGCCCTATTTCCTGTGTCTTTTTAATCTGTTTTCTTATTGGTAGCTTCTGGGCTATGTAAGGCACTGAGTGCTCAGGTAAGCTGCATTGTTTGTACAAGTGAACACCTTTTGACCTTGTAAATCTCATAATCACTAATTGATGTTGAAGGCTGAAGAATATTATTAGAATGAAGTATTTGCAGCTTTTGAAGACAGTGTTCCTTGTAAGGCTGGATTACATGCAAAAAGGGAATACCTGAAACTTTTCACACTAGAAAAGTGATGTACTATGACACATAGAAAAATAAGCACATGAACATTTCTCTAAAAAGGTGAGATGTCCAAAGGGCTGGTCAGTGCATGCAAGGACAAGTGAATAGCCATGCACTTTTGAAAGCATCAGCAAAATACTTTTTCTTTTCCTCAGCAATTAACATATCATAGGACAGATCCACAGCTCATGCAAAAAACCAAAGTATCTAGATGCCAGCTTTTACAAAGTCAGAATCCATCCCACCTATGGTAGGTAAGTAATGTGGAGACAGCAAACACTGAAAAATAAGCATGGACAGTGACAAGGCAGCTCCTTTCACTACAAAATGCAAAGACTGAAGAAATCTGTGGTAAGTTGGGCCACTAACCAGAGCCAGCTCAGCATGGAAGAGGGCTGCATCAGCTGGCCCCTCCTCCTCAAGTGACTGGGCAGTGTAGAAAAAGCAATCTTCCTTAGCAGAGACATAGCCCTCCTCAGGTGAAAGCTGCAGAAAGAACGAAGCTCTGAGTCGGATGAGTGGCCTGGACACAGCAGGTGCAGAGTGCATTCTGCAAGTGGGCAGGGGGCTGTTTAGAAAGGCAAATGGATTCCAAATGCAGCAAAGAGATAATTTCAATCAGAGTCACAGTATTCAGTGGGTAAAGAGACATTTTTTTTTTTTTTTCAAATTTACCTGATTCAGCTTCACACCTCATTGTGAAACCCTAAATAATGAAAAAGGCCCATCCAGGTATACCACAGAGCCCACAACTTAGTCTCGGCTCATTTTCAATTCCTGGGCTTTATTAAGACATGCTAAAACTGCCATCACAGCTGCCAACATAGAAAGAGCCTAACAGCAGAGGTCATTATAATCTGCTAGCCACAGAGCAATCTTGCTTCCAGACAGGAAGACTTCATCTACTCTCTGTTTTATGATAGTATTTGTCAGCCTCTAGAGGACAAAACACAATTCTGACTATAAACCAATAGCCTTTTTTCAACATAATTTGATAGTAGGAGCATTAGTCCAGTACTGCAAAAACAGCAGGGATTATTTGCAAAATTGAATTACTTAGCAAGCATAATACATGAAATATTGAAGTGCAAATGCCATATGTTTACAACTTTTGGGAACAGAAACGAAACCCTTATGTATTTTCTCTTTTAGAGTGACAGCTTCTAGAGTATGCCATTTTTGATTGCAATTAATATGGAGTCTCCAATAACAAAAAAATTACTTCAACAAAGCAAGTTAAAACATATGTTGTCTTACTATGAAAAGTTTCTGGGAACTTAAACAACAGTCATTCCCTCCCACTCTCTCCACAAAGATCTACTAATAATGAAAATTTGATACCTACATCCACAAGGTTACAAGATTAAAAATTCATGAAAAGCGAAAATGAACCCCTAAAACTGTGCTTGGGCTTACTAATATAGAGAAAGGTATCTTCCTTGTATGTATGAACTAATGCCATTCTACTGATTTGAATTGAACCCATCAGGGATGTTCGTTCAGTAGCACTCTTACCGCTACTCTATCTCAGTGACCATAGGTCTCCTTTAACCTCCTGTTTTGAATCCAGACTACCTTCTAAAACCAAGCCTGAAATAACCAGTTAGCTGTATACAAACTAAAGACTACTCACTATTACAAAAAGTGTTCTGTTTAAATACAAAGATGGCATGCATACTTAGAAGGACTGGAATGTTAATGGTCAACGCGTCAAACATTTGCAGAAGCAGCAGGTGCTTTGCTGACCACACACAAAAGTAGGTGCAGATGAGGTGCACACCCACCACCCGAGGCTGCAAGCTGGGTTTTGAGCCAGATAAAGGAAGAGGCTGGCAAAAAGCAAATCCTGCAAGGTGGGATAGTGCTTTTCATCATGTCCATGTCCTTACACAAGTGGCTCAGGTGTGAAAAATCTCCTCTGGAGACCTACACTCATAAGAAGCCTGAAGGTATTCATGCCTTCCCATGGACTATAACTCAGTTTAGCTTAACTATGCTAAACTGAGAAGAAGCTGTAACATCTTAGGTATCATAAACCATTAAAGACCTAAATGCCTTGTGATCTATAGTGCTACATACATGAAATAATGTAAAACTCTCTGCCACAGGGGAGGTACTTCGGCATTCTCATCTAACCTGAGTGTATATTTACTCATTGAACTTCATGTTTCCCCATTCCTGGTGGATCAAGACTGTGACCAGCACTCTGAAGGGGCACTGAAATCGCAACAATCAAGTCTTGTCACTGGATCCATACGTGGTGACTACACAGCTTTCTACCCTTACCCTTCTTTTTTCTGTCTTTTCCTGTATACATTTTCTAATGTGTTATTTTTATGCTTTTATATTGTTGCATTTCTAACCAAAATGCCTGCATTTTAAAATTTGCCAAGTATTATTCTACCTTAATGTTCCAAAGTTTGCAAGTAAAAATTTGTTATTGAACCGCTTGAAAGTTTCGTTGCTTCACCCACACACCACCCAGAATAAATCAACCATCCTCCCCCAGTGGACTAACAGGCATAACAATACTATACTTTGCAAAGCAAAGAAATCGGTAAATCCATGCAAATCAAATAAAAACAACTCTATGTTACCATCTCACATATTCAGAGAACCGTGTAAAGTGTACAGTGTATAATATTATGCCTGGCAACTTTCAGTCCTGAAAGACTGCTTGCTGCAAGGTGCTTTGCTGTTTTCTCAGCTGTGTGTGCTAGGTCCTACAAGCACTACCCCAGTCATATACTACCCAGGCCACTCTTACACGCAAGGCAATAGTTGGGCCACCCAGCTGTACCCCCAAAACACACAAAATGTACAGGGAAGTCAGGACTAGCATGTACCAGCTTCAATGATATGAAAAGTACACACTGAATTCCCAAATCCTTACAGGCAATGGTTTGGCAACTCCTATTTTAACTGTTCCTGCTGGGGCTCCTTTCAGCGCTTGCACTGCTTCCTCCAGGCTGCCATTTTCCAAGTTGATATCGTTGACAAACATAAGCCGATCTCCAGGAAGAAGTCTGCCATCTTGCTCCGCCACACCCCCAGGAACCAACGAGCGAATCACAATTACAGTGTTTGCTGGATCAACAGGATCCTAATTAAAGGGAAGAAAAAGATTTTTTTGTTTTTCACTCTTTTATGTCTTGAGAGGATAATTTTTATTCATAAGGTTTTATTAACCAGAGTTCTGTTATTAAGAAGTGTTGCTGTCCTCTAGATGAACCTTCAGTAGGAGAAAACCATCCTGTCTGTACTGTACATATATTTAGCCCTACACTTATTTTTAATTCTTAAATGTGAAAATTATTACTCCTTTCCACATGATTTATTTCCAATATAAAATACCATTAAATTGTACCGTGTTGTCCATACACCTCAGAAATTCATATACTTCCTATTGCAAAAACAGTGTTGCAAACTCCATCTTCCCTTACATTCAGAGGTTTGAAGACACAGGTGGACATGGTAGAGTGGGGCAAATGTAACACATGCACTCTAGTGGAACAAATGACTTATTTTCAAAACTATCATATACTTCATGATCTTGCTCAACTGAGAAAGCAGTTTCCAAGAGGCAAGGTCTTGTGTATGCCTAATTAAATATTTACATGAGAGAGGAACATACAAATATAGGACTCTAATACACAAGGCAAAACTAAGTGATGTTTGCTTTTAGGAAAGAAAACTGCTTTTAAGTGACCATCCTCCAATATACTGCTTTTTATAAAAAAAGCTAGCATCAAATACTAGTAACAGGAGCATATAATTGTGCTGTAACAATTACCACCCATTACTAATTTGTGTGATTAGTACAGAACTACACTCACAAGGAACACCATGTTAATACTTCCAACACGCATTTCACTTGACTCCATGAACAGAGAAAAATCCCAGAAAATGTAATCACAAAAGAAACACAAGAAACAGCTTAAGTTTTTAGTTTAGCAAAAGTAGAGAAAAGCAAATATCTAAAAACCAGCGTGAAGCTGTAACAAGTTTCCATGTCAATATGTACATCTGAAAGGATGCGTACACCATCAAAGCAACATGGAAAAGCCACAAGAGTAAGGAGACTGCTGAAATCGTATTGGAGAGAAGTGTTGCTAGAGATAGGGAGAGAGGGATGGGCAGAGTGAAGGAAGGAAAGAAAGACATCAAGAAGACCCTTAATACTTGATGACAGTGCAGTAAAAAGAATGCCATGGAGCAATAAAACACTTTCCACGTCAAAATATAGCTAGCAGTGCTGTGAATACAGCTTGAGCCTGAGCACTGACATCTTCCTCACTATTTTAACAACAAATACTTATGCTGTCACTTTAGATGGCACTGCATGACATTTTCTGGGGGAAAAAAAGAAACAAGCCTCTCTAGTCTATGTGGTAGCCTTCGTAAGGGTTAGAAATTATGTAGACCTTTCTACAGGCCTGCCATTGTGTAAAATATGAGCAATGTATTAGTACAAACGTAATTCTCCTCAAGTTTAGTCACCATTCATTGAAAATTAATTGAAAATTTGATGGAAACAGCAAAATACAAATATAAATCTCCCTGGAAATTTGCTGTTCACAGTCTTACAAGAAAGCAAAACTTCGGTGTCAGAGTGAAATTTTTTCATTGCATATCAAAGGAGAGAACGTATCACAATTCACAAATATTATAGCTAATCTAAGTTTTGGAAAGCTGAGTAAAGCTGTAAGACTAACTCATATTTGAAAAATATATTAACCAACTTAAGGCACTTCTACAAGCCTTTAGTACAACTATCCATACGCAAAATTCAGTCACTAACCACATTCACACCTACCATTTGTGTTAATACACAGAAAAGACTGAAGTGGAAATATTTTCTACTGTGTGCTGACATGGATTTAAAACACACAGGCTTATCTGTGATGTCTCACTGCAGAGCATCCTGAGCAACACTTTAAACAGTACTCAATGCTTTGTAAAAGGCACTTGACTATGCCTTTGTCCTCCACATTATTACACTACACTGCTCTTCACCTCATCACTGCGCAAATACAAAAATCTAAGCCATGGCTTAATTGTAAGGAGTGCCCTGGGGCCATAATTTCCACCCGGAAGTTATCTCCAAAAGTAAATGCATATACTCTTATGGACAAGATCCAGCAGAAATCTGGAAAGAGATCTGATCCCCACAGCACCACAAAACAGCTCAGCAAAAGCCTACATTGACCTCAGGGAGAAATTACTTGATGTTCAATTTAAAAATTATCCACTGGAAAACTGGGGACAAGAGGAATATTGTTCTGGCATCCTGACCAAGTGAAGGTAAGAGACAGCCACTGAGCTGTTATTGGGAAACACTGAGAAACATAATTTAGATATCCAGGAATTCTGAAGTCAAACACAAAATGAATGGGGATGTTTAAGCATGTCCCCGACAGACAGCAGCTAAGCAAGGGATTTCAGAATTACAGTTCTGGATTTTAGTAAATCCTGCTTTAAGCATTTAAGTCCTTTATTGGATCTTGCCCTAAACACTTCACTGCAGGTGCAAAATACATGGCTAAATGCCTGAACATGCTGGCTACATCATTCATTGTCCCTGGGTCACTAGAAGACAGCTTTCTGAAAACTGTAGTATATAATGGATTATCTGTTTTTCTGAACCAGTGTTACTATCACCATTAGAACCTGCAGTCTTAATACAATGAGAGGAATATGTCATATAATTACTAGAATGCCTACCAGCAGTGATTAGTTCTACTCTATTGCTTAGTTTCAATTAATGAAATAATTGAAATATATAGAACACTCTGCAAGAGCCAAACAATACAAAGTATTTTGTCCTCCACCCAAAGAAATGCAGAAGTTACCTGATAGTCCAATATGCTAAATCCAAGCCCCATACTCCCTTTCTCCAGCTCAATGTGCTGTACTTCTGTTTCCCACATTGCCAGAGATGAGCTTTGCACCTCTTCCATACTTTGACCCTCATCAGCTGTTTCCAAAGTTGTTCCCTCTGTGTCTGAGGAACCAATGAATCCAATTTCTATGTGATCCTGAGAAAAACAGTAAACATTCAGCAATAAAATGTAAACACTTGAAAATCTTCAGAGACAAAACCGTGCTTACAAAAACAAGATAAAACCTAAGTGATATATCTCTAAATACAGAAGAAGTGCAAGCACTCAGGAGATTTAATGAACTCTGATAAACCTAGCACAAAATTTAAATAACCTTTATAGTTAAGCTGCAAGTATATTAAACTACTCACTATAAAAATACTTATAAAATGCAATTTCCATTAAATGAAAAGTTTCAAAAAACGTTAGTATATGCATTATTAGTATATGCATTCAAATATAGAAAATATATATTATTAAATGGTGTATCTAAAATATGCCTTCATTAAACATAATCATAGAAAGTAGCCAGAATATTACATAAAAGTAAAAACAAACACATATGTACATATACAGACACTTCTCTGTCTGTTCTTCACTTGATTTCATAGGAAAGTTTAGAAACTATAAGCTGAATTTGGTGCCTTGCTCAGAATTCAGAGCTGTTTCTCTTTTCATACAAATGCTAACTGCTTTTGACCTTAGGCCATTCCTACATGTTTATTTCACCTGGCTGCCCAGAGCTGTGCACTTATGAGTGGCAGAAGTGTCAGTCAGGGAATGCGAACACAGTTATGCACAGTGCAAACCCAGAAAGCAAAGTTCAAAGCTAGATCAAATGCATTCAGATTCTAAAGAACTCATAGTTCAACTTGCTATTCTCATATCTCACCTACAGAACAAGAATATAGTACTTAGAGGGACAGCCCCATATCCAAGAATATTTTTTCCTATGGCCAGTCAGGTTTCATATCTTCTGGTGGCCTATAGAATAGCCAATAAATATTATTTCCTGTTTTCTATTTGTCTGGCTCCAATTAAAAATATTAAAATATATTTCTATTCATGTAGAACTTAATCTGGATTTTTTTCCTCAAGGAAACTGTCATTTTCAGTGATTATTTAAAGACAAAATACCTTTTCTGTGAGCTGAACCTCAGATAGGCTTAGATTGTCTAGTATTTCTGGTTGAGCGACAGGTGGAGCTACTGGACGACAGCACACCATTGTAACCTTAATAGGCAGCTCTTTCAAGATACTGACCACATCCTTGTGGTTTTCTCCAAGCAGAGAGATCTCATTTACCTCAATAAGAATACACAGTGGTTAGAACTACAGAGTATTTATAAGCACAATAACAAAATCGAGTGAAAAAAACTCAAGCAAACCCCAACTCATTAGTGACCTTAAAAAAAAGTAAAATAAAAGCAACAAAAATTCCCATGTTAATAGACACTTTCAACCATTAATGCCTACTCAATTTGGTGCTCAGCCCCAAGGTACATATTAAACTGAATGCATAGTCTTTTAAATTGCCTGATACCACCCTATAAACACCACTAAGAACTGTAGCTTCATGTTTCTTCCACTCATATAAACTAAATTCAACTCTTAATTCTAAGAAAATAATTTAGAAAAGTAATTTGGTGTTTAGTCCCTTTACTGAATAGGGCTACTTAATACTTTTGCTACATGTTTTTTTTGGTGACTATCTTGGTTTCAGCTGGGGTAGAGTTATTTTTTTTCTCAGTAGCTGCGCAGAGCTGTGTTTTGGATTCACAGAATCCAAAGAGAATAACTTTGATAACACACCAATGTTTTGGTTGCTGCTAAGTCGAATCAAGGACTTTTTGGTGTCTTATGCTCTACCAGCGAGGAGTTACAAAAAAGAAAAAAATCTATGAGGGAACACAGCTGGGACAAGAGACCCAAATTGGCCAAAGGGGTATTTCACACCCTAGAGCATCATGCCCCCAGTATATAAACTGGGGAGTTAACTGGAAGGTGCACTGATCAGGGCTCCAGGACAGGGTCTGGCATTGCTCAGCAGGTGGTGAACACTTGCATTGTGCATCACTTGAGGGCTTTTTTTTTCCTTATTACTATGACTCTCATTATTATACTTTACTTTCAGTTATAAAACTGCCATTATCTTAACTTCCAAGGTTTTACTTTTGACTCTCCTCCTCATCCCACCAGGCTGAGGGTGAGTGGCATGGGTAAGCAAGTAGCTGCATGGTGCTTACTTGCCAGCTGAGCGTAGACCATGACAGAGACTTTGGACTATATCGAAAAATCAGCTACCAGCTGAGAAACACATGTAGGTAAGCACATGTACTCACATAAATATATGTAAGTACATATGAAGTGACTACTCAACCACTAATTGTGTGCTGTTAGATATACATCCCTCCCATGGTCATAACCTATGAGAAGAAACTTCCTGCTCAAAAACCTTACTGAATGCAGACTAAGACAAAGTAGTACTTTATCTTACCTCCAGCAGTTCATCTCCACTGAAGAGCTTGCCACTTCGTCCAACTGGCCCTTCAGGTAAGATAGATCTGATGAAATGATGACCCACTGTAGCTTCAAGGCTTATCCCTAACCCACTGCTTTCACTAAATTTGTGAACCACAGCCACCTAAAATAAAATGAAGAAATGGTTACATTTGTCATATTTGCAGCCAGATCTGTTACTTTCCATCTCAATTTACATGTAATGAGGTCAAAATTCCAGAAGTGAGAAACCAGAAGTACTAACATGTAATGGAGACAGTCAGGTAAAAACTGACTCATTGATCACACACCACTTTGCAATATACAAGTGGGAACTGCTTATGATAACAATGTGCCTAATAATACATACTTCTGCAGACATTACATCTATGACATACAATTTTGCATCTCCAAAACTGAGATACTACTTTATTTCTGTATCAACAGTATCTATGCATTATTTACATCATTATGAGAAATCATTAATTCAGTATGCAGAATGAGAATGAAGTTTCAAGTTCTAGCTAATGGAGTGTTGAAGTTCATATGAATTTTTTTTTTTCTCTAATACACATTTATCCTCCTGAAGCTGGAAAATAAGTTAAATTATAGCCATGGGCAGATTAATCTTACAAGTCTGTTATGGTTTTGATAAAATACAGTAAAATATATACCTACATTCAAAGTCTAAAATTAAAATAATCTCAACGTTCTAAGGAACATATGCATACTTTTCATACATGAAGGAATAAATACAATACAAACAAATTTCTATCCATATGTTATCAACATAATAGATGCACAGATGAAATAGATGCATATTTAATAATAGTAAACAAGATTTACCTACCACTATTTCATAATTCGAACCCATAATCCTCTGCCATTTTATCTTTGCAGCTGCTTCTTCTGTACTAGTTAGCTGGACATCTAAAAGTTATATTTAAGATTAATGTGACAAAGAATTCAAAAACCTAGTCAACTCCTATAACTGAATAAGTATATGGAACATGCACAATGACACAATAATTTCCATGATGTCAGAATTCTCCTGAATGTGGCTAAAAACTTGGCAAGTTTAGTCTCACCACGCTTGGGTTTACCAGATCAAAAACTCACAAAGTAATATTAGGATTCCAACCATGCAAAACTCACTATGTATTTCGGAAGACAAAGTTCAGTCAAATAGTTTGGAGTACGTGGCTGGGAAGAATGGATACATACTACCTCAGAGTTGAGTCAATTTTTTGCAATTATTCAAGATAATTGAATAATTATCTTGAAAGGAAATGAAAAGGTTGCATTCAAGCCCTGTGTTAAATCAGACCACATGTGGGCTAATCAAACTGATTCAGGGGGATAGCTAAAATACTTTAAAATGTAAACTGCACACTGATCCTTTTGGACAGATCCTGTATTTTACAGAGAATGTCCTAAAAACACAATCTAGAAATATTTTTTCATTTTTAAAACCATAAGCACAACTGTGAAAGACTTCTCTGAAACTGTAAGCCCTAGAGGTCAGTAACAGAATTCAAGTCCAAAATCTTTGAGGGTTTTTTGGTGGGTTGGTTTTTTGTTTGTTAGTTTGGTTGTTTTGGTTTTGGTTTTTTTGCCTAGACTCACATATATGCACACATGTAATGACATAAAATTTTAACAGCTGAACCACAGCAACAACCTTGGAAAGGAAGAAAGGGGAGAAGAACATTCATACAGTGACAGGCTAGGTAGCAAACTGTGGCAAATCTTAATTTGACTGAAAGTTTATTTGCAGGTTTGAAAAACAAAGAAATGCTTTCTTCCTGCTCATTTTCCCCTCATTCACATTGTCTTGGCTCTATGGAAGAAGCCAATAAAAAGCAATATTTAGATACAACAGCCAGCAAACACAGTAGGTTTAACAGGACCCTACATATTCAAGGTCCATGGTCTGGGCTGTATCTCCAGAGCAAGTATCAAAATAAAACCTTCAGATCTGAATTCTCATCACAGGCAAAGACAAGAAACTTCATTACAAAGTTCTCAAATCACACTGATTTTAGTAAGAAAATTACTAGGGGCCTCAGACAGTGTTTTAAGTCTAGCCATTGCTCAGAGGCACTACTAAGAATGAACTCAGATGTTGCTTGGTATTCAAATGTGACAGTATTTTCCCCAAAGCCAAGACACAGCAGTGTCTGAAGAAAAAGACATTAAAAATAAATTCATTCAGCTATCCAAGAAAATCAGAAAGCATGCATTGTGGAAAATACATATGGCATAACTTTTCAGTTCCCCCTTTTACTCTGGAAGCACAAAAATGTTACACATCAAGTTATGTCTGAATCTGAGAAATATGTCATCACACAGGACTTCTAAAATGCTGAAAGGTGTTCTAGGAAAAAATACCCAGTATAAAATAGTAATTTTGACAAATAGTATGGGAAAATTTAGAGAATATCAGTGCACCAGAACTGACCCGATTTCAGACATTATCAGAGAATACTAAATGAAATAAACATAAGCTCAATAATTTGTGAAAAGGAAATTTATCAGAATATGTAAAACTCCTGGAACTATAGCTAGGCAGTTGCAGACAACTGGAAAGATAACAGGGAATGGGAAGAAATTTTTTTCTAGACTAGGCTAGAAAGAGTAGATATGCAAAGCTAGACTAGGAGAGGGCTGAGCCAGTAGCCAAAGCAGACTGCTTCTTCATGTGACATCTTCAGCATAAAATTATTTTCAGACAAATACAGTAGTCCTTTTCCTACAACACTTTTATGATTAATAGTATATGATTAAATACATGATTACTTTGACTTTCTAGTTCTACTTCAGCTACAGAGCTCGCAGAAGATGGAAAGACACACAAAACACCTTATCTTTCTGTAAGCATACAGAAGTTTCAGTTTCAGAATAAAATATTAAACCTTGAGAACCTGTTTCCTGTTGTTTCACGTCATCTCCAGTATTTACCATACTGGCACTGCATGGCAGTGATGGGGATCCTTGTTCTGTTTCATTGTTATCTGAAAAAAAAAAAAAAAAGAAGTATTATTTTCTTCTTTCTATTTAGTTATTTTGTATGTTGTAATACTCATCAACTGGGGCACCAACTCTCTCCTTCACTGAACTTCAGAGTACCTGTATTTGGCAAAATATGTATCTGACATGGGTGGCCCAGAAGAAACATCACATTTCAAAGACATTGTTTTCTATTAATGCTTTGCCTTCTCCAGTGAGTTTCCAATGAAAAAAAACCCAACAGAAAACCCAGCACAACTATCAGCACCTGCATTTCTATGATTGAAGGAAAATACATCTAAATGAACCATTTTTTAGCATTCTTGTATTTATTTATTTTCCTTTTTTTTCCTTTGTACAATTCAGAAAGTGGATGCTGAAAACAAAAATGCATCAGCCTTCAAGACCTGCACACCTGGCACACTTTTCATACATAGAAAACCTCTCCTACCATCAAGTTATGTTATGTATGTTGCTGCTTCTCACATGTCTTGAACGCCTGTTGGCAGGAGAAACAGCGTTTTGAACACTTGGTCTATACTTCTTGTTAAAAGTGGGAGTGAGAGGATGACATCCAGAGGATGCTACTGGGTCTTTGAAAATCTTGTGCAAGATGAGGATTAGGCCTCTGTTGATTACTTGTGACATACTTTCACTGACATCATTCTATAACACAAGCAGCTGCTTTGTATTTCCAGCCCCTGTGTAGATATCTTGCATTCAAACACACTGACTTTCAAGACATAGCATATACACTTAAATATGTACAGAGTATGCAAGATAAAGCTGTACTAATCTCATATCATTAGCAGCAAAATTATTACTAGTCTTTGGCTTCTGAATATTTTAAACATGCATTGCCAATACCTTATCAGCCCCTAAACACAGGCTACTCCTCTCATACCTGTAGCTTGTAACAAACAAGAGCAAAGGGGATGAGATTGATTATGCTCATCAAGAAGGGCATTTCACTGATTGGTTTTGAATGCAGCTCTTATCCCTGAGCATGAATAAAACATTTGATGCCTTCCTACCATTCAAAGATTTGCAGCATCAAAGTCTAGAACCAATTCAGCCAGAAGTGCAATGCAGGAAAGAACTTTCAATTCTCACTTTGAAAATGTAGCATATTATACCATTGTGTCTAAAAGATTAATCAAAACATAGTAGACAAAATTCCACCCTCATGTACAGCAGCTCTGCCATCTGTAATAGCTACCCAGAATTAATCTGGCCCGTTTTATTTCCAGCTTGCAATTGAGAAGAAAACTGTTGCAAGCCAACTTTACAGCAAAGCCAGTTTTAATTACCTTTGGCTGTGGTACTATCCATTGTTTGGAATAGTAAGTCCTTTTCAACAGGAGCACTGAAGTCCTCCTGGGGTAGAATACGATTTTCCTGCTTAAGACCTCTTCTGATCAAAGTGAGCCGAACTGTTTGTCCTGTGTGCCGTAAAACATCAACTGCTTGCTGGTTAGTAAAACCCTGAAGATTTGTTCCATCCACCTGCAGGATTAAGCAGCTTTTCAGTCCACCCAGGGAGAAAAAGTACAGGACAAAATAATGCAGTGAGCTCTCAGCATCTGTTAGCCTAAGCCAAAAGCAAGTGGAGGGGCAAGAACAAAACCTGTACAACTTTATGTCATTGGATATGCTAAGCACTCCCATTGGAGTACCCCAGAGCTAGGTGACAACCAGCACCACAGCAAAGAGGGGAGGAGTGCCCACCATGGTTTGGCCAGACAGATCTGCTCTGCAATGTGGGAGAGGATACAGCATGTGCTGTGAAGGGCATATTGTGCAGCCTGTCTGCTCAACCAACCATTCTAGGCATCCCTACCTCTGAGGAGAAAATAATGGGTGAATAAACCAACACAGCCATGGCTAGGAGTTCTGGAGAGGGAAGAGTAAGGAGAGACACATCAATCCACTGTGGTAGAAAGACCTACAGTGTGCAGTCATTCTGAGGCCAAGTAAACTTAGTTACAGAGAAGTCTACTAATGACCACCATGAAGTCCAATTTCCAAAGAGAACACTACTGCAACCAACCAGATGTAATCACTGGTTCATCATTTTAATAGTTTAAAGAATAAAATTTTGGTCTCCTCTGTTTGAAACTACTCAATTATCTCATTAACTTGGGGTTTTTTCTGAAATTCAAAACTTTGGCATTTCTCAATTCTATCCCATCATCCCTAGCACCCACCACATTTTATTCTTCTCCCTGCAAACTCCATAATATCCTATTATTTCTACATCTACCCCACAGTGCCTTAAATTTCTCAAACACTTCTTACATGCTCTTAGACTCCTATATTTGTTTCTACACAACACAAATGCTTCATTAAGTCCTCCTAAATGAAGAATGAATCCCCTGGACCCTGGGGCATTTGTTATCCTTCTCTGAAATCCTTCTAAATCCAAACTAACTAAGCATCAGATGGGAGAATTTAATTTTTCCTCCACACTTAAACAAGCTATATTTAAAAATGTTTATTATTCTTCTGTGTTTGAGATCACCCAAGTAATGTTCTTCTGTATCTGCAGTAGAAAAAGAAAACTTTGGAATAATCCATTTTAGCCATTTGTACTCAGGACGTATTCCACAAATAAACATGCAGGCACGTCTGGAGAGAGACCATAACCTATTCTTAGTGCTGTTTTCATACAAATGCAAGGACAGATTTATAAGAGATGCAAAAATGCACTCCTTGCATTTAGGATCTGATTTCCAGCGCAGAACCAGTATTTTATGGATGGAAATATGTTTCTTCTGAAAACCCAAAACTTTATTGACACACTTTTTAAAATCATTTTGAAAACAGTTGCCCAATTTGAATCAAACTTTGAAATTTCTTACTAACTTACTAACCTCCTACTGATATGGATATAAAGTGACATATTCTCAAATACAATACAGATTTTTTTTAAGCAATACAAGATACTGAAGATGCTGGTAGCATAATCATAAAGCATGTGATGAGATATTCTATAAGAAAAGGACTAAGAACTGCAGCACTGATCCTAGGTACTTTTAACAAGCACTACATGAGCATTTCTTTGCATCATAAAGAGAGTCTTGTAGACAAGCAATCTCACTTTTTCCTGCATTTACTTACAACTATAATTTGATCTCCCACATGGATTCTGCCATCATGTTCAACAGCACTGCCTTTTGTAATGCTTTTCACAAAGATACCAGAAGGTTCTGGGATGAAAAAACAGGGAAAATTCAGTTAACTAATTTATTAAGAAACAATTTAAATAATGCAGCTACAGGCACCAGTCAAAGCAGGAAAAAAAAAAAAGAAAATACAATCTTTCAGTAAGAGAGTAAAAGAATAATAAAGAAAGCAATGATTTAAGAAAAACATATATATTATTATCATCTCAAAAAATGAGCAAGATTAACGTCTGTTTGCATTGGATCAGATTTCATTCAAAACCTTACAATGCCAAATTCACAATTCTTAGTGAAAAACAAGAAATATTCTAACTTACTTTAACCTAAATGTTTAAACCAATACAGACAAAAAATGTATCTCTGACTTTAGCCAGATTTGGACAGAAAGTTCAGTCTGAGTACACTAATCTGCTCATTTCTGCATTTTCTTAATAAAAGCTTAAGAAAATGCATGTTTAGATTGCCAAATTGAGAAAATTATAAGCAAACAGGACTACAGCTTAAGTCTGCAGTTTTTAACTGCAGTTCTTATTTAGCAGTTTTTATTACTATTTGATAAAAATGTCACAAAGCTTGAAAAACTCCAACAAAACAACAAAATTCAACAAAATACCCCTATCAAAACAGAAACATTTTAGTTACTAACTAGCTACTACTTTTGAATCAGAAGGAAAGTAATACACAGAAAACACCTACAGGAGGATATTTTACTAAAAGAAAACATTTCAGGAAAAACACACTTGCCTTTGAAACAAATTCAACAGCTCAATAAAATAAAAATATATGGAGTTCCTACATGCACATTTCGCACAGCTTACGTGAAATCAGGAAAAATAACAACATAAACTGGCATGAGATCACTCTGACAGTCTCAGGCCTGTAACACTCACATCAGAAATCTTAACAGCATCTACTTTCTCCCAACAGTGTTCTAACTCTGTAAAATGAATGCTTGATGTGAAGATAATCCACTATGAAATGCATTTTAAAAGCTGCCACAGTCTTTGCAGACCTCAAGCTAACTTTTTACTGGCCCTCAGTATGACAAAAGTTAAGGAAGGAGGGTAAATGACTCAATTCAGCTCAGGAAAAATAAGATTATATGTATATTCAAGTCACCTCATTGACAAATCTCTATTTTTCTGTTGGGTTTCTTTTGGTGGGGTTGGGGAGAAGTTGGGGTTTCTTAAGAAGTTGCTTGCCCAGGTTTTGGGCATAATTACATGTCTAGTCCTCCTAACTTTCGAGCTTTCTTATATTCTGTAAAAGCTGTAAGATAACATGACAAGTTATTTGTCATTCACAAAAAATTCAGCCATGTTATTTGTTGTCCAGCAGTTTTATTCTGCTTCTCTGACAGCAAAGTTGTTCTGTAACTGTTATATCACAAAATCAAATTACCCACTGAGTTGCTGAGACAAGAATATTCTCTAACATAGTTAGATGTAGCACAGTAATTTCAACTGAAGACTAGTGATACCCAAACACTAAATCAGTAAAATACACTCTCATATCTATACATGTCCGACATCTTAATTTGTCTTTTGAAGATTCAACTGGAAGCCACTAAAGAGTGGACTTGCACAAACTGTGACAATCTGGTCCTGTGGAAGTCCAGTTTTTTCTAATCCAAAAAAACTATAGCTGTAAACTGCCAAAAATATGGAATGTACCTATCCACACATTTTTTAAACAATACACATATGGAAAAAAGTCAAATCAACAGCTCTTTGAGAAGCTTTATGCCTTATTCAACAGACATTCCTTCCTAGCAATACTGAATTTGCCAAATTTCCTCTAAGGAGGCCTAACAGAGTTCTGGATTATTTTTGTGAAAAATGTAGTGGAAATTACAGAGTAAAACTAAGTAATCACCCATGAACATTTCTGCATTTATTTATTTAAATAAACTTATTTATTGCCTGCCACAGCCCACAGGTGAAGAAACATTTATTACATCCAGAAGTCAATAAAGAATTTGTGATGGGCTAGCAGCATTACACACATTCCTCAAAAAATTAATAACAACCTCTTAAAACAACTCAGAATCCTACTATGTTGCCTTGTAAGAAGGCATGCTTCTAACAAAAAGGTCTCAATCTATTTTACCATTGTTTCTCAAAAATGTGTAAGCTCAGGTGTAGCCACAAGTGAAGATAAAAACTGATTTGAAAATACTGAGGTGGGATTTTACAATATAGGTTGCTTTTATTCTGAACATCAAAATGAAAACAAACTTTTTTCCTTTATGAATTTCAAATAAATTTTAGATGGTCAAGGGTTCTTTTAAGAGAAGCTATACCAAAATTAAGTCTTTGATGCACATATACCATAGTATGCAATAGACTGCATAATACAGTGAAGCAATCAACTGCAATTACCTGATGTCTTGTCTCCAATGTAACCAGCAATAGTTATTCCTAAACCCTGGTTGTTTTTAGTGAGTTCAACACTGAATTTCTCCCCATCTTCACAGCTATCAACAGAAGCATCATCCTAAAAATAAAAGGGAGTTAGAAAGGAAGCTTTTCCTATTTAAAGATTCACCATATTCTTTAATGTTAGTAACATGTAAAATTAGATACAAACACAAAAAAAAAGGAAGTATGAAATTTGCTTCTGTTCTTATTTGCTGTTCATCAGAGAAGTAAGAAATAGGTAACATTCCTCATGGTAAAGCAATGCAGGGCAGGTCATGTCCTCCTCACCCCACTGTTCTGGGATATTCTCTTTAATCTATCAAATAATTATTTAATCACTAGGATGACTGGTGAAATTTGTACAGACTGAACAATGAATTTCTTGTACAGTAAGTCATATATATGTATAGGAATATGAAGCTTACTGTCTTTCTGAGAACTCCTTAGAACTAGCTTTAGAATACTGTGTTATTAAAAAGAAGGGGGGAAAAAACCCAAATTGTGTTTCATATTCTATTTGTCTAAATTTCTACATTTTAACTATGGGTATCTTTACAAAACTTTAAAGTTTAAAATATGCTAAAGCTATCACTAGTTGGGCAATTACATTTCTTGCTTTTAAAAGACCTAAAATTTTTGCTTTAGCACATAGCAATTACACTTCCAGCTAGTTAAATAATTACAATCTTCATTAATATCTGCTATAACTCTGAATTTCAGTAACAATGGATTTTGGGGCTATTTAATTATGTGTTGTTAATAAAAATTCAATACATGTTAAAATCCTATTTTAATAATAGGGGGTTTGCATTAAAAGTTTACAATCTGTCCCTTCTGCATGCCAAATAACAGCTATATTTTTTTTTAAGTGCCAGTATGGCAAACAGGCAGATACTAACTAAACCCAGTTTGACAAGGTCAATACGTGCCAAAAAAGACTTTAGGAAAGCTATGATGCTACTTGCCAAAAGATAATCTGACTTGAGCTCTTTATCAAAGCAACTCCACCACAAACCAAATTAAATACAAGAAAAATCCATTTCTAATGCATTAATCATCCCTCTGATTGAAAATACAGGATTATTTTGGCCACTAAAAAAAAAGATCCAATTCCTACAGCCTTATGAATTTTTACAGAGGAGACATCTGCAGGTAACATGACAAGAAGTGCCCATTTTGCAAAGCCATTCTGGTCTCAATAATAGTTTAAAGAGCATCATGAAGACTCCACCCATACCGTATCTGATGGAAAGAAACTAAAAAATCAAGCTCTTCATTTCAGACTCAAATCAATGAGTTTTGCATGACACATTAACAGGGTGCTCCTTCCAAGAACATGACTTTGTGTAGGCAGGAATAGTTTAAAAATAGCCTGCCTCCTGCCTGGAGAGAAGTACCAGGAAAGAGGTACTGGAAAGCATGGGAATTGGGAAGGTGGCAAAAACATCAAATTGTGCCCCTTTAGTGCTTTGAGCTATTCTGTTACTACCAGAAATTGTGTCTGTTCAGCAGCTGCAGGTAAATCTTTTAACATTGTATCACAACCTCAAAAAGGTAAGTATTGCAGAAATATACACAGATTGAATTATCAAATTCAGCTTTTATTTTGAGAGATGCACTTCAGACAAGTAATACTAGGGCTAAATGTCAATCCCTTATCTAAAATGCAGAAAGGTTTTACATCTCTGAGTGCTGTGAAGACATAAAGTACCAGTTTGTCTCTCGTCTTCCATGCTCAGAAGCCTCCATGTTAAGATTAACTATCTTAGCCTTATAGCCACAGAACAGGGGATGAACGTATGTTGGGTTTTCAGAGATATCACTACAGTGGACAGAGACAAAATGCTGGTATCACTATCATAAATTGTTGCATAACAATCTGTCTCAGGCTGCAAAGCATGATGTAACCAAAAGTATGTATTTTATTACCCGACATTAAAACCAGCTGGGACAGTGTTCTTTATCCGTTCCACAACCCATCCTCCCTCCAGGGGGATATCTGCTGTTAATGGGCTGCTTGACGCTCACTGCATGACTAATGAAATATCATCTCGTTGTGAGATGTTCCACTCAGTGGGAGGAGCCAACCATTCCCACCCGGATATAATTCAAGATTTGGAACATCACAGGCAGCCTTTTTCCACTGGATTCCCAGAGAAAGATCAGATCCATCTACACCACCACTGGACCTTCAGAGGAAAAGTACACCCTTCTACAGGATCACTGCTTCGACAAGACCATATCTGTCACTCCAGGAGGACTGAAGCCACCATTAAATTGAACTGCTACCAACACCCTGACTGACAGGGTGCCAAACTGTATTCTGACTCTGTCAGTGGTTTTGTACTACTGCATTTCTTTTTATTTTCCTAATAAATTGTAGTTCTGACTTGGGATCTCCCTTGTTTTCTTTCAAACAAGCACACAATCACGCATAATGGACTTTTCTATTCTGATGGGACTTCTCTTCTGATGGGACTTGTCTCAAATCTACATTACAATTAAAGAAAATGTTTAGAAAAACAACAGGTAAAAATAAAATGAAAACTTTTATCTTGGGGTAGGTTCAAAACCAGATCTGTTCTTCTCTCATTAATTTACTTCACATATTCACATTTAAACTTATCTGGTCACAGCTGTGTGTGGCAAAACAGTACTGTTTCTGACTCCCACAAAACCAGACATTGTTACAAACATGCAAATTACCTATTTAGTGGAGGTTTTGAGCTGAAAATTCATCATAACATTTACAGCATTTTTTAAGTGGCTGACAATTGTAGAGGAGTAACAATACAAAGCATAATCATCAGCAGGGGAATACGAGCAGCAGCTGGCTTTTTTTGAAAAACCTCTAGCAAACAAGCAATGATGCAGGTGATGCAGGAAACAATTAGCATCTGTGTGCTGGTTGGCACAGGGAGAAGAGTTCTTATGAGCAGATGAAAATATATGGAAAGAAAAAGGGCAGGCAGACAGAGAAATGCTAAAGAGTCAACTTCTGTCCTGAAGAAAAGACTGCGTTGCTTCAGTTGTCCCACTGTAATAATATACCCTTACAAGCAGCCCAGAGCAAGTTGTTAATCAGATTATACTTATGAAAGTCCTAAACCTTAATCCCAAAAGGCTTCAAGAATACAGTTCCTTACACTGTGGACTCATTACATTTAAATTCTCCCAGAATGTCAGATGAGAATAGAGCTACTGGGAAAGAAAATCCTAGCTTTTGAGAGATTAAACACAAAAGACATTCAAAGAATAGTTATAGAAAGGAAGTTTGGGTTACGTATGTCCACTGTGGCTTACCTGTTTCTCTGGTGTTGGGGTGGGTACTGGTGTACCTGGAGGAACTGCTGGCAGAAGTGGCTCCTCAACAGGACCTCTTGCAATTACCAGTTTCACTCTGTTTCCACACTGCCTTAGAACCTGTGCCACCTGCTCACTGCTCATTCCAGCTAGGTCTGTGTCACCGATTTTCAAGATGTGATCTCCACTACACAATCTTCCATGCTAAAGGAAAAATAACAATGAAACAATGCCATTTCTCCCATGTACTATACAATTAGAATAAAAGCACATAGTTTTAATCACTTCTAAGACACATCAATCAAGTGACTTTTTTGGATACCAACATGGAGAAGAAAAGAAGGTTGCCTAATGCCACACAAATTTTACTAGGAATTTCCCCAGAAATATCCAGGAGATCCTTTTTCAAGACGTCACCTGAGCACAGAGAAAAAACGTGTTTAGCTTGGTTACTGCTACTGGTATTTAACAACTGCATGTAGATTGCAGACCCTTGAGTTTCATTTTCAAGCACACTTCTGAAAAACAGCATACAAACACATATCCAGCTTTGCACTGATGCTAAAAAACTACTAGTAGTAGTAGTAACAGGATTAACCATGACTTCAAAATAAAATTAATTTCTCTCTTCCTGCGATCCAGCTATCTAAATTGCTTTACACTGGTTTAGTCTCTAACTGATTTACCTTTAATTAATAAAAAACCTTCACATGAACTTAGGCCATATGATGAGTATTACAGTGACAGGTTTGTAAAAGGATCTACCTCTTCAGGGGAAAGGGGGCTGCAGTAAATCCTATCCATGCATCTTCAGGCCCTGTTATCAGGCCACTACTGCTACTGCTGAAAGACTGACCAGTCCCTCTGCCTATTCAATCCTTGACAATCCTTGCAGCCCTAGGTACCTGTCCAATGAACAAGCCTGAAATGAGCTGTGACAACCAAATTCAATTCACATGAGCCCTTCAGGCAAGAGCAAAGCCTTTGTCTTGAACCAGACATGTGAAGCCACATACCAGCTCCAAGCTTTAGCAGAGAAAAGCAGATGCTCTTACGTGTTAGGGCACAGCAAGTCAATGTTTGGAGTCTCCACCTCCCCTGATTCCAACCAGTACACTCGTGACAGAATTAAGACTCTAAATGCACAAAACATATATAATGTTACAGATTTGAAAATGTGATTTAGAGCCTAATCCATCTTGAACATTCAAATGCAGAGACTCCAGCACTAAACACACCTTTACAGAGGAAAATTTTCAGTAATTCCTGTTTCTTTTTTTACATTTATTTGGATAAAAACTACCACTGTTTGGTCTGACAAAAGTAAAGAGTAACTTCACACCTTACTGAATAGTAAGAGAGAGATAGGTTGAATTTACCTGATCAGCCACCCCTCCTGGAAGAATGGTTTTAACAATCACTCCAGTTGACTTTCCTCCCACTATCCCAAATCCCAGACCTGAGCCATCATTCACCAACTCTATGGTCTCCACATGCTGCCAGTGAACCTAAAAGGAATAAATATGAATTTTCAAATGATTAAAAACAGAATCACAGAATTGTTCAGGAGCAAAAAGACCTTTGAGATTATGAAGTTATTAATATATGTATAAGAATTTGCAAGTTATTTTCTCTTATTTCTTGAGTATGTTTTTAATAATGGAAAATTGGAGGAAGATGGACATATAATACCTTTTAACAATTGTTATTAGGTGTAATATATTACATAATATTTAGTCAGTAAATTACTAACTGTGTAACAGGTGGAACAAACCAGAGATGTGTAATGGGTCAGACCTATAATGAACTTGTCAAATGAATTTAGGCAGCAGCCTAGGGCTGCCCACCTTCATGCCCCTTTGCAGTCAGAAAATACTGGTCCTAGAAAACCACACAGGACTGGAAACTAAAATCTTCAGATAAAAGCATGTTCACATCAACCATTATAACAAAGCACAGGAGAAAGCAACATCCCAATTCAGTATTTTTAAGGCTGAAAGCAGAACCAAATACTGTGAGGCAGGTAGTAGCAGAATTACCCCATGTAATAAAGTCTTCTGGGTTGTCTGATGGCAACAGCACTAGAATGAAGTCATTCTGACGGCAAACTTTGTGTTCTGACAGGAGCAAAACTGCTCTGAAAGAAAGACAAATCCTAGCTCACTCACATGGGGCACTACTTGAAGGGACAGCTGGAAGCTCATGGTATTCTTTCTCCTGAAGAACTGACACAGTAAACTCATCTGAAATCTAAAATCACAGCTGGTGCTACACCAGCTACAATCTTGAAATCAGGTTGGTTTTTTTTTTTTAATAATCAAGGTACTGCAAACTCAAAGCTCTGTAGTACCTGTTTGGAAATCCAGTCTTAAAATAAAATCAGTATGATAAAGCAAAGCTTGAGAGAAAAAGAATGGCTCCTAGTACATTGCATTTGAAAGCAAAGAGAACAGGAGTATTGGGAAAGGCATGCTAAAAAAAAACCAGAAGCAGCTATGGAATGTTTGTCAGGAACCTTTTCAAGCAAGGGAAGCTATTTAGCAAACTCAGAGGGCAATCACATAGAGAAAGAAGTTTGTCACAGCAATACTGGAAGAGAGCAGGCTTCTCCCATGTGCTGGCAGGAAACGTTACGTCAGTCAGCTGCACTCCTGCACGTAGATAAAAGGAATACTCCCGACATTCCTTCACTAAAGGTTTTATGCTAATGATTGAAAAAACACTAAAACAATTCATTTTTCCAGACTGATTGCTCTCTATACTTCTGGTAACTGACTCCTTCTTAAAGAAGGGCCACAGATGGCTGAACAGTAAAACCTACAGAAACTGAATATAGGCTGTTTCATCCCAGGACAAGCCTTTACATGAGTAAAGTCAGAGGAAGAAAAAGTACAGTTAATATCACCATGTCTATGAACTGTGCTGTCTACACCAAGATATACAAAAATTCTCAAAAGGAAAGAATTGTAGCAGAGCTGCTTTTTGCAGACTCCTTAAGTGCATTTTCTAACTTTACTAGAGCTCCCATGCTAAAAGACAAAACAAACACAAAACCACCCATCCAGCTGGTGGTGCAGATCAGATTACAATGCCTCAAAAAACTGTTTGCTCAAGCAGAAGGCAAAGAAAAAAATATCCTGTTTACTGCAATCTCAAAATAAAGCTTCATCAAGTAAGGTAAACATGCTCTATTTGCACTGGTGGATACAGATTATTTGGCAGATGGGAGCAAGGAATACATCCAAGATGAAGATTTTGTTTTTCCCCAGCAAGCCTGAATACTTTCTACTCTTTGTAGGGGAAAGGTACAATAAAGATAAATAGAAGAAAAACCTCAAGAACTGTGAAGGAATATACATACAAGTTACAAAAATTACTCGAAAGACTATATACAGTAAATGCATGCACATCCAGAACTGAATACAGATGTTTGGGCTATACTCACCGGGTTGGAATGGGCTGACACTGTGCTAGCAGCAGATGGGGACCGGGAAACTACAGGACTGATGAGCTGAGGAAAAGTGCCTCTAGCCACAACTAGCTGGACATTATCTTTTGCTTTCTGCAAAATGCTGATAGCCTGTTGATGTGTAATTGTCTGATCAAGGGCTTGTCCGTTAATAGCAAGGATTTGATCTGCTTCCTTCAGCTTGCCATCTCTGTCACATAGGTGTAAACAGGAAGGAGGATGACAAAACAAACAAGTAAGAAAAATCGAGGAAACATTGCCATAGAAATTGCAATATTTTGACAAACCTTCCAGCATTTTTAATAACCTGGTCTCTATTCCCCCCCCACTTTTTTAATCCCCCCCTGCAGTTTTGCTGAAAGGAACTGATGTGGCACCCTGGTGATTGCTCCCTTTGAAGCTAATCCCACTGCTACTTTCCCCTGGCTACTACCCCCTAGCCAGCTTTCTTCTCCCTGAACCCCATGCGAGACTAAGCATATTAATCTCAGCTGCTCCCAACCACAGCCTGGGAATTTATGTTTATCCTTGACTTTGAGCCTCTTGCTTTACAGACCAAGTGCTCCACTTTGTTTAATGCACCCATTCTGAATATTCATCAAACCACAGAGTGGAACACGCTTTCATCAATATTTTTCAGAAACAAATTTTGTTTTGCTAAAAAACAAGGGAGGGGGGGAAGGAATAGAATAAACGAAAAAAGAAAGAAACCGAACAAAAATGGTAAAATAGCTCCCTTTTATGCAAGGGGGGAAAGCACTGAACGAATTTAAAAAACCTCTTCACTTTCTGACACAGGAAACATCCCTGTAAAAGTACATACAGAGTTCTTCCCCAGATATACTCCAAAGCAAGCGTATGAAGCCTACACAGTTGAATTACCCTCTGTTTCCTCCACCACTTCTTTGCATCCCAAAGTGGCAATACTTTGATAACAAAGGGCAACAAGGAAAACAGTGACCTCTATTACATCAGCCTTTGTCAGCACCTACATTGTAGAAACCTAGGTAGAGCACTCAGGAAAAAGACTATTTAACTTCAACCCATAGTATTTCACTTGTGAATTTGAACAGTTTTTCAGAGTGCTCTCAAAGACTTATCACTGCCAGAGCCTTTCTCATTTATAAGCCCTGTAACAATTGTTGAATGTTCTTTTTCTTGACAGTGAATCTGGCAGGGCCTGATTCAGTAAAGATAGGTCTCACCTCCAAGCAGTAAGTGAAGTAAAAGCAAATACATGTCAAGTGGGAAGGAAACAAACAAACAGAAAAATAAAACAAAAAAACCCTCATCTAAACCAAAACAACATTTTGTAATGATTAACTACAATTAACTCTGAATACCATGTTCTTGTGTCTCTTGCCCATGTTCTTATTAGATTTATAATGTTCAGATCACAAATAATCCAAAAATATCTCCCTAAAATACATTGGGAATAAAAAATACATGACTCAGCCTCTCTACACAACATCGAGTACACCACAAAGCAGCTTGGGCCAGGATCCTAAGCAGTGACACACCAGTCTGCAGTGAACCAGTGCTGCTGCCATTTACCACTGCGTTTGTGTGCTCCCTTGACAGCTCCTCTCAACATTAGTTGTGGAATCCCAGTTTAAGTCTAAAGCATACTTTCAGCAAGTTATTATTATTGCTGAGCTTCTGTAATATCAGCTGAGTATCTCTGTGAGTAGCCCTCACTTTTAAGGTCAAGACTCGCTTGACTTCAAATCTGAGTTTCACACCTGCTCAGTTGGATTCTACTTAACAAATTATGCTGCCAGATACAGCTAACTTTTTTGCATCAAAATTTTTCTTCAGTGCACTAAACGGTGGCAAAATACATATTTCAACTTTAAAAGACATGACACAGAACACTAACTTCCTCTTTTTCCCTGCTTAAAAACCCCAGGGAAACGGCGTTCGTGTTTCTGTAAATTAAGAACAGTTCATATGATGCCTGTCCCAACATCACATAAATTGTAGCAAGTAACTTTACATCTGCAATGACGCTCAGAATAGGAAACATGCCCTTGTACAAAATAACAGCAGTAACACAACAGAACTGCAGTGTCACATTAACACTTGGTATAGTAAAATATTCAGTAGTAATATTACCTATGTGCCACACTTCCCTCCTGGATTTCTTGCACAAATATTCCTAGTTCTCCCCTGTTTTCACTCTTGAGTCCCACAACACTGAAGCCCAGACCACCACTTAGAGGTTTAATAAGGTCAATTGTCTCAACAAGACGACCCTGTTCAGCAGAAGTTTAAAAAAAAAAAAGGGCATAAATGTTAAAAGGTTAAAAATTAACAAAAGCAGTAATAATAAATGTGGCAAACAACTTGGAAATTAATTTCTAATGACAACTACAACTGGGCAAGACTATACAAGCTAATAAGTGAAATATAGTTGCTCATTTCCAATTTCTTGCTATCATACAGAAAATATTTGAGAAAGAAATATTATTACAGCCCAGAAGAGGAAATCAGGGAAAAAAAGAAAAAATATACAGAGTTTTGGTTTAGTAGTGACTGAAGTAGGATATGTATCTATATATATTTGAGAGGGTACAGGACAACTTTCAAGCAAAACCAGAAAAAGAGGACGAATTTCAGAAAGATGAAAAAACTTGGACTATGCAAAAAGGCTCTCCTGAACACCACTAGACTTCTCCTATCTGCTCTATTACAGATGAAATAGACAAATCCTAGAATATATACTTGGGCATTGCCAGCTTCAGCCACTGAAGGGACTCACGCACCATTTCTGCCTACTACATGACAATAATGGCATGCTGATCCGTAATACACACACTGGTCAGCTAAGGACCATGAGTGACTATGTCAGAGCTAGTTTTTCAACTGCTTTCTCATTTACTAATTGTTTCTCAAACTAAAAGGTTACTTTTATTTTATACAGTAAATGGTTCTGTGATATTGTGGTATTGTGGTTTGTGTAGTAACTCAATTGCTTTTAAATAAATGCACATGTGTCTTAAACTTCAAACAATCAGTAATCCATATTTCGGGGTTATTATATGACAAGGTTACCTGGGACATGTTTCTGATCAGCTGTTCAAAGTCATCACTAGAGAATTTCCCATTAATCTGAGGAGTAATGGATCTCATTGATGATTCTAACACATCAGCTGGGCTGCCATTCTGCTGAGCCAACAAATATGACTCATTAAGTGGCAAGGACCCCACGTTCACACCATGATGGACAAGCTGAGGGAATTCACCACTGGAATGTATGGAAGGTGTAATATTTACCTGTAAGATTGAAAGCAACACTAGTTTACAGACACAGCAGAAACTTTCTCATTAGGTAAGAACATTATCATAAGCTAACTGATCATTAGAAGTACCTGAAATTCCAATTTGCAATTTAAAACATTTCAAGAAGAAAAATTACTTTCAATATTTATACCCAATGCAAAGTTGTGAACTACAAGCATAAAACACAAGAGAAATTGATTAGAACCTAAAATAGTTTGTCATACTCTGTCTAAAATTCATTTGTTCCTATCACCATAGCATCTTGAAGTATTCCATTTACATTAGAGGTAAACAAGAACAATTTTTTTCTACAGCATCAGTACTTAAAGGAAGAAAAATCGAACAAAAAAAACAAGCCAAAACAAAAACAATGTTATCTGTTATTTTACAATTTAAAAAAATGTGCATATTGATGAAAAAAATAAGTGGATCTCACAACCTACATAGAGAACAAATTTCTCTGGTCAGGGTTTCCACATCACTATGCACTACAGCAACCAATATGACTATCTACAAGAGCTAGGATTAAATATAAGATTACTGAACAGGTCTAAAACCACCAGGCTGATAAGAAAGTCACAAGCATACATTTACACAGACTTTACAATCCACTTTTCTTAGAACAGAAAAAAAAGTAAGAAAATTCTGTTTTGCACAGCCATAGTAAATCACCTTTTTTCAAGCAGATCTGTGCCAACCAATCTAATGACTGGCTGCTGGTGATATAAAGCTCTAGTGAAGCAGGAACCCTCATTTGTCTTTTATCTCACTTGCCTGTTGACTGTCAATTGGTATTACTTTACTCCAGACAAATTTGCTTCCTGAAGCACAAACTATTATATTGCAATTTCAAACACTTTTCACAGTTTTACAGTGCGCACTTTTTAGAACTCTGCATCACAATACAGGAACCTAAGGTTCCCCTTCCTTAAAGTCATTTTTTAAACTTCAAGTATCATTAAAAATTTCAAAACAGAAGATATATTCTAAAACATCTACTGCACCAGTCTCAACTGTCCAAGTATGTTACGTCTGTTAGGCTCATCATATCAGTCCTCCAACAGTCCAGTTATTAATAGGTCAATATTGTTCTTCATCATACAACTCCACCTCATTTAAGTGTTTTAGGAAAATGCAATAAAACAAACATAATTTGTTAAACAATTTATGTGTCTGAGAAGGTCCTCAAGTTAAAGAAAAAATACCACAAGGCAGCATCAGAAAAATTTCTAAGCCTGATCTGACAAAAAAAATTGTAAAGAAAATTGGGATGTTTAGAACTCAGTGATTTTTCTATCACATTGATTATATTCTTTATCCATACTTGTGAGGAATCTTTTGGGTTATGTTTCAAACAAATTCTAACGCCTAAAATGTGCACCTATGCACTTCTTTTAGCCACATTCGTGTTGGCAAGCTTGTAAGGCACAGGTAGACAAGCATTGTATTGCAGCTCATTACATGGAACAACACCCAGAGACAACCAAATTATACCCTTCTGAGAACATAATACTTTCCTTTACATTATATTAATGGATTTGAAACTTGTAAAGTCTATGAAGTTCTTGTGTTTCTTAACTACATAAGGCAATAAAATAGCTTAATTCACTTCCACCTTCAAAATATTGTCCATTTGAATGTATAAAACTGTATAACTGAATTTAGTCAATTATGTGTTTTATTTCTTATTCTCCTCCACCTTCAAATCTTCTTATACAGCTTCTTGTAATGCTTCTTCCCATAAAAAAATGGTCATTAGTGAAATCAATAATCCTAGGTGTATCTAACATTACTGCAATCCACCATTCTTAACTGGTTCTACTAAAAATATTTTTGCATTTCTACAGCAATATGAAGCAGCCTGAGAGTATATGGGATGCATACCTGAGCTACCTTTCATGTGCACCCAAAGGCCATAGTATACGGGTCTGATATCATAAATGTTAGAAAGTCATAGATTCAAGTTCATTTTCTAATTGCAGTCCTCAGTGCAGAAAATAGCACTGAGTTACCCTTTCTGCCAAATGTTACCAACCTCAAAGCATTCTTGGTCAAAGCAGTCCCTAGAGAACTAATCACCCACTCTGGTAAAGCTAGCAAAGTTAGCCTAAACAAAAAACAAAATAATACTAGTAAAACCTACCAATTTCAACCAATGTCAATCAGTGAGAGCTCCCTAAACTGCTTTGGTGCACCTTTTGGAGTGGTAACTTCAAACTAAGTGAGCCAGGCTCAGCAGATGACTATAGTAATGATGACATCAGTATGATTATATCTAGAGAAAAATACATTAAACGTCTGCAATTTCATTTAGCAACATTCTAACTGTATTATTCTGTCCTGCGGGCTTTTCACTGTGGTAGGAGCTCCAAGATGTTTCACATTTCAGGGTAACAGAAGGGACAAGTCATTGGTATTACTGATAGTCTTATAAACTATAAGACCCCACTGTGTGTGAATTCCCCACTTTGAGTAGAGTGTGTAGTCATTTGCTAAGACAAAAAAAAGAGAAAAGAAGGAAAATTCTATAATAACGCTAAAAGCAAATTTTGAGATCATGTACAGAAAACTAGAACATCTACTTTACAAAGAATGAGCCATGCAGGTAGAAAAAGAAACAGAATTTTTTGTCACATAAATTGATGGTCCACTGCTTTAAATTTATTCCATGTCACCACATAGTGTTTCAGATTGCTAATGCAGAGGCAATCCCAGTTTGTGAAACCTCTATCTGCATAAAAAAGCCTATGTCTTTCATGTATCTTGAGTACTTGTTCACACACAAATGTGTAGGGAGCAAGTTGCAACTAGAAAAATTATGCACAAAAATCTACATCAAGCCACAGTAATTAAAATTATGGCAGTTTTAGAATAGTATGAATGTTATAAATGCTGTTTGTTTTTTTCTCCAGTATACAATAAAAGACTCTCTGTATGCATAATCACCAAAGAATAAATGGAACTACACATCAAAAAATAAAAGGTTTTAGAGTATGACACATTGCCCTTATGGATAGTATTACATGCCTAATCTGAATCTAAAATACTTCTTGTACCACTCAATCTTGTACTATGATTTAAGTATATTCTCATAGTACTACTGAACAGTGAATTGATGGCTTTAGGCAGCTCATTGCACTATTTGCAATGTTCTAAGAGCAGAGTAGCCATGATGGGCACTTTAACTTCCACCTGAACGTCTGCCAGTCTCACCATGCTTTTCTCTACTCAAGTTTGAAGGACATCTTCAGAAAAGATAAGGCAATCTCCTTAGGCAATTATGATTTTCTCCCTGGTAGAGAATTTGCACATTCTCATGCTGAAATAGAAGAAGCTACAGCCCAATTAATTTTTTTAGTTTTTACATTGTATGTTTTCACTGACCAAGTCCTGTCCAAACTGGAAATATAATGACCACTTTCTCTGTTTGAAATTTCATTTTTTCTCCATACTTTTGTGAGCTGGGACATCACTGCAGACACACAGGAATTGATTGGCTTTTCCCATTCCTTCTGCTTTTCAAAGCAAAAGGATGGAAGTTGTTCCTGATTTTCTAATACATTTAACTTAGTAACAACTCCACTATTCTGAAAACACTGGATTATATTTATTTGCAGGATGGTTAAAATACCACTGAAAAGAAGTCTTGCATACTTTTCCTTTGCAGGAAAAGGAAAAAAACCCCTTCCGATTCACACTACCTTAACTAGAACTTTAAAAGCTTCTCCTCATAATTTCAGTACAACAGCACAGCTACAACACAGCATTGAACACAGTCACATCAAGAGAAACTGACAGCAACATCATATTTTCATCACACCTTTTTTTAACAAACACAGCTCATGTTTAATGGAGGATGTGCTTAGCACATGAGGCCAGCCTCACATAAAATGTCATCTGACCTCTGAAACTCCAAGAAAAAAATAAACTCAAAAAAATGTTGGACTGTTAACAGAGTAAAGTTTTGTGTATGTGTGCGCAAAAACCTCACATTTCACATCTCCTCTTCTGAAATAGACATGGTTACACCTTAAAAACTACAAAAACATTTATAGTGACATTTACAGTAGCACTTAAGGTAGAACTGTAGAATTCCAAGACAAATTATAAGCAGAAATGTGATGACCACTGTCTTCCATGTGACCCCTGAAATCCAGGTTTATAGCATGAAAAAGCAGAGAATAACTGCTACATATTCTTGCTAACCACAGAAGCACAGGTCATTTACAGGGGGGGAGGGTGAGGCAGGGGGTCAATAAACCACAAGTGCAAATCTTAGAAGGAAATATTTTTCATAACTTATAAACTGCGCTACTTTACAGTAATACAATCACCATAATTCCATTAATATGTAGTTTTATAGCACTGTGATTGTATAATTACAGTATGAAACATTACTGCTCTGTTTTATAAGCTTGCTTATACTATTTTTCCTTGATTGGCTTTCTCCTTACAATTTAAATATCTCCAATGTGGACATAATTTGCATAAAATAAAAAGAAAAATTTATAAATACCACTTAGTGTGACAAAATTTATGTTTTAGTCACACAGATAGACACTACCATCAAGCAGTGCTTACATGCAGCAGCTCAAAATATTTTTTTAATAAAAAGGCAACACAAGCTATGTCTGTACTGTATCAACACTTAAAGCAACGTCCTCAACATCGATAGATATCAACGTAGACAAAAAGAAATTTTCAATATTTCTGAAAAATGTCTCCAGCCACTGAGCAGCAGCCCTGGACAGCCCAAGAACTTAAGACTGACTGCAAGATTCCTGAGAAGCAAAAAGGCCAGCTGCAGCACCAATAACACTGGAATTGAGGAAGCACAAGCCAAAGAATATGGAAGCCCAACAGCAGGGGAAAGACCCTCAACTCCCAGGAACAGGAATTGGCACCAGCACCACTCTGCTGGCTGCATTTTTATTACTCCATCCTCAGAGTAGATGAAGATCCCAAATTAACATTTCTTGTAATCACTTCATTTAAAAAAAGCAAGCAGTATTGTTTCCAAAAGGGGTTCAAAACATGAACTACACACTTCTAGTTGTGCAAAATGCAGAGTTAACACTGTTAAGTATTGACAGGCAATATGAAAAGACAGTTTCTCACATCCTCCCAAATCGTCTCTTGCACTGACACCCAGCTACTACCCACCACTACACTGTGAAGGGAAAACTAAAGACAAACTCTCAAGCAAAAACAACAAAAAACAAAACAAAACAAAAAAAAAAAACAAAAACAAAAAAAACACAACAGGAAAAAATAAACAAAAAACCCCCAAACAAACAAAACAAAGGAAAAAATAAAAAAAATAAAAACCAAGCAAACAAACAAACCACCAAACAAACCAAAAAAAAACCCCAAAACTGAGAAGTGCAGCCCTATCATCTGAGCCAACCACCAGATATTTTGTTCTGGCAAAGCTCTGAGTGGAAAGGAGGCAGGAGGAGGTGAACAACCGAAAGATGGAAAGGAATGGAAGAGAAGTAGGACAGGAGTGTTAGCATGGTCTGATCAGTTTCTTTACAATATTTTATAAAGAAAATAAAATATTATTAAAACATTTAAAACACCACAATCTCTATTTTTCCTCTCTGTCTCTGTCTTATCTTCAAACAAGACTGCTCTTCAACATGAGAAAACAAGCATGAACTAAAGAACAAGGATGAGAGAGAGACAGAAAAAAACCTGTTTCCTTCACTGCTCCCCAGCTCAAGAGACTTGTGAAGTCAGATCAGTAGTCCTGAAAACATCCCTTTGCTGTGCCTAGACTTTTCCACTTCAATTAACTTCACAATGACAGTTTTGCAGTACAAACAATTTCTGCTTGCCTATTTAAGAAAAAAAAAATACCCCACAACTTTAAAGCCTACCAATAAGAACCAAGGCATCAGATTTGCTGACTTTAGCACCATACCTCAACATAAAGCAACATACCAGTCAGGCCACACACTTTACAAATAGAGGGCAGGACTTTCACTATCACCTCTATGCCTTCCAGACACAGCACCTCAAGACAGGAATACATCCTTACCTTGAGATTTATTGATGACCCTGGAGGCCCACAATGAAGTCTCACTGGCTGACCTACTTCTGCTGGAATACTTGCAAGGAATTACTGCTTGACTTGTAAAGTAAACTGTCATTCTGGTCTTATCCCCTCTTTCAAACTACACTGTCCTAAAAGATGACCTCCCTGAGAATAAGTAGTCTTGTAGTTCTTTAAAAACTCATTAAAAACATGGGAGCATTAAGCAGACTGTCACACTTCACCTTGAAAAGAATCAAAGACCCATTCAACTGTCAATGCAGCTCATCATTAAACATTAAAAAAAATTAGCCATCTTAGTCTCCAGTGGGCAGAAGCTGCAACATCTTGTCATTGCACAACTCAGCAACATTTGTCATCCTCTCTCAAACATGGCTCTGACTGCAACTGCTGGGAAACAACTTGTCTTCTTAGTCTGGCAGAGCTTGGCCAAAACACCTGGTCACTACTCACACGTCTTGCAGTTCTCATCAACCTGCAGCTTAAGAACTTCAAGAGCACAGTATCCTGACAGTTGTAAAAAAGGGTGTCTTTGAAGGGTGTCCTCAAAAGTGAACCTTTGAAAATACAAGTTTTTTTATCATAACTGCCTATCTCATGCTTATTCTTTGTCCTGTTTCAGTATGTTGGTAAATATTTAAATAGCACAAAATAAAGACAAGTAAACTCCAATAAATATTGTAGGGAAGAAATTCTACAGAAAAAATACAGGACAAAGAACTGACACAAAACTAAGAATGCTGAAAACATGTATTTACATGTCTAAGTATTCATATATGCACACCTAAAAAAAAAAAATGGGATTCACATCTAAATAGCTCCCCTGTCAACTAGACAAGACACATACTATGCAACATGCACAGATCACTCAAGTTACTTCACAGAGTCAGGGCAGAAAATGAAGTTATTCTTTGCTTTTTAAAAAATACATGTTTTAAATTACCTAGTAATTTCCTAGTATCGCCTGCTTCATTTTCTAATTTAGACAACTGTATTTAAGAAGATAGCCATCCTTTAACCTCACAGCTAATGTCCAGAAGCGGAAATTTAATTTTCTATTTTACCAAACTTTTATTAATGTTTCAGACATACTTTTGTTTCTCACTACATGCTCCCAGGGTCTTCACCAAATAATTCACATGATTTCTGGATGTCACTGTTAAATTCTCATTTTCAAATAGCAGCGCCAACAAACCCTCAGGATAGTTTTTTTTCCTGAGATTTTTTTTAAATTACTCCTATGTCATCAAGTCTCAAAACACTAAACAGATGAAATCTGAAAAACATCGTGATGAAAACAACACAGACACCATTCTAATTTATTTCTTGTCTCTGCAAAATAGAATCAAAATGATCCACAAGAATAAATATATAAAGGGCCACAGTGCGTTCTTCTGCCACACGGCTGAAGTACTGTGAGGATTGTGAGGAATCCTCCTCATCACAGTCTGGTCAGAGACCAGATGGGGCTTCACACTGATGATAAGGTCCATGTGCAGAGACTGCTTCCTCCCACTACAGCAATTCTGCATACCAGAGCTGGCCATCTTCCAGGAGTCAACAGGAAGAATGATTTGTAAAGACAGACACATATAGTTTAGTCCTAATTCAGTTACTGAACTACTTGCTATATTCTTCAAATTCTTATTCTGCTGACAAGAAAATGATAGCAACAAATAAAGTCAATATAGCCAAGCTGATGACCCTTTTCTCAAGCTCATTGAAAACATTCAGAAAATTAATACTTAATACCCTGAGCAAGCAAAAAGGAGGCAGGAGCTCCAGCTTCTCTTTGATCTTTTATTCCTATACAAAGTACAGAATAGATCTTCATATCCTCCTGAAGTCAACCATTCCACAGCTTCCCTCTACATCCTCATTTTAGCAGGGTAAGACACAAAAGAGCAATAAAAGGCTCCCAGGAAAAAAGCCCTAGACCTCATAGAAAACTAGCTCCTTTTGAAGGGCAGAGAAAGAAAGCTTTATGTTAACCCCCCACCCATATCACCATTTCCCTACCCTGAACATTTTAAGTAATTAGCATATACATAAAAATCACATACACAAAATACATCCTCAACAAGGCCTTGCAAAGTCAATGGGGTAGGTCCCTGAACCTTTTGGATCAGATGTTTAAATTAAGCTATTTCACTGTTCAACAAGCAAAAACACAGACATCTTTGCATTACCTTAGCAACTTTCCCCTTGCACTTGCAAGACTGCTTTTCCTACCTGATCTCTCAGTTGTTGAACAGAAGTCTGAAGGCTCAGAATTTGATTAAAGAGAGGACTCTGCAGTACTGACTTTAATAAGCTCAGTTTCTCCTCATTTGCAACGTCACCTCGATCCCGAAGTTTTGCCTGTAAGCGCTCCATGGCCTGGAGGGCCCGATGTGTATCTGTAGCAATAATCATTTCCTAGTCAGTAGCAGTCTAGAAACAGCCACACAAGGTAACAGGTTTAAACATAACCCTCTATACTATTCAAACTACAGAGAATTTCAATGGCTCCATTTTGAACAAAAATCTCAATCTGTCTAATGAAGCAGGAAGTCAGAGGCAACGCATAAATCCGAAGTCAAAATTGTATTTTTGTCCATCAAGAAGTGAGTTACAAAAATTTCAGTGAAATTCAGTTACAGGAACTGTGGTTATAGTCTGCTGTAAATAAATAGTGGCATAAATAGTCATAATAGAAAACATTTGTCTTTTCCAAACAAAATTTTAATTCAAGAAACATTAAAACAATGAAAGACAACAAATTTAAATACACTAAACAGATGTTTGTACAACTTTTTTTTTTTTTCAAATACAAAACCCCATATGCAACATGCGTATCTAAGCACAGTAAGTAATTTTTTTTCTCAGCAGTATACACCCATATCCCAAATCCATCCCACACAAAAATTTGGCCACAAAAATACTGTGATACCAATTAAAAAATTACCAATTGTTTCCAACATGTTTTCTGCTTCTCAGCTTCTATTTCAACACCAGGAAAAGACAGTAAATACTTCCCTGAAAAGTAACAGAAAGGAAAAAAGGTCACATTCATAGAAATACAAAGCTCTGAAAGGAAAGAAAAAAGCTTGACTTTTGAAAGCAATAAACAGCAAAATAACAATCCACAAAAAAACCTATCTCCAAAGATAATTAAAATAACCTCAAAGGTGACCATATTCCGACTCACTTTGCTGCTCAAAACCTTCCTGAAAATTGCTTTAGGAATATACTTTGTAATATATTTGTATTTCCATATCAAAGCAGCTGTCTGCATACTGTTGCACAACATGTCCCGCACTGCTTTAATCAGATACTATGAATCATAGCTGCCACTGATATTTTACACTGTTTCATTGCTTTCCTTTTCAGTGATTCACAGAAGATGTACCCTGCGGGATCAGTCTTCAAGCTCTGTGTTAACAATTTCAGGTGCATGAGCCACAGCACATTTTTTACAGTCACCTTTGAAAGAAAAGTCATATAAATCGCAAGGCTACGGGCTTGCAGGAGTCTCACACTAGAGATGCTAATCTTAATACCTACTCAAATTGAGACTCAGATGTGGATGATAGCTGAGTTTTCATCAGCATAGGTTTCCACAAGGAAATTCTACACAGGGAGAAAGAAATTCTGGAATTGCTTTGCTTATACTTTTTTGTTGCTTTTTGGGGTTGTTTGGGGCTTTTTAAAAATGTACACCTGCAATTGCTCAGAAATTTGAAGTGACAGAACGTGTTTGATGGAGATGGATAGCTGAGAAGTGAGGAGCTCAAATATCATTGCAGGTATATGGACTGCTGATCTTATCTTTCATAATGGTGCTTTTGTTTTCTTTATATTAGGAAAACACTTCAGTACAGCATCTCCACTTGAATCTGGAGAACTTAAAAACATACAGAGCTGTGATCTCTGAGCACTCAAGTGTAGTGATTTTTTTTCTTGAGACTTTGGATAAAAAGAGGAAAAGGAATGATGTTGACACTGGATAAGACAGCCTAACAGGATGATTGGTTATAGACCCTGATCATTTTGTCAAGCCTATAATATTTGCAGTTTGTGAAGAAAAAGCAAACCAAATGGGTTTAAAATGGTCTCAAGTTCCATCAATATGACTTTTCTAGTTTCAATATGCCTGAAGCTCCGTATCAGTTTTATTCACAGAATCACAGAATGGTTTATGTTGGAAGAGACTTTAAAGATCATCTAGTTCCTACCCTACTGCCATGGGCAGAGAACTTGCCACTAAATCTGGTTACTCCCAGTCCAATCTAGCCCCCTAAAAGAATGGGGAGTCCACAACCTTTCAGAAGACTGCATTTGAATTTGACAATACACTGATACAGAAGATACTGATCATCCTTTTTAGGACAATGTACAATATTCAAACCCCTTAAACATGAATTTGTCAAAGCAGTGTTACTTCTTGATCCAAATTAAGTCTTGAAATAAAAATAAGCCTTCATGAATTCTTTTTTCTTACTTAGCAAAGAAAATCCCAGCATGTGATCACCAAATTGGAAAAACAACCCAAATATCTTGTATTTTCACCTCGTCACTCTACAAAACAGGACAAAATCAAGTCTTTTTTACACTGGAAGGGCTGGATGAGATTATTTAAACATTATGAAGGAAGCTGACTTCCCCAAACCTTAATCACCCATAGCTTTTCTTTCTGGATTAAAACCAACTATCACTTCTATTCAGAGCCCCTATTTAAAAACAGAGATATTTATGTCATGCTTGTAGATGTTTTCCTCAGTGGCAAAGCCAATCAAAGCAGTTCTTTCCTGTTTCACTGTTCCAGTTCTTTCTCAATACCTACTCTTGGGGCCATGTAGTGGATGGAACCAGAGAACTGCGCAAAAAAGTTAGAAATGAATGGAATATTTTTCAGTCATTTCATTTATCACAGTACTATACACACAAGCACATAACATTGGATGTTCAGCAGATGAAAATACTCAGGAAAAATAGAGGGCTACTGTGCTGCTTTAGCTCTGCAAGAACCCCAAGAAGATATGCAGCTGCAAAATGTCTCTATGTTTTGGAGTAGCTGGATATTACTTTGCTTTATGCCTCCATTTGATTAAAATCTCATTCTTCTTGTGCTGTGAAAGGTAAATTTTACAAGTGACAGCACCCAAGGTCATCACTGTGTTCATACAATCCTGAAGGTATGAACTCTAAAAACTTATAGCAGAAGATTCTAAGAGGAGACACAAGTCCTAAACATACCCATAGGTTCAGACTATGCCTTACAATTTGCAATGGAAAGAAGTCCTTACCTCTGCTAAGATACTCATTTCCTACTTTCTGTTTGCCTCATGCTTTAGAGAGAGGAGTGAATATTGCTCTAGCGCCATGCTAACATCAGCAAATCCATTTTGAACCCTCAATTAATTATCTTTATTTGGGTTTATATCCCTCCCCAGCTGCCCAGCTTAATGCTTGTGTCGACTGCAGCAATAAGCACGAGCAAGACCAAAACTGTTGTCCAAGTGTTTTCTCTCAGACACCTCCTCTGAGGCAGACACAATGCCTTGAGGCACACACGTTCAGGCCAGGATGACCCCTGCTTGCTCTGCCTGCACTCTGAAATGGCAAAAAGCCACGTGACTGCTCCTGCTGCGCCACATCCATGCTAATAAGTGGGATCTGTCAGCACCAGCTTAGTGGCATATTAACATTGTGGAAGCACTGGAGAAGCAACCATCCATCTGTTTAAAATGCACTGCAGAGACATATCCTAAACACCACCACCCACTACAGGACACACTGGCCCTTAAATCAGCATGCTTCTAGGTATTTTAGCAGTAACATGCTAGTGAGGAGTGGCATGCATGATTACTTGTTGAAAGGCCTAATTCTGCTATAGCAAATATTTTTATAATGGCATTGTAGATTTCTAGATGAACAGTGGCATGTTTAGTTCTGATTTTCTCATTTTGCAATCTCCCAGCATTCTGTATCACAAGAACCTGAAGCCAAAACCAGTCCTTCTGTACATGATAAAACAATCTTCACTACTCAAAGAGCTTACTAGCTTAGCTCAAAGTGGATTTAACTATTTTTGTATTTCAGTGCTGAAGTTCATTAATCTCTTCACAGTAATAAGAACACAGACTGTCAGAGTTAGGACTTTTATTGACAAATCAAAGAAATATTGTTAAGCAAATAGCAAGTTAAATCTATTTTCAAGTTCTAAAGACACAGGTAGATGAAAGTTGTGCTTTAAACAACAACAAAAAAAAAAAGAGTCAAACAAACCAAAAAGAAAAAGAAAATCAAAGGAAAAAACAAACCTCACAATTCTCTCTTTTTCCTTTTGTTTTAGAACATTAGAATAGAAAACACAAGGAATTTTAGACAGGTATATGGTGAAAAAGATATTCTCTCTACGAACAAACCAAAGCTAAAGATGAGTTTCAAGCTTCTGAAATTTGATTGTTCTGGTGCGAATGAACAAAAATGTGTTATATACACATTTTGCCAGTCTTCATGCTATCCTTCTTTGAAAACATTGGTTGCCAGGAAACATCTTGCAACTCTGGTTTCTTTCTGTCTACTTCTGAAACACTAAATACACAGGTGGCAGAATTTTTTTTTTTAATCTGAAATTTATTTGATCACCTCCTTTCCACTACAATTGCAGAAGGCATTTAGCTAAACAGACAAAAGATTCATGAAAATAGAAAGATGACCCATTTCTATTGATCATTCTTTCACATCCAATCACTTAGTTTCTACAAGGAAACCTACTCTGTTTCATTGATGGATACTCCATCTACTATTTTACAACCTCATTTTAGATAATACCTTGGAAACTAATGCTCATAGCATGGATTAGGAAACACGCAATGCCAAAGATAGAAAACATAGTAATAGGCTTTGCCCCATAGCTCTAACATTACTTGAAGTGCTCCGAGGATATAGAGGAAACGCCTATCTTAGGAGTGATCTCAAACTTTGGCTTGAAGTTGCATGAGATTAAAATTAAATCTATTTCAATTAAGCAGTAAGGTAACCACAACATGGATTTTATAGCTGCTAAAAGGAGTGTTTCAAAAGCTCTAATCTAACACTTTGGCCCCGATTTGTCTAGGCTAGAGATATCCTAAAGTACTTGATTTTTATCCCATGTCATCTTCCTCCCCAGTTTTCTGGCTATCACTCAAATAGGCAGCTTGTGTTAACACCATGTGGTGCAGGAATGGAAACCAAACCATGCAGGAAGTGGGAGATACTCATTACCGCTAAATGTTCTGCTTTGCCTGCAGATTCCAAGAGCTCTTCTATTTTTCCAGTTAGTTCCTGAAAGCTGGCTACTAACTCCAGGAGGAGAACTATGGTGGATCCCCAGACTACTAGTAGTACTACTAGACTACTACTACTAGTAGTCTTGTCAAAATTAAGTAGTCTTGTCAAAATTAGGGCAGTGGAAACCATACACAATAAATGGAAAGATTTCATGTTTTTCTATGTATATTTTTCTAGCTACTTTTCCCCTGTCACAAATGCAATTTTGCTGTTGCATACAGCACTTTCTCAAGCACACAAAGGGTGTGAAAAGAAATGTAACAAACAAAAAGCAAAATAAAGTTTCACAAGCAACAAAGCAGATTTCCAACGACTACCTGGAATGTAACAAGCAAGCAAGAGATTCCTGACATCTACATTTAAACACTATGCTAATGAAAATTGTTCTGAAACATTCAAAGCAGAAATAAAAGGCAGTATTGCACAGCCTATACTAAGACTCTAAGCACTTTGAAAAGACATTACTAACCTCTTGAAATTTAGCAAATTGCTGAATGCACCAAAAATATAGAGAGAGGTAGTGGCTCTGTATGTTGAAGAAAAGTTCTGTAACAGAGCTGAACTGCACCATATACTTTGAATCACTTATGAAAACAGAATTTTGAACATCCAGTTAGTTTTAACCTTCTGTATGCATCACACTAGGGTATTAAGGAAACTTAAAATGCTTTTCCATGACCTGGAAATCTGTTCACTGTGTATATTTAATAATGTTCTGTAACACTGTAAAAAGCCTTACATCAGCATAACATCCATGTTAACTGACATGCTAATAATTGCAGCTGGGAAATGGGCCTAAACTATCCATAATGATTTAACCTACTGATAAATGTGTGTGATCTAGTGTATTCAAAATTGATTTGTAAAGAGCGCTTCAAAAACAGCAATATAGTAAGTGTTTCTGGTGGGGTTTGTTTGGGGTTTTTTTGTTAATGAAAAAACATATCATCTTTTATAAAAGAAGCTTTTTTTTTTTTTTAGTAGATGTCTTAAATTAAGATCAATTGGAATCCTTCCATATTAGCTTTAGAAACTGAAAAGCAACTTTTTAGCATATGCAGAATATAGGGGACAATACATATCCTGAATTAATGAAATATAGACATGGCTAATATTGCCTCTTTATGCTTTCAAGTATAGGAAATTGATTACCATATTCACTCAGTTCATTTAAACCTGATGAAGCACAGAATTTACAGCAGTGGCACCTCAGCGCATACTGGATTCTTCAGAGGTGACAACAGCATACATAAATGAATAAATACAAAGCCTCTCCAAACAGCTGTCAGTATGCATCACCAAAGAGTAATCCTTTTCCCTGCAAACTGAAAACACAAATTTCTCTTTGTGTATTGTGACAATACCAAGTGACTTATACAGAAAATCATAAAACTGTGTAAGAAGACCACTGTGCAAGGGGTCCCATCTGCAAAGACAGGGTCTGAAAAGCCTACAAAAGAAATATGTTATTATTGCCTACGCAAAAATAACACGTTTTTATTGACTTGTTTGGAACACCACTAGCAAAACAAAAATGTCCTTATCAATAATAATACAATATCCTGCCAGGATGGCATTGTATTGGCCAAAACAATCGGCTTCACCAGGATGCTCAATATAAAGCCAATCAGAAAATGTACTGGATGCACTTAACAAAATTTTAAATGGTTTTTACTTGAAACATGGAGCAGAGATTTAACATAGTTCTCAATATACTGAATAAAATACTACTTGTTTAAACAAAACCATCTAGAGCTATCTGCATGACTGAGAAGATATAAGGCATTCCCCTCTGAAGAATTCACAGACCAGGGCCCCACCAGGGCCAGGTGGAATAAAAAGATCCATTAGTATGTAAGTAGTGCAGTTCTCTTTTCCTAGTGCTGATAGTGATCTAACTTTCCTAGTCCACTTTTGTGTGAAGAGGGGAGAATATACCCAGTTCCTAGTGAAAAGCTTCTTCAAAGCACTAAGGAAACTATTAGAAATACCAGAGCTAATCAGTAAATGTTATATTCATGTTACTGTTAATAAGTCAGGAAAGTTAAAAACTAAAAATTGATAATAATTTAAAAAAATATGTTCTCTGTCTAAAATATGCTGCTTATGAAGGTGTTATTAGGTATTTTCCACTTGTATTCTTTTTTTTTTTTTTTAGTGTTACAATTACTTTTAATTTCCACACAAGCATCAAGTAACATGTCCAAAAACTATTTTACCACTTTCCCCTTTTCCAGTTTAGATTCTTCCCTATCAAGGAGTTGCTGTCACCTTGGGAAATGCAGAAGTCATATGGAAACCACAGGGCATCACATAATAGAACTTCCACAACTGCAGAATTCAGACCTTTCCTCTTGATTTCAGTAAACCACTGCTCTCCTACGGCGACAGATTCCTGACAGCCTTTCTGGCACCAAAGCCAGTAAGGACGTTCCCTACCCAACAGTTAATAGTGGGAAAAAAAAAAAAAAAANAGATAAAAAGGAGAAAAAAAAAAAAAAAAAGAAAAAAAAAAAAAGAAGACACAAAAATATTGCTAGACGATGCAGTGTTTATAAAAGCAAAATACAAGGGAAAAAAATCCCACAACATTTTTCAGCCAAATGGCAAATCAAATCTCCTAAATGCCGTACACGAAGTTCAAAAGGTCGGCTTTCTGAGTTTTCCTTTTTTTTTTTCTTTCCTTCTAACGCTCTTTCCAGTAACATCTCCAGGAAGGTGCTGGCAGCAAGGGGGGACACGAGAAACGAACCATCCCTTTTCTCTGAGCACCCAGACTCATCAAAGAGCATAACTGCGGCCGGCCCCTCTCCCTCCGCTTCCACCCAGCCAAGCCCGTTAGGTTTTAACGCGCACCGGGGAGCTGCTGCCGCGCTACAGCGGGGCCGGACCTGCGGAGAGCGCCGACATCAGCACGGCAACAGGTCCCGGTCCTGAGGAGCCGCGGCCCCGCCTGGAGCCCGAGGACACCGCCAGTGTCGCCGGGGCCTCCGGTCTGGCTCTGGCTTCGAGCGAGAGTCAGCGCCGCCGCCCACAAGTGCCGGCCGAGGGCCGCGGCCGCCAGCAAGGACTGTGCCAGCGGTGGCGATGAGGAGACCTCCTCCCGTCACGAAACGCCCCTGGGGCGTAAAAAAGGAACGCGTGAAAGGGCAGCAGGGCTCCCTGCATATGTCAGGGAAGGTTCGGCTTTTGTTTACGTGAGGACGACGNCGCCGCGGGGGCAGCGCGCTGGGGCACGCCCCGGCGGCCTGAAAACTAATCCTGCACCCCCCGCCCGCGGGTCTCACCGGGGCGGGCTGGGCGGCCGCCCGCAGAGGCGGTGGGCGGGGGTATCCAAGGGATAGCGGGGCGCGCTCGGGGTGCCCGGCCCCGCTGGCCGGTCGCGTCGGGCCCTTCCCGCGAAGTTTGCCTCCCCGCGGCTGCCGGAGGGCACGCCTCGCCGGGATGGCACCGAGGAGCCGGGCTGCTCCGGTTCACCTCCCCGGTTCGCCTGTGAAGTGAAGGCGGCGGCAGGCTGGCCCCTGCCTCTCTCCAGTGGTGCGGTGCCGCCTGCGGCCGGGCCTGGCTCCACTTGCTGCCGGCCCAGCCACCGGCCGTACCCCTTCTGGTGCAATAAGATGAGCCTGGCCTGGAACGGAGAAAAACGGGAAATGTTCGGAACTGTTGAAAAAAAAAATTAAAATGCCAAGATCAACAAACAACGCATGATGAAGTTAGACAAAGTGATTTATAAGGGTAGAGTTAATGAAGTCGACTTTTCCTTCCATGCAGCAGCTGGTTAGTGTGCTAACTAAAAGTAAGGAAGATGCTGTGTGTTTCACATACATGTGTCTAAGAATAAAGCACATAATGCACAGATCTTGCAGAGACCACAAAACACCCAAAAACATAAGTTTAGCTAAAGGAGGGATTATCTTGCTATTTATTAACTTTATTTCTCCTGGAAAATGTTATCAGGGTCACGGTTTCCCCTTTTCCTTTACATAAAATAATATTTTTTTTTGGTGTAGATGCTGTCAGGCAGCTCAGATGAGGTAAATCTGTGCAGAGGGAGATGGACCCTGGCTGCTCCACTGGGCACGTTTGCCTCTGGCTCTGCAGAGGCTCCATGAGCTTTTATCTGCCTGCCTTCTGGCTTGGTTTGGTTCTTTTCCCAAACAGATGTTAGCCTTATCTGTAATCATAAATTCTAGTAGTTTGGGGGTGGGGGGAGTGTTGTTTGGTTGGTTGGTTGGTGGATTTCTTTGGGTGTTTGGTGCTTTTTTTTATGCTCACACAAAAATTTTAAGGAAACCTAATGTTATGGAGCAAGTATAGAATACTCCCCTATCTATTTTCAAGAGTATCAATAAATGCAGTCCCAGTACAAACACTTTCTTTAGCAGAACACTTACCATGTGAACTTAAGGGAACACAGGTCTTTGTANCGCCCGAGCCCGCGGACCGCCCGCCCGCCGCAGGCCGGAGCCCCGGCCCAGCCTGACCCCCACAGCCGCGTCCGCCGCCCGCGGTCGGCCCGGGGGGGAGGAAGGGAGGATGTGCCGAGACACAGCAACAGGCTCAGCCCCCCGGCCCGCGGCTCCACGGCCTCTCTCCTCCTCCAGCCCACCCAGCAAAACCCTTGGGATCAAATNGGCACCGAGGAGCCGGGCTGCTCCGGTTCACCTCCCCGGTTCGCCTGTGAAGTGAAGGCGGCGGCAGGCTGGCCCCTGCCTCTCTCCAGTGGTGCGGTGCCGCCTGCGGCCGGGCCTGGCTCCACTTGCTGCCGGCCCAGCCACCGGCCGTACCCCTTCTGGTGCAATAAGATGAGCCTGGCCTGGAACGGAGAAAAACGGGAAATGTTCGGAACTGTTGAAAAAAAAAATTAAAATGCCAAGATCAACAAACAACGCATGATGAAGTTAGACAAAGTGATTTATAAGGGTAGAGTTAATGAAGTCGACTTTTCCTTCCATGCAGCAGCTGGTTAGTGTGCTAACTAAAAGTAAGGAAGATGCTGTGTGTTTCACATACATGTGTCTAAGAATAAAGCACATAATGCACAGATCTTGCAGAGACCACAAAACACCCAAAAACATAAGTTTAGCTAAAGGAGGGATTATCTTGCTATTTATTAACTTTATTTCTCCTGGAAAATGTTATCAGGGTCACGGTTTCCCCTTTTCCTTTACATAAAATAATATTTTTTTTTGGTGTAGATGCTGTCAGGCAGCTCAGATGAGGTAAATCTGTGCAGAGGGAGATGGACCCTGGCTGCTCCACTGGGCACGTTTGCCTCTGGCTCTGCAGAGGCTCCATGAGCTTTTATCTGCCTGCCTTCTGGCTTGGTTTGGTTCTTTTCCCAAACAGATGTTAGCCTTATCTGTAATCATAAATTCTAGTAGTTTGGGGGTGGGGGGAGTGTTGTTTGGTTGGTTGGTTGGTGGATTTCTTTGGGTGTTTGGTGCTTTTTTTTATGCTCACACAAAAATTTTAAGGAAACCTAATGTTATGGAGCAAGTATAGAATACTCCCCTATCTATTTTCAAGAGTATCAATAAATGCAGTCCCAGTACAAACACTTTCTTTAGCAGAACACTTACCATGTGAACTTAAGGGAACACAGGTCTTTGTACCTTGCATGGTTTGGGGTTTTTAAAATTTTATTTGGAAAATTAAATTCTGAAAAAATTTGAATCACTAAATTTCTTTTGCTTGCTCTTATTACAGCTGGTGGATTGAAAAACCACCAAATTATTAGCTGCCTTTTCCTCTGCTGAATACTAAAATATACAAGTAATGACACCTTTTTAACAATAGTTTTTCCACTTTTTAACTAAGAAAAGTAATTTTCAAGATTTCATTCATGGATTCCATTGTTCAGTCTGGCACGGGCTCATAAGCATGTTGCTTTTTTAATCAGAGGCTCTGTTACAGCTAGAATGCTACAGCTATTGAATGCTGTAGCTACTGAATGCTATACAACTGTCCCACCAACTTTGTGCATTACATAAGCCTTTATTAAATCCAGAATGAAATTTTAAAAATAAGTTACAGCTTGTTTCCATGTATCATTGTTCAATGGATAAGCCACAGTTGATTAGATAAGTACAAAATGAGACTGTTATTGTAAGTTTTTCCTGTTGCTCAAGCTTTAACTATGGCATATGACTGAAATAAAATACAGTGATTCTACTAAGTTTATTTGGACAAAAAAACTGTCAAAATTAGACGCAACAGTACTCCTGATGTACAACAGCATCACTTGCTTAATAATTCTTCCCAGCAAGTTTTGTCTTTGTATGGGATATACCTTTCAGGAAGTTTTTCTAACATACAGACTGCTATTCTTAAGTAGAAATTTATTTTAAATTCTATTCAGATTCTGGCAAATCCTTGGACTATATATTAAGTAGATGATAGTTACTGAAGTTCAGAACATTGTACTACCTTAGGCCTTACCTGCATTAAAAATATTTGCATGAATGTAATTATGCCAACATAGCTGTACACAGAAACTGAGCCCTCTCAGTAAACATACAACTGTACATACCATAACCATAAAATTGTAATGGAAATTTGTACCACTATAGTCAAATGAGTCTTGTGCACAGTAGCTGATGACACTGATGAAGAGCCATGCAGTTCTAGCAAACTGCAAAACAAATTGTTAGGGTTTAGAGTACACAATTGGTCTTGTGGATATGTTTGGTACTAGCTTTTGAAAGTTAACTCGAAAAAATCACCAATTTGTATTTACTTATTTCTTCATTTTGTTATAAAACAGCACCTCTCCAGCCCCTTCCTAGAAAAGAGGGTAACAATGTATCAATTATTTCCTTCTTAGTGTGGGTTACATAATATACAGTGACATACAATGTTTTAATTTATGTCCTGTCTTTATTGGTGTTAGGAGTGTGGCCATTGGTGTTGTATAATGTTGAGGGATCCTTAGAATGTGCGAAAAGAGAATCTACTTTGTATTTCACTTTGTAAATGTGTTAACAAACTACAAATAGTTGATCTGTCTACACAGATAAAGGGAATCTAAAGAAAATATAAAGAATCATTTTACATTCTCTAGTACTAACATCCTGATGTATTTCATTTCTCTGGTCAATTTATAAATACTTATGGTCAAAGATCAATATTGGATGAGATGTCTGCCTTGCTGATTTCCTTAAATAAATAAAATATTATTATTCATGATCTAAATTATTCATGATAAATCTGCTTAGATTTATTAGACAAAATGTAAAGAAGTAAACTGAGAAAAGTCTCTACAGAAATAACAAGGGCACCAGAAACAAGGTTGTGTGTCCATTAAATCATTCATCAGGCTGCTGTTGGGGATGCAGCCTTTTAAAATAATAATGGGAACAGGATCTAGCCAATGAAATGAGAGTCTGATTCTGCTCTATCTGAGTCACAAGTACTGACTTCACTGCAAGAAGATGTTGTCTATGAAACACATTTGATAATATTTATGACACGGATCTATTTATTCCCAAAAAAAAAAAAAAAAAAGAGTTTATAACAGTAATTGTTAAGTTTCATCACTGTGGGAATCAAATTCAGTACGGGCATTGTTATTGCATGCTCCACTGCAGAATGAGTAGAATATATATTCTAGGGACCTAGAAGTATCCTGTGAGGAAGGACTCAGGAGTATTTATATCTTTTATATTTATGCTTAAAGTATTCCATCCCTGAACTCAGAATAAAACATGAAAAGGGACCAATAAACACTCTTCATAAATACTACCTTGATTAAAAATCAGATACATTTCTACTTTTATAGCCTTACTCTTTAATATTGCAGCATAATTTTCTTAATGCATATTCACATGTATATATGCATACATAGACACAATTTTTATACTTTTCATTACAGCATTTGCTCAAATTTCAAGTTAAAAAAACCACTAATTACCATCTTCCTTTTTGGAGAGTGGCAATAATTTATTATAGATCAAATTTTATTGCTGGCTGTGTAAAGCAAGAGTAATCCATTGCATTAAGTGGAATTAAGCTGTAGAAAACCAATCTGAGATCAAAGGTAACTGTGATCCTAATTTCTATAGCTACTAATCTAAATATATTAAGTATGTGGTTATGCATTTTGTCTTTATCCAAAAAGGATGGATCACCATCTTTTTTCATGGAGCACTTTAGAGTAGAATAAATTACACTAGCAGAAGCATACTGTATTACATATAACACTCTTCTTCATTTCAGCATAAAAGTAACACTTCAAAAGTCAGATGATGTAACTACACACTTCTGTAACTGTAGGTAACACCATTTATGTTGTTATACAGAGTTAAAATTGGGAACTTTCTCTTAACTTTCATGTTTGAAATTTATAAAGTTACAGAGTATTTTGGTTATTATGCTGGCAAGTAGCGAATATTAGTTTCACTTACTGAAGCATGCATGTTGGCAAGAATAGTGCATAGATTTACATTTTAAAGGTTCTTCGGGAAATTCTCTTCCCTGGGGACATACTTCGTAACTGTAATGATTGCTATTGGAGGTTACACATATGTGTAGAAGGGAAAGTGTGCCCCATAAGGTTTAAACAGAGTAAAAAAAATCATAAAAGGTATGTTAATTATTTATAACTACGAAACAAAATACTTGCAATTATGACAAATTAAAAGGGTGTTTATTTACACACAAACAGGATTGTTTAAAGCCACAGGCCTTGCCCATATCACAGAAGTGATGCCAAATAAGTGACAAAGCATATTATCATAAATTCATCAGACATGTAATACCTACAAGGAGTGACTGGTTTTGTCAGATTACAGCCTTTTTTTTTTTTTCGAAATGTATTTTGCCAGAGATCGCCACATATTTGACAGACCCTACTCTCAGACAACCCAATTGTAAAAACTTTTTCAGAAGTACCTCAAGGGGCGTTGTCCAGAGCAACATGTGCTCTGGTATACTTGCAAATGCAACAGTTGTTCCAATATTTGAAAAAACTAGGCAATATCTCACTAGCAATTCTTATGTTCTAAAAACTGGGAGGTGTTGCATGAGCTTTCCTTTAGACCTAAAAAATTCAGAGTGGAAGGAACCTGTCCTGACTAGTTCAGGAGTTTGTGTACAGACAAATTGGTGAAACTAAAGCACAGCAATATGTACAGAGTGATTTGTTGCATGGCTCTGCAATTTATCAGTGTCCAAATAGTATTTACCTCTGTGTGCACTGTTTAGCCAATCACAGTATCTGATATCTTGCCCTGTGCAGTTACGATGCAGATTGCATTTAAGAGTACACATTATCTTCAAGTCTCTGCTTTTGATCCAAATGTGAAATAGGAGAAATGTTTTGCTTTTGATTTTCAGAGTTAAAAATCTTAGGAAAAAGTGCATCTCCGAATTTCCAGTCTTAGACCTTTTGTTCCCAGAAACATTCATGATATTGCCTGCGTTGGATAAATAGTTCCCTATCTATTAAACCATCAAGGTGGTATCAACTGGTCCAGTCAGGGACCAGTATTAGAGCTGTAGACTGAGAGGACAATAAAGTTTTACAGATAGCTTTGCCAAGTCATTGTGTGCATAGAGAGACCATGCAAACAAACCCTGCTCCATTGCTTTTCTGAGGGAGCTGGTTCCACATGGGTCTGCATGTTCTTAGTTTTAATTTACATGTGGAGAAAAGGCAGAAATGTACATCTGTGTCCTTTCATCTTGTTTATGGTGTAGGTGAACTTTGGGTCAGGACTAAAGTTATTAGCATTTACCACTATTATTAACCACCCTTCATACCATTAGTACATAGTTGCATTGAAAATGTGATTATTGCAGTCTAGGAATTACCAACATTAAACAAACACCAGTGTTTTGGTGTTTTGGACTCTTAAGTATGGAGAGTCCAAAACCCAAACGTGCAAATAATATATCCATCTGCCTGTGAACTCGAAAACTTGTTCATTCACGTCAGCCCAGTCACTTTTGGATGGCAGGTGACATGTCCAAAGAGGACCACTGCTCTTTTGAAGAAGCTACCCCGGAAAAAGGCTTTATTAGCTATTATACCTGCTCTTCTATACCAAAGCTATTTTGTCTGGCAAGATTAGCACCAGTAAAAACAAGAAGTGTGAGGAACCTTTCCATTATTGGGAGTATCTCCTATTCAGTGAGCTGGATGTAAGGAGGAAACTTCTGATGCATTGTTCTACAAACTACTGGCCCAGATATGAGTGAGCACATCTGTAACTGGCCAAGTTTTTGGAGTCTCAGTCAGGTTCACTGATGTGAATTCCCTACAGTTTGCTTTGATATGTTGAAGGTCTCTCCTTCCTCTGTGCTTACTCAAGTGCTGTAAAGGAGTTCACTATTCCTACAAGCCGCACAGAAAGTACTAAGAAAACTATGAAAAAATGCAGAGAGAAAAGAACTTTCAGCAGACCAGAAGATGTAAAAAGGTTGGCATTTCTGGAATAAGCTGATTTATAAAAGTATCTGACAAATTGAAGTTTCCTTTTAGTTTGTTCTTAAATAGGAACTTAAGACTAAGTGAAAATCATTTTAGCATACCAAGCAAATTTAGACTTAGTCCAACTACACATTTAAAAAGCTCTGTTAGAGCAGGAAACTAATTCAGCAAATGTCTTTTTTCTGTTAAAATCCACTTAGGTCAGCTGCTTCTCCTAATATACAAAGGTTCCTTCTCATAGTGATATTGTCATAAGGAGATCTTAAAAACTTTGATATGAAATGAGCAAATTTGCCCTCATCTGGTCATTAAATGCCAGACATTGGAATATAAGTAAAAATAAGAATCAATACACCATCCAAACCATCCAACAGTAGTAAGCTGAATCCCTCATTTTCAGAAGGTAAGTGGTTACATAACAGTATTTACAAACTTGTATGCAAAAAATAGCTTGTTTTCTAGCTAGATGGTGCAGCTGGCTAAGTATCTTTTTTTTTCTTTTTTTTGTTTTCTCCAGCCTTTTAAGGATTCATACAATGTGCAGAGCACAGGATGAGGTCTTAAGGCTATAATAAACTTCCTTCAGTTTTATGACTTGAGACAGCATTTAGTCTACATGCAGTCAGAATCTAAAAATGTGTTATGCAGACTGACTCAGATGAGCTGCAATTTGTTTTTTTCATTATATGGTTGTCCTTTAAGTTTTGTTGCCAAGGGGACAAGCCAAAAGGAAATGGATTAAACAACTGCAAAGTGATGAATTTTAAATCTCCTATTAATAATATTTGAACTCTGAATCTAATTTGTATGTAGGAGGAATGAATAATTATAATGCTGTTTCCAAAAATAAATAGCTGAGCAAAAATTACTCTTTCCCTCTTATGCTCCTCTCTTTCATGTTGAGTACTTGAGCTTTGAAAAACAGAACTATAAATGCCCAGGCAACTACAGAAATATATGAAGGTGAAGGAAACAGAAATATTGAACCTATTCTGTCTCATAATCCAGTATTAGACCTTCTTGAAGACGAAGAAGGCACAAAGCACAATGAACACTGGTTTTTGAATGCTACTCAAATGTCAGAAAGGACAAGAGAAATGTTCCTATACCTTCCTATCTGTCTTGTAAGCTTTTCAAAAGGAAAGATTTGACAAGAGAAACAGAGGTGAAGCCAGCATCGGGAGAAAACTGCTTGTAGTTTTAGGATTGTTCTCTTCATAAACTAGCTGTGCACAAACTTAGACCTGCTAGTTTGTATATAACTTACTGCCCTGCAACATCACACTCATGAAGCTACAGTCAGCTTTTTTCCTTCCCTCCTCCAGGTCATTCTATGTGTTTTTCCTTTCTAGGATCTTAATGCATGACAACTCACATGGACTTCACTGCATGAACATTTCTGGGGCTTTCAGCCATCTGTGCCTGCAAGGTCACCCAGATGTCTTCTGCAGCTGCTTTTTCTTGTAATGCCACTGTCCATTCCACTGCAATGAAATAAATGGTGGACCTAGGTATTGAAACTGTCCTCAGAAAAGTTAGAGAGAAAGAGTTCTTACAGAATTAATTCAAGCTAGAGAGATTCAAAAGTCTTTCTTAGATCTGTGTGAGTACCTGAGAAGGCTACCAGTATTGCTACACCCAATACCCAGCCCCATCCAAGTTTGATGCCTGAGCATAGCCATACCTTAAGGGTCACTAGCATTGTATTTGGGATGTTGAATTTACCTAGATGAATCAATTTCTGTTTCCTAATATATTTTTGGTCTACCCTCAGGTAAATCCTTCTAGAGTTCATAAACCAGGTGTTTTTCTATCTGATTTTGGAGACAGTATCCAGACTTCTCTGCTAGAAGATTCCTTCCTGTACATGTACCACAAGGACCAAAAGACCAATCCTATGTCTTTATTTTTGAGAAAGAATTTGGCACACAGGCAAATGAATTGAGATCTCTCTTGGAAGGAATTTAAACTCACATTTCATGAAAAAATAATATTATCCTATTGGTATGCTGAGTTGTGCACAGTCCATGCATTTGACACCAAGACTGTTTGATATCATACTCCTAATACATGGCATTATTGACATCTAAACCCAAAGGTCTTTTACCTAACTGTTTCCATAAATGTCACAGTAGAATCCTTGATCAAGAGAGCTTTCAGTCGTAGCAAGGGGAAGAAATAAAATTGATCAAGTCTGCTGCACTCCAGCTGGAGAATCTGCCCATGAAGCTATATTGTGTATATGTGGAGGTTTTCTCCACATGAAAAGGAACAAGTCTTTGTTTCAGGGATTAAATAACCAGAGAATTTTGTTATCTATATATCTGAAGTAATAGGAAGTACCTCAGTCCACCAAGTGAGAAAGATTTGAATAGCCTTGTCTATGTTCTTCCTTGCTAAGGCAGCTTTAGGGCCAGCATCATTTTCTAAGAAAACAAATGGCCTCTGCCTATACCTCCATATTTCTGTGTTATGAAGACCTTAGAAGCCATAGCAATGTCATAGGCATCAAACACACTTGTAAGAAATTGGATCTATCATATTTTCTCTGGATCCAACTTTACATTCATGACCTTTTTGTCCCAGGAAAATCCAAATGGTCTCTTACTTCATATTATGCTCTCAATTTTGGGAACATGAGATTAGCTCAGTTGGGTACAGTATGGTGCTAATAACACCAAGATCCTGGGTTTGATCCCGTATAGGCCATTCACTTATGAGTTGGGCTTGATGATCCTGGTGGGTCCCATCCAACTCAGAATATTCTGTTATTTGTTAGAAAATAGCATCATTAATATATTTGTTTGATTTTTAATATATGTGTGTGTGTGTGTGTGTGTGTGTGTGTGTAAATTGCAACAAAATTCCTTGAGATTATTTAACAGGAAAAGTAATCTCCTGAATAGTGTAATAAGACTTATTTTAACTCTCCAATTTTATTCAAAAACTGTATTTTTTTACCCAGTTATAAACATCTTTGAGAAAAAATACCAGTTTTGTTTTCTGACTCTCAGCTGCCTCAGGCTTTCATTAAGCCATAAGCATCAGCAGTCTGATTGTACCAAGTACAGCAGTGACAGGCTTGGATGCTTGTAAGTGTAGTTTTCTTACATAAGTGGTAAAGCATAAGTGATTTTTCAACCTCGATGAGAGATTTGAGAAATCTAATTTCCTGTGGGAACAAAAGTGCTTTGTAATCCAGGGGTACTGAAGACACTTGGTAAAACTGGGGCATGGCAGGGAGAAATAAAAACTTTTAGGAATTTGAACACCTCTTAAAACTCAGTAAGCATTTCCCCAGTGAGAGAAATAATAAATCTGATAGACTTTTGGCATACAGACTTGAAAGAATTAAAAAAAAAAAAAAAGATTTGTGGTTCAAATTAATTTGGCAGATGGGTTAAAGAAGGATTTCTTAATTCCTAGTCAGTTTTTTAAAAAATCAGATAGACACCCAAGAGAAACTAAGAGTCAAAGAATGCATTTAAAAAGTGTCAGATGAAGAGTGGCATAAAATGTTATTAAGTATCCATCACAGTAGCTTACTGAACTTATTAAAAGTCCTAGAGCAGGAAAGAGTTCAGGTCCCTAGTAGTTTCTCTGCAGAGTTTTTCTCCATGGTGGTTCAAGCTGTCACAGGGTGCAGTCCTGGCTCCTTGTTGCTACCTAGCACTTCGGGTATGCTGGCAAGTCAAGATGCACTGCTCTGCAGAGACAAAGAGCCTAGCTTCAGGTGTTCAGAGATGGCTGAGATACCAGAAACATCAGTTCCATGTTAGTTCAGCATCAAGCATGCCAGAGTTCAAGTATCATTTGGACAACACTCTCAGGGATATGTTATAGCTCTTGGGGAGGTCGTCTGTAGGGCTAAAAGTTGGACTTGATGATCCTTATGGGTCTCTCCCAACTCAAGATATTCTTTGGTTCTATAATTCTATGACTCACCTAATTAGCTCTGGGCAATGGAGCATTTAAGCCCAGGTAGACATTGTGCTGATGTAATTATCCTGCTCCGGATACCCATTGTTGTTGCATAATGTAAACACACATAACTATGAAATATGCACCTCAAGGAATGAAAAATTTGCATCACTGTTTTACAATGTTGTAAATTACAGACAGTGTTTGCAGTGAAAATTGTTGAAATTGTAGATGTACAAATTAGGTGACTGGTGCAACATTTTTTTCACAATAGGTGTAATAGTTGCTTCAGTCTTTGCATATATGGAGCCAGCACTGATTGAGGAACACTACAGAGCAGAAAAGAGGATAAAAAGGGAAAGTGGAAAACAAAAGTTTAAAAAGGCCTCTTCAACTGCAAGTGCTAGGAGACATGAGATGAAGCTGAAAGTCATTACTTCCCTAGACAGCTGGTTCTAGTGTCTTATCATCCTCATAAATAATTTATTCTTCATGCCCAAACAAAATGTAACCTCTTTCAGTTTTAAACTGTTGAACGTTGTCTTATCACTACAGGTCCTGCTAAAAAGTCTCTTTTTATCTTTCCCAGCAACTCTACTTTTTTGTACTGGAAGGCTGCACTAAGAGCCTTCTCTTCTCCAAGATGAACAATCACAATTCATTAAGGCTTCCTTCAGAGGAAAGATGTTCCAGCCCTTTGATCAATTTTGTGGCCCTCCTCTGGACCCATTCTAACTGATCTAAGATCTGACACCCCAGGTTACAGAAAAAGTTGGGCTATCTGGCCAAAGATGACCTTCACAGCATCAGTGGTTTGACAAGGACTCATGCTGGAATCCTTGCTTTGATTATGGAAAATCCTTTAACGGCGTTCATCAAATCTACTGTCAAAAAGTCATGGTAGATTTGGCCACAGGCAAATTTTCCAATACATAAGGCATGTGGTGGAAAAATTACTAATTTAAATATTTAAATGTTATATCTAATGATATGAAATTTTTCTAAAAGCATTTTATTCTCATTTTTGTCTCCTTGTAAAAAGAGCAAGATCTGTCTCTGTATGATTACAGCTGGAAAATAAAAGGTAACCTCTCTAGGTCTGTTTAGGAGTACTAAAGTCTCATTTTCAAATATTTAGTCTTTCTAGTTACAGCAGCATTTCCACAACACCTTAAATAAATTCATTATTTGCAGCCCTGAATATCAGTTTTGTTTTTCCGTCACCACAGCCTTAGGGATTATGAAATGATATATAAGGATTATTTTGTATTGGAAGTTATAAAAAGAGTGTAATTCTCATAAATTAAAACTGCAAAAGAACTATGTTTTTAACTAATATTTTTTAAATACTTAGTTGGATAGGTTCAACTAAAAGCTGGTTTTCATACTATCTATAGGAAGAACAAATTAGTCTTTTACGTACCTTTTCAAATACTCTTTTAAGTACTTTAAAAAAATAGTGGCCATTTAATATAAATTAGTTTATATTCCTAATGCCTTGTTCTAATGCTACAAGACCATCGTGTGATGTTAAGACGTTTGGATTTGGCCAGCTTTCTTGTAATTTTTTTTACAACTTTCTTGTAGTTTTAGAAAGCTGTACATGATACAGGAAAAGCATTTAACAGGGCTATTGGACAGCAGTTTCTCTGGGCAAACCCAATGAGTTTTTTATCCTTGTAATGACTGAAGTTTACAAGGATTTATCAAATCTGCTTATGATGTTTAAATTAAAATAATATGAGGTCTTCACACATTCAAAATATCCTCGCATTTAAAGCTACTGATAATCAACGTCCCCGCTTAGGAAGGATGTTGAGATACTCGTATGCATCCAAAGAAGGGCAGCAAGGCTGATGAAGGGTGTAGAACACTCCCTATTAGGAGTGGCTGAGGGAGCAGGGGTATTTAGCCTGGAGAGGAGGAAGCCCAGAAGAGACTTTATCATTCTCTACAACTGAAAGGAGGGTGTACTCAGGTGAGGGTCAGGCAATCACTGACTGAATGAAAGGACACCGTCTTAAGCTACGCTAGGGGAAGTTTAGACAGGACATTATGAAAAAAAGTCTTCACAGAAAGAGTGACTGGGCATTGGAATGGGCTGCCCAGGGAGGTGGTGGAGTCACTGTCCTTGGAGGTGTTTAAAAAACAGCCTGGATGTGACACTTAGTGCTGTGGTTTAGTTGATGAGGAGGTGTTTGGTCACAGGTTGGGCTTGATGATCTCAAAAGTCTTTTCCAATGTAGTAAATTCTGTGATTCTGTGATATTTATCAGCATTGTCACCTCCCAAAATAAACATTTAGTCACTTATCAACTTCATCACCAATTTCTTATATTTTTGATAAAGTCTAAAACACAAAATAAGAACTATAAGCATGTTTAAAGAACTGTGTGAAACTGTAACTCCTGTATGACTGCAGGTAAACCATAAATCAACACTTTCAACTGTTGCTCTATTCAAATTAGCATAGTCCTATATTCTGTTATGTTGGTGTTTTGTACACGTGGATTTAATGATAAGCATAGAAATCAAGCAGCAGCTGCCTTACAAATCCTGCAACTTCACTATTAAGTGGGTTGACTATTCCACTAGGGGTTCCAAAGAATATTATAGAGACAAAGCACATAAATTCTCTATTAAATCTCAGAGGAACTTATTTCTTAGTCTTTTTTTCTCTCCATCCTGAACTGGCAGAGTACCCAATGTGTCATCCTCATCCAATAAAGGTAAAAAAATTTGTTATGGAATCAGAGGGCCCAACCAAAATCAGAGAGAACATTCCCTACACGTGACTTTTTTTTAGAAACGTGTGAAAATGTAACAATGTAACTTTATTTAAAAGTGGTACCCTAACATATAATTTCTTTTCCAGATTTGAGGAAAAAGCATTTAAATATAGTAAAATTTATCTATTTTATGGTTGCAGACTGATGTTTAAAAGATAGACTGGCATACTGCCTTTTATGTCTTAAGTAGCTTAGGACACATTCCCTTGGAAATGTTATTACATTTTTAAGTTCTGTCTTGTTTGTCTTTCTGTGCTTTAAGGACAGAATATGTGAACATTCATGTATACTGTTCCCTGCCTATCAGCTTTTTAGCACGTTCATTTTTAATGGAATTCCGTTCCATTTCATGGTGTGCTTGGGCAGCTGCAAATGAAAAACTCATCCAAGAAGGGTAAAAACAACTATGTGATGATAGGAGAGAGGTTTTGTTTTTCTCATGCAGTTAATGTGGTACAGGATGTTTCTACTATCATAGTACAGAAATCCTGATACCATACTAGGGCTATTGAAACCTAACTCAGGAAACCCATTCCTACTGTTAAATTTGCATTGTATAACTGCTATGTCATTGCAATGACATTTGTTTAGTACCAAATTATCCTGTATCATCCCCATTCCCTTTCAGTGCATTACTAGGGAGTGATTAAAAATCCAGCCAAATTGGTCTGTATACCAGCCTACTAAAATACCAGTCCAAGGAGTCAAATTGTGTGGTATATTTAATTACAAATAAATACATTTTAAATAAATATATACAAATGGTATATTTCATTAGGATGAAAAGATAGATTCTTTACAGATATTTCATTATTAGCAAGATGTGGGGACAATAACATGGTTAGTTGTTTTAAGAGAAAAAAGGCAAAGGAAAATATGTACTTGCAAAAAGTGATGTTTTCTTGCACCACAAGTAGTGTGGAATATTTTTTTTGTGCCTTGCAATTTTTTACCTTAAATATCACATGTAATAGTTAAAAATATTATTTTACCAGTAGATGTCAGTGCAACCATTGAATTCAACTATAAGAGAGTATATTCTTCATATTCACTACTGCAGACAAATGAAAGTACACTAATGAAATTTATATAATGAAACAGTTATTGTGATAGTTTGGGGAAATATTGAGTCTGTTTTTCTTACACTATTTCATTCATAACTTCAGAAGCCTGAAGGGAGCTTCTGTTCAGAAAATGTCAGCAGTATTTTCTAGGTATCTTCTTTACTTTCTGAATAGCAACTCTAAATTTCCTTTTTTTTCCCCCCAAAAAACCTATTGAATGTACATTAATATGTAGCATTAACAGAAATAGGTATTGGGACTTGGCTTTTTCCAACCAGAACCTAGGATTATCTATCCAAAGGCACAGCTACAATCTATCAAAGATGAGTGTAGCTTTCTCTGATTTTTTCCAGGTAGAATCTAGAGCTGAGTGAACTGCATGGTGGCTTATATAAGCAGTTAAGTTGGTGGGGCCATAATAATATATGTATTATATTATTACTAAATATTACTAAACTGGTAGGTTTAGAATCTCATTAAAAATTAAAATAGCTCACCATGGTGTTCTTCCTTATTTTCAGTTTTCATATACCAAGACTGATTCTTTATTTTTTTCCTGCAATAGTTGATACTAGTCATGACACTTTCAGCAGAAAATTCCATTCTCCATGATCAATTAGATGTTAGTGATGTCATTAACTTATGACAGAGAAACAAAAAACTCACTCCAAAACCCAAAGTCCATGGCAGAATGAAATCCATTGAGATGTTTACCTGAAACCAAAGGAGAAGCAGAGAGGAGAAAAACTGTTAAATGACAGTTAAACTCTTCAAGTAACTAGTAAAAGCTACTATCAAGTTAAATAAAGTCATTATTGGCAAATTATTCTACTTCTTTGAGTTTTTAGAAACTCGTGTGAGAACCCCCACTTTGGAATACTAAACAGAGTAAGTTGAAATGTAGAAGTTTCATCAAGTCTCCTCCTTCTGACTCCTGTTATCTGTGTCTTGTCTGTATACAAATATCAGTTTCCTGTAATGAGGTGGAATATTTTGTGATTCATTTAAGAAATGCACAATGCTCTGTAAAGATACCAAGATAATCAGGAACAGGTGTCTTCTTGACTAACATCCTTCTTAGCTTCATGAATCATAGCAGTTTAGCATCTCTTCATCAAACTCAACAGACTGTATTATTTACAATCTCCGCAGTTCTCCTGAAAGCCAGTAATCGGTCCCACATTGCTGATCATTACCAGACAGCTGACATTAGGATGTATAAAGTACATCATATGCAGCACAGGAGAATGGTTACAGAGCTTGGGATGAATATGCCTCAGTGACACTAGGTTCTCTGATCAGATACGTGAACATGAAAGAGAGATTAAATCAGGCACCCAGGAGACTCTAGTTAATACACAGCCTGAAAAATGAAGTTAGGATCAAAGATAAAGAATACCCTGTACTAAGGGACTAGCCTCTTTAAATCAACAGACCCATGAAAGCAAATGGAATGTAACATATAACATTGCAAAACCTTTCACCCATTTCTCCAGTACTTCTATCAATCACACAGCAATGCTACATGAGAAGGGCTTGTCCCTGTGAAAGACAAAAAGTTTTCCACTTCTTGTTCCCTGAAGTGCTCAACAGCTAAAATTAGTCCATGATCTTTTGACAAAATTCAAGGAAAAGTTTGGTCCTCTCACTAAAGTTGAAAAGTAAAATGCATGCTGAGAACCACAGGCAGAAGATAAGTTTCACACAATATAACATGGCAAGTACAGAGTTACACAGAAGGAAGGCTATATTTAATTAAACACTATCACTTTCTACTTATACTTAAAAGTATCTTTAAAAATTGATAAGAGGCTGCCTGTCTTCAGTTGCCAGGCTTCATAGGCATTCAGACTTAGCTGATATTTTCTGGATTAATGTTCATTTTGCATTGCCTGCACCATAAGAGTAAGATTTCCATGCTATTATATATGCAAGACCTTTCATAATCTTTGGTGGCTTTAATACCCCTTTGGTGGCTTGGCCTCACCACTAGGTATGAAAATTCAACCCAGTAGGGAAATCATAACATCCATGATGAAATCATACTCATGTGGGATCTCACTGTCACATGTCTCACTTGCTCACTGCTGAAATGGCTATTTTCCTTGATGCACCCCATCTGACCCAAAGACAGCTGTCCTCACCTAGTCCTTAGAGGGGCACCTTTCCAGACACAGGTGTACTGAGCTCAAATCACAGCCTTTGAAGCACCTGCTCAGCTGCTGAAGGTTATCAAGACACTATGTTGTAAAAAATGATAGCCCACCAGATGGTGGCATCATTTTAACAACATATGCAACTTGGTTAAAGCCTCCTTCATCTCTCTCACTTCTTTCCAGAAACTCAGCAAATGCCAGTTGAACCCATCAAAGTAATTCTTCACTGCCATAAGATAGCAAGATTCTCCAATTTCTATAGATTTGCAGTGAAAATATAACCTCATGAGATATGCTTCATTGCTAGCTTCCTCAAAGGCCAAGCTAAGCTGGAGTGGATGGCTCTGTGTTTCCTTACCCTCTATATTAATTGGTGGTATTGCAAAAATTAAAGGAACTGAGTAGTAGCATAAGGAAGGTAGCAGCTCTTAAATTATTTTAATTTTTTTTTCCTTTTGAAGACTGCTAGATCACTTAATTTACTTTAGTAGGATCTTTAAGTGAGATTTATCAGAGAAACCTACAAATGGAACATGAAAAGCAGCCTGTACTAATAAAGCTCTTCATAGCAACAGACATGAATGTGCCCTCTGGTGTCAATAGTTGTTTTTCAATGCTTTGCTTCAGTGGTGCAATGGTAGAGGCAATACCTGCTTGGAACTTGCAGGAAGGAACTGGACTTTAATTCTGCGGAACATCTAGGTGCGAAATTCCTAGCCCAAAAGCTTTTTTAGCTTAGGTCTTCAACACTTAAGACCAACAAATGGGGTCCCAGTGCTCTGAGCTGGAGGACCATGACTGAGAAAATGATAAACACACAGTAGGCCCTGTGCAGGATCTGCTGTTCCAGCTGGATCCCTCTAAGTCCATGGAGCCTCATGGGACTCATCTGAGAATACTGGAAGATCTGGCTGGTGTCATTGCAAGGTCTCTCTTAATGAATCTTTAACTATATTGGACTCTGAAGAGATCCCAGTTGACTGAAAGCTGGCTAATGTTGTCCCAGTTTCAAGAAGGGCAAGAAGGATGATTCTGGAAACTACAGACCTGTCAGTCTCTCTTCAGTGCCTGGTAAAATCATGGACACAATTATTCTTCTGGGAATATCTGGAAAACACCTGAGGACAGGTGGATATCAATCAGAGCTAGCAGGGCTTAATGAAAGTCCAGCTTGTCAAACCTAATTTCCTTTTATGACATAGTTAATCAAGGGGAGCCAGAACATGTAATCTTTTTGATTTCAGTAAAGCTTTCAATACAGTTTTTCATGGTATCCTCCTGGAAAAATATGTCCTGTGCACAATGCAAGAAATGTCTCCTGAAATGGGCAAGCAGCTGGCTCATGGGTTGGACACAGTGGGTTTCAGTGAATGGGGTAACAGGAGACTGGTGACCTGTCTCCATCCTTGGCTCTATGCTCTTTAACACCTTCAAAAATTATTTGGATGCAGGACTTGAGAGGATACTGAGTGAGTTTGCCAGTAACCCTAAACTGGGAGGAGTTTGACTCTCTTAAAACAGAGAAGCCCTGCAGAGAGACTGTGATAAATTCAAGGGCTGAGCAAACCCCAATGACATATTGTTTACAAGAGAGAGTGATGGATTCTGTACCATGGATGGACAGACTGGGTAATGAGATGCTGGAAAGAAGTGCCATGGAAAGGGAGCTGAGGGGTCCTGGCCAGTGGCAAGTTGAACAGGAGCCAGCAGTGCCCTGGCAGCCAGGAGGGCCAACCCTGTCCTGGGGGCATCAGGCCCAGCATCACCAGTCAGGCAAGGGAGGGGATTGTCCCCTATGCTCTGAGCTGGGGCAGCCTCACCTCCAGTGCTGGGGGCTGGTTTGGGTGCCAGAAAGTGTAAGAAACACTTGAAACTGTTAGAGAGTGTCCAAAGGAGGGCAATGAGGATGGTGAAGGGCTTTGGGGGGAAGCTGTGTGAGGAGTGGCTGAGGTCACTTGGTCTGTTCAGCCTGGATAAGACTGAAGGGAGACCTCATTGCAGTATAAAAATTCCTTGTGAGGAGAAGAGGAAGGATAGGCAATGGCCTCTTCTCCGTGCTGAGCAGTGACCGAACCCAAGAGAATGACCCAAAGCTGTTTCAGAGAAGGTTTAGGGTGCATATCAGGAACAGGTTCTTCATCCAGAGGGTGGTTGAGTACTGGAATGGGCTTCCCAGGGAGGTGGTCATGGGAGAAAGAGTTCAAGAAGGGTTTGGACAGTGTTTTCAGACACACAGTGAGATTCTTACAGTTGTCCTCTTGCAGGGCCAGGAGTTGGACTTCGACAATCTTTGTAAGTCCCTTCCAACTCAGGGTAATTTATGATTCTAGTAGTCTAACAGTTTGGTGAATTATGTGCTAGCTTTCATTCAGGGCAACAGAAGAAAAGCCACACGCTCTGAAAAAAGCATAAAGACATGAAAATTGGTAGTAAATACAATGAGGAATTTGTTCTGTTGCAGCCTTATAGTTTTATTTCTTTTTCAAGCCAAAAGTACCAGGTACCAAACTGATAAAGATTGGCACATATGAGAGTGAGCAAGGTTAGCTTGGTCAAAGTTCAGTTTCCTCTCACACTCCATGGTGGTGCCCTCAGGATTGCAATGCTATGATCCCAACAGCTCAGCATCAACAAAAGGCACAAACACTTTAAAATACTGGCAATTAAACACATTGAAAGTATGCATCATGAAAGTAATAGAATTGCATATGAGCATTGATGTTAGCAATGGGTTTGATGGCTCATGTTGGCCAGACCCATTAGGCAGATACATAAAAAAAACCAAATACACATAATCTGGTTTGAAACACTGATTACATAGTTCGTGTCCATGGCAGAGCCAGTTCAGCATTTTAATTCACCAAAAAAACAAAAACAAAACCCAAAAACCCACACAAAACAAAAAACCAAACCAAACCAAAACAAAAACCAAAACAAAAAAACAACCAAACAAAAAAAAACCAAACAAAAACCCAAACCAAACCAAACCAAAACAAAAACCCCAAAAAATAAACAAACAAAAAACCCCAAAACCAAAAAGAAAAACCACATAGTTTTAACAGACAGAAAATAGAGACTTCATATAACTTTGGGGAAAGGTGTTTGTTTTTTTTTTTTTAATAGAGAGTGACTGACTGAAAACTACAGATACAACTAAATATTGAAGGCATATGGAAATCTAGCCCAGATGCAAACTTTGTCTTTGTGTCTGTAATGACCTAACTCAAAAGTGAGAAACAAACATCGCAGAGCCTGGAGGTAAGGTAGTAATAGAAATCTGGGTGTGAATTCTGTGATTCTGATGTGTGTCTTCACACACATACTACTTTTGAGGGCACTCCCATCTTTATGTAAGTGATGAATTCCTAAAATGTGTACCATATGACTTGCAGAATAACAATGCCCCAGTTTTGCATAAATTAAACAGCAGATCCCGATAACTGAGCTTTCCCATTTACATTATGCCTCAGTTCCAAATCCATGGGATATAAATGAGAGCAGCATATGGTCCAGAATGGGAAAGCTGTGGGACTTTCATGTATGCACCATGGGAGCAAATGGCTGTCCCACAGATGGTGCAGTGTTTAGATGCATCTCCTGCGTGATGGATGCCAACGCACAGGAGGATGAAGCCATGAGTAGCCTCTAGAGGTCCCCACTGGCAGGCATGCCTAGAACAGATGCTGGAGCTACACAAAGGCTTTGCAAGGGTAGATATTTTTATATCTTGGCTTTCTGTTTTCAGTGCTTGTCTGTAAGTGGAAATTTATGGCATAGCTGAATGATCTTTCAAAAAAAGCTGTGCTATAGTTAGAACTTCTCTGTGACAGCAATAATAATAAAAATGATTTTATTTCAGATTAATCCTTTCAGTTTTTTACATGAGCAGGAGAGGGAACAGACATACTGTTTGGGGTTTGTTTTTGACTCTCTTGGCTTGGGGCTGTGAAAAGAAAGTCACAAAGCAGAATAGATGATAAAGAAAGATCTGAGATGCTACTTCTATACTCCGCATACTTCCATAGGTACCAGTTATATACAATGCCATAAACATTGAGAGAGTTGAACATTTAGACACAGCCAACAGGGATGATATCACTGATAGGAAAGTCGGAAAAATCTTTGTGTGAAAAGTAATTCAGTCCACTGGTATACTTTTAAATATCAGATTCACTTATTTGGAGAAGGGTTATAAGATATTGAAAATAAATGAAATTTTATTTTAAAAACTGCTCTGTATTTACCTGTGAAACCATAGCCAGCTGTAAACAATACATGAGTTAGCCCACAGCAATCCTAGCACACTGGTGCATGTCCCATCAGCTACAATCAAAACACACATATAAAGTAGAAGAAAATTGTCACAAAAAAAAAAAATTATCAGAAAATGCTTGCGACAAATTATAGCACTGAACATAATAAAGGCAACGTGAGCATACAAAACTCCTCTCTCTGACCTTCTTCCCATGGTTTACCGTATCTCCCACTCTGCCTGTCCTGCATGTGCTCTCCTCCTGACCCCTCTCCCATTTCCTCTTCCTGCAGCCATGCTCCTTTGCCTTCCCAGATGCTTTCATGAATACTTTATAGTGTTGCTGGCATCAGGATTCTTACCACAGACTGGGAACTTGATGTCCTTTTGAAAATGCCTAGCTGGGCAGCAAAGGGCAGGCTTTCATGTGAGATTAGGAGAAAGCAAGTGGTGGGAGATGGCCAGGAACAGAGAGGATTGATCCTTCTCTATTAACATAATGAGGATTTCTGGATCAGAACCTGGCTAGCAGAAAATAGAGCAGAGACACACTAAAGCAGGCATGGGTGAAGGTGTGATTAACTCCATATAATGGGATTGATATTGTTGGGAAATGCTATCTGCTGACTCTGTGCTTGAGACCCCAAACACTTCTTCCACATGCTTCATACACACATGAAGTATGTTTATTCATACTTTTGTTGCCTTGCCCTTTTTAAAAAACAGTGTTCTTTTATGACAGAGTTAAAGTGAGTCAGCAAACTTCCTTATAATTCACCTCAGCCCTTCAAAAAGCTGTGCTAGCACTTTCTAAGGATAAGGGTCATGAAAGAGCAGAGATAGATCAGGATTTTTTGGCCCTTGTCCATGTGCAGCTAAAACCTCAGTTCATCCACAGCACATGAGAAGAATATGATGGATAGATGGAAAATTTTATAAAATCTTGCTGTGTTTGAGATCACAGAACAGATGTGGATCTCAGATCTCTAGCAGGGTCACAGCACCGGTGGAATTCAAAGAACGGAGGTTTTACTGTGTGGTCATTCTGTAAATCAAGGGCAGACTGCATGTATGTTATAAAAAGCTTAATCCCTGAATTTCACACCCCTCCCCTTGTCTTTCCTTTATCTATTTCTGTGATTTTTTTTTCAATTTGTGTTTACACAAATTGTCCTTAGTTTTATTAAGGACATTCTGCTTCAGCCTACTTTTCTGTTCCAAACATCTGGCAGTTTTTTTATTCTATTTTGCTTTTCCCCCCTTTTAAATAATGGTGAATCATTTTCTCAGCCTTTCATCAGCCTTTTCTTCAAAGTGTTTTGAGGTTTTTCAGAATTCTTCTTTTCTGTGAAGACCTTTTCCCCACTTCAATTCCAGTGGATCAGTTCAATCTCTCTTCTTCTACCTTTCAGTTTTTTATCCTCAAAGTCTCACTGTATCTGGAATTAAAATACTTTTCTAGAGATTACCTATTGAAAACAATGTGTCTACACAGACCAAAAATTATAGTCATTCCCTGGGTATGGAACTCCCATTAAGAAGCCATTTGGTCTTCAGCAGATCCATGAACACCCCACACATACCATCTATATAAACATGTGGCATGTATAGTGTGGTTTGGTGTTGCATATTTGAAAATTTCACAGCTAAATGTACATGACTCTATAAAGTCAACTGCCCTCTCCACCTCCAAGGGTGTCTCAAAGGGGACAAAATGTATCCCAGAGTAGTTTCATAGCAGTCACTAGAGCAACACAAAAGTAAAATCTGGCAGAGACTGTTCTGGTAGACATCAAAAACCCAAAAGAGATCTAAATTCGTGAACTACAATGAGTGTTAAAAATAAAAAATAATTGCATGAATAACTGGTTACTATTTTTTCCTAATTGTATAATTTGAATTTTTATTATTATTTTTAATTGTTTCATTTAATTAGTAGGATGTTCCACTCACAAAGTTATACACACAATGCCTGATAATTTGTATTTGATACAGGCAGTGTCATGAGTCAATTTACTTAAGCATTTAATCACTAGACCAACTTTCACTATTAAAAATAAAAAGGCATGAAAGGCTAAGTAGGTTTCTAGGCAGTCACAATAAATTTTCAAGTGAAAAATGCATCATCTCTTCTGTTACAATAGTATAGATCAAAATTATGACCATTTTCTTCCACCAATTTAATGGAGAAGGCAATTAATCTTAGTAATTTTTTCCCATTTCTTTTGTTATATGTAAGATCACAAAAAAGTTTGATAAATTCAGTAAAGCCAGGACAAGGAACTTATTTCTGAATATAGAAAATGTCCTCAAATAGCTAAAACACAATAGAAAAAAAAATCTGCTAGTCATGAAAATGTATCAAATCAGCTCATTGTATTTAAAGCTGCAAAGTTTAAATTTGACCTTTTTATTGGCATCCAAGTGAGTAATGGAGGAGTTTTATTTGGAAACACTCTTGGAAAACATTCAACTCAGTTTTGGCAGCAATAATTTCACTGTAGTTTGGGGAGAATTTCACTTCTGCTTATTGGAGACAGAGCAGAGAGCCTACAGCAGAGAGAGGGTTACATCAGGTTGCTCAGGGGTATATCCAGTAGGGTTTGATTAACTCCAAAGATGGAGACTCCACAGCCTTTGTGGGGTCTTCATCAGTGTTCAACTGTGATTGTTATTACAAAAAAAAAAAAAAAAACAAACCCCAAAAAAAAAACCCCTTATGTTTTAGCATAATTTACAGCATTTCAGTTCAGTTTATATCCACCACTTCTCATCCTGTCACTGAGCGCAACTGAAAAGATTCTGTCTCCATCTTCTTTAATCATTCATAGATAAGTGTCTCCTTAGTCTTCCTGGGGGTAAACAGTTGAAGTCTCAGCCTGTTTCCATATAGCAGATGCATCAGTACTTTTAACTTTTAGTGACATTTCACTGTAACTTCCACAGTATGTTTATTTCTTTCTTGTACAGGAAAGCCCAGCACTTGACTCAGCATTCCAGGGAGGATCTCACCTGTGCTGAGTGGAGAGAAAGGATCACATCACTTGCTCTGTTGGTAACACTTTTTCTAATGGAGTTCCAGATATTGTTGGATTTCTTCATGGGAAGGGCACACTGATGACTCATCGTCAGGCCAGTGTCCACCAGGATGCCCTGTACCTCTTCTGCAGAATTATTTCCCAGTCTTTGTTGATGAATGGAATTATTCCTTACCAGATACAGACTTTGCTTTCCACTCATTTAAGTTCATGGAGTTCCTTGAATCCCACTTCTCCAGTGTGTCCACTGATGAATTAAAGTCCTTCTGAATGGCAGCAAGGACAGCTGATGTAACTAGCCAGTGCTCCAGGTTTTTATTCTTCAACAAATTTGCTGGGTGTGCACTCTGTCCCATCATTAAGGTCATTAAAACAGGTGTTAAACACTATTGGACCAACTACTGACTCCTGGAGTAAACCTGTAGTGATTATCTGTAGCTGCCCACTCCTTGTGGGGCTCAGCCACAACGCGCAGGGATTTAGGTGCTCCGAGTAACAGCCACCGACACTCCCTTAGGTCAGCGGGGAAATGAGAAACGAGACGGGTTCTTGTCCAGGAGAATCTGAGAGTCTATTTATTGATGTGTAGCCCCCAGATGCCACGAGGCAAGAACCAGGACAATGGTGAGACAGCAGGTTTTAAAGGGTACATATAGGGCGTGGTTTACAGTCAGGCTCCAATTACCACAGGAGCAGGAGCTGCATCTCACCTCCCCTCAGCTTGGGGTGGTGGCAGGAGCCACAATTATCCTCCAACTGGAGTTCGTGCTGCTTTTGCATCTCTTTACTAAAGAGATTTTGACAGTTTTCAGTCCACCTCATTGCATTTATCTAGCCTACACCTCCTCAGCTTTGTCAGCATGTTCCGTGATAGTGGCAAAACCCTTGTTTAAGCCAGCTTAATAGTGTCTACTTCTTGCCCTCCCCACACCCCTCATCCATAAAGCCCTTTTTATCATTTTAGAAGAATATGAGAATAATCAAACATTATCTCACTTTATATATCCACATTGATTTCTTGAAATACCCTGCTTGTTCTCAATATGATTTGAAATAATTTTCAGGATTTTTAGTCCACAGTCTTCCCCGATCCTAGGGTGACTTTATGATGCTTGTATCCCCAGTTGTCTGTTCTGTTTGTGCTGGGTATTAAGCTCTGCACCTTTCAGGCTGGTTCTGAGAGAGAAGGGGGAAGAAGAAGCCGCAGTTTGTTTTCAGACACTGCCCTCGCTGCCCCACATCCTGCTCACGGACTGTGCTGGCTGCAGCACGAACAGCAGGACACAGCTCCTTTGCTTTTAGGTAGATTTAGCTAGCTGAGGCAGAGAAGTTACCCAGACTGTGGCTTTTCTTTTTCTTGGGACTGTATAAACCTGCTCTGGACTGAAAACCCAAACACTGGGAGCTCACCAGGGCCCAGGACGTGGCATTTTCCAGTGCATGAGGGACTGATGAGGGACAGACCAAAGTGGCTACACCCCACAACTATGACTTTCTGACTTTTTGAATCTCTTCAGAACAGTGAGAGGTTTTATTGTTTACTATTATACCATTTTTATGCTTGTGAACACTTTGCATACAGAATAAACAGTTTTTTCCACTTTTCTCTAAGGAAATTTTTTCTTGAACTGGTTAGGGGAGGGGCCACTGGAATTTGCTTTACAGAGGGACCCCATTTGGAAGTTTCCTCCCAAATCAGGACACCCAGGGAATAAGGTCAGGCTGAGCAGTGCTTCCCCAGATACTCCTTCTTGTCCTTCTTGAAGGCAGGAGTGATATTTACTTAATTCCAATCACCAGGGATCTTTCCTGATCACCATGGCCTTGCAGAGACAACAAAGAGTCATTTCACAGTGACCTAGGCAGCTCTTTCAACACTCACAGGTACATTTTGTGAGGCCCCAGAACCTGTGTATGCCCAATTCACTCTAATATAACCTGGTCCGATCCCCTCCAGCATGAGTAAGTTTTCTTTGCTCTAGGTTCATTTTTGTTGGTTTAAACTGACTATTGCTCAAACTTTAAAATAATTTTCAGAAGGGATTTGATCAAATGACTCATCAAATTTAATAATCACCAAGACACAACACCCTGCATCACTACCTGAAAAACTGACACTAGAACTTAGTAATACTACTTTTTTAATTTTTGGACAGAAAGTTAAGAAAACTATTTTTGTGGGAAGAGTAAAAAGAGACAGGCTGGCTGAATGTTAAAAGTTTTGAGAAAACTAATAGCCTAAAAAGGTCCTTCATGTCGAGGTAAACAGTTTAAATCACTGAAATCAGAATGCAGTATTGAACAGATTTGTATCAGTAACCTTTATGCAATGGACTTTTCTCAGATCTCCAAGATGAGCAAAAAACTGTTAAATATCCAAGCTGTATCCAAGACAAGAATGTACAAGTTCAGAATTCTTTTTGAAAGTTGCAGTTCCAGGAGTAGGTCAGTACAGAGTCATGCATGTGTGTTGATCTGGCTCCCATCCACGGTAGAAGAGCTTACGTGGGGAAAAAGAAGACAGTGGATACTGTCATCAAAATATCATCTTCTGCCAATAGCAAGATTTTTATACAGAAACAAGGGCTTATTTTGAAAAACAAACATCTTTTAAATATAAGAAATTGCCAAAGACAAGGTAAAAAATGAGTACCCCAAACCTGAAAAGTATGAAAAAACCTGTCCCAGAAAAGAACAAAACATAATATGCAGACCTTATAACAATAAAGCTTCCAATAAAACAAAACTTCTGCTCGTCTGTGAGTGCTACAGGTGTTATCTTATGTGCAATGAAGAACCATCACATTTATGCCAGATCTGAAATAAGGCTAGATGAATCTCTGGAAATACAGTGCATAGGCAAAGATGAAGGATTAGATGCAACTTCACTGTCTGGATAAATCTCTGTTCTTTCTTTACATCTAAGCACACCACTAACTGCCATATGATACGTGGCTCAAAGTAAAATGAATAGTAAAAATTTGTTCCATACCAGCTGGCAAAGAGTTGGTTTTATGCCAAAATTAGTAGGACGTGCAGGAGCTCTGTTGGGATTTAGTGGCTCTGCAAAAATATCTGCATAGTGAAAACATCAGCTCTATGGAGTTATCTGTTTCTGCTGGGTGTTACCTGTCCGGAAACAAATGCTCACCACCCAGAAATGTACTTTACTTTGATATAATTCAGGAAGAAATGTTCTTTGGGGAGAAGGAAAGACGGAAATGATCTGGGAAACAATGATAAATGTTGAAATCAACCATCAAATCTACATACTTATAAATATACTCAGTGTGAGATCAGGAAACAGGAAATGTGCATAGTGTTTATTACCCACACAAAGCAGTGAGACCAGCTGCCTACATGTCCTGGAGTGGTCAGGATAATCCTGTAATTTACAATACACCTCGATGGGAAAAAAAAACAACAATCTAGTCAGCTCATCTAGTACCTGATGATGGATGTGTGGAGGAAGAGGGCAGCAAAGAGCATTTAAAGACCACTGTCAGGAATTTCTGAGGAGCTGATTCCATGCCATGTTCACAATGCAGTTTTCCTGCACACAAGCACATCCTCAAGCAGTCCAGGGATCTTTTGGAGGTCCTGTGTCAGGACATCCTGTTTCTTAACAGCAGATATAAGAGCTGTATTTCTCTTGGAAGCCAAGACATGCTACTGTAGAAATGTAACACTAGATGTCATTCTACTAGTGCCTGATGCCAACAGAGATATACACTTATATACAATCATTATTAACTTTTTAAAATATTATTTTTATGTTACCACCCCTCACCATGAAAAGAAACGGATTTCTGAGATCTCAATAGCCAAATGGTTAGAGATCACTATAAGGGGTATCCCTTTTGTATGGATGACAAACACAGAACTCCTCTCTGGAAGACAAAAAATTGCAAAACCATTTCATTTTTTATTTTTTAAGTGTGTAATGATACTCTAGTCATCGTCTGTGCATTGCAGTTTCTAAGGTGTATATTTTCTTCAACTTTAAAATTCAACATAATGAGGCAAGCGTGTTTAGAGACCAAGCTAGAGTGTTATTACAGGATTAAATCTGCAGAACTACAAAGAGGTTATATCCTTAACTCCTTCATTCACAAATAGACGGAAGTGTTGTCGCTGAGCAACAGAACATCTTGGTGTTGATTAACGACCATTTGACCACAAATAAATTACTTTCACTGACATGAGAAAGAGAGTTTTGATGGCAGGACTGCATAAGGGAAGGCACAGCTTCAATGATTCATGACAACTGAGACTTACCTGCAGTATTTTTAAGTGAAAAAATCAGTTAATGCAAATATTGTCATACCCATACCTGTTTTTGTAAGGCTTTTTTTGAGTTTACAATCTCCAAATTCACATTCTGTAAAAATATAGAAGTAATGATTATTGATCTGTCAGAGAGCAGCACTACACAACAGCCTCACTGGTTTGACAAAGCCAAGCTCTGAAAAGTAGAAAGACGGATAAGATTTCTGATTTTAGGCAGAGATAACCTTTATTCTGCCTCTCTTTTCATTTAACCCCAGATCTTACCTGAGAAGAAGCACAGCTGAGCTCCTTTGAGCATCAGAAGAGCTAGTGTAAAGAGATTACCTCCAAAAAGTCAAAATCATCCTACCTTGTTTGGGATAAAACTGTCAAGTATTGGTGCCTTTTCCAGGCATATTCCATGCACACACGTAAAATCACTAAATGATATTTCACTTTGCTCTGACTGACAGTGGAAAACATAGTGGGCAACTTAAGTCTTTTGCGGTTCCCAGCTACTTCCTACAGCCACAGAAGACATTAATTTTGCTCTTTATGCATCTGCCTTGATGCTGTATCTTGTTACAGACTTGTGCTTGTGATATGAATGTCAAAATCATGTCATTATGACCAAAAGTGAATAAACAGTGCACAAATTCTCAGTGATGTTTCACTTATATACAGTATTGGAGACATGAGCATTTAAAAATACTGTGCTGTACTCCGCTCCAAGTACCTGCTAGTGTAGCAAGGGATGAAGGGTTAAAAATTTCTCCTTGTCCTTTCAAAAGTTCCACTTTGTTTTCAAGCTTAAAATAGCCTCCAGTTCATCTATGTCTCCCAAAAGGGAGCTGTTTGCAAACAGCTCTTTCCTTTTCTCCCTGCCTACAGCTCCGCCTGCACAGACCAGAACCTTCATTCTCCCAGCCAAGGCAAATGGGTTGCAATTCCCCTTGGATTTCATCCACAAATCCCCTTAATTGGCAGGAGAGATTGCTACTGAGTGGTGTGAAGGACTCTTTCCTCCACGGGGGTTGATTGTGCTGCCTCCACAGGACTGCCCGCACCTGCCAGCCTGGCAGAGCAAGAAGCCAGCACTGGTCATCATCAGACATGAGCCTCCTGCCTAGTTAGAATACAATGCTTTAAAGAGCATGCAGAAGACTACATGGGGAGCACTTGAATATAGCATTATTTTTTGTGACGAGCACTATTGCTCTTGGCACTAAAAATGAGTCAACCTTTGTAATACTGTGTTCTTCTCTTCTTGATGGACTGTGTGGACTAAATAGGGAGTACTTAATGCTACCTAAGCAGTGGTGTCATCAAGGGATTACAGCCAGAGAAAAAGCACTGAGTAAATGACAATGTATCAGAGACCAGCACTTTGTCTTCCACCTGCATCACCCATAAGAGCATCCTTTGCAGTCCTCCTAGCTGTGGGATGTTAACTGCCAGAGAAAAGATTTGTTCATAGACATATATAGCCATGGGGCAAAGCAAGCCATAGAAAAATGCTCAGTAGCATCACTTTTTCAATTGGAGGGTACTTACCAGCTGTGAATGAGAAGAGCCATGTGGGTTGGCAGCAGTCAGTTCTTGCTTTCAGGACCATAATGTTCAGTGCACAATAGTAACTCTTTTCAAGCTGGTGCAGCTGTTCAGCTCCATCAAGCACCTACTGAGTTGAAGGGTAAGTGCTCTATTGGAACACTGAAGCCTCCATTTTGAAAGACAAATGAATTTCCTGAAACCTGCAGAAGCCTTAGCAAGTCATGCAAATGGCATACATGAGTTGGTCATGGTAATTTGAACACTTAATTTGGATACCCGTTTTCTCAATTAAAAAAAAAAAAAAAAACACCAAAAAACTCACAAAAAACCGTGGAACAAAAAAATCCCTGAGTTCCATCTGTCTCTAACTAGCTAGCCATTTCCAGCGTGTTTTTAGGTCCACAATACAATGTGAGCTTGGAAGGCAAGTGGGCTAACCAGCTTTCTGATACCAAATAGAAACAAGCAATTACTTTATAGAAAAACATTAATTTGGCAAATTCCTTGCTTCAGCCATTCATAAAACTCCTGCAATCGTATATGTTCTGGGAAAGCTTTTCCCAAATTGTTACTGTGTGTAATTCTTGCTTTGCACTTCACCTGACCGCAAATAGTTGGACCTCTGTAACTTTATCAATGTGAAATTGTTCTGTTCAGGTTTTTTCAGATGTACAGGAACTGCACTGAAGAATATCAACTAGCTCAACTCATCCTCCAAATTCTCCATTTAAATGCATTACTGGATGGTGGAAGACTAGGGCTTGCCAGGTGTCACAATCTTGAGCCTATGTGTCTGACTGGTTTCTAGCAAGACCACACATCCTATTCACAGTGCAATGGTCATGATGCACTTTCAGCTGCCTTGCAAGTCATGCTGTAAGTGTTCTAATGTCTAGCTTGGCTTTGGATGGATAATGGAAAGGAACATCTCACCTGGCAGTCAGTACCCCTGCCAGTGGCCATCAAACAAAACTGCCTTAGGTGAATCTCCTCTAGCAGTGGGGTTGGACTAAATGATCTCCAGAGGTCCCTTCCAACACTATCATACGATATTGTGATACTGCTCAAAGTGATTCATGCACTTTGATAAAGGAACAGTTACATTTTTTAATAGTCATATCTACTGTTCATTCTTGCATCTACGGCCTCCATGTTATGCCACACGATCAGTGATGAATATGTTACGTCCATCTGTGTTCAACCATCACAGAAAAGATTTCACGTTTGTAAGTTCATACTTTTTGGTTACCTGGAGATATTAACATAAAATGTGTAGCTTCCAGCAGTAATCTGAGGCAAAACATGAGCAAGGAGTGAAAATGTAATGCAAAGTGAAGTTGAAAACAAATTTATGTGAAATGCCCATGGATACTGGAGTGGAATGTTGGCCTTATCCCTTGTGATGACAAACCACTCTTTCTTGAAGCAGGAGTTAAAGCTCTCACTTCTCAAATTATGAATATTGAAGCTTCTTTTTTGTGTGTGAGCAAGATCTTTTTGGGACAATTTGAGAAATAGCTGAAGACTGTTGTGCTGCTTGATCACTCACCCCAGAAATATTACATGCAATGTAAGGTCCCAAACAGGCTCATTGCACAAGAGAAAATTTCATCCAAAGACAATAGAAGCTATGAATGTTTGGACAAAAGTGCTGCTGCATAGTTTGTTCTCTGGACTTGATGTAATTCTATAGAAATGTAGTAGTCTGGCCAAGAGAAAATTAGGGAAATAAGTTTTGGTAGGGTATTTGTTTTGTTTAGTTTTAAATCAGAGAACGGTTTATGATTCTAGGATTCTAAGAACATTGTGTCTTTGCAAATGAAGCATTCAGACAAGAAATTCAAAGTTGGCACAATAGGTAACTTGAAAGATGAGTAGTTAATAACTAAAAGGGATGTTAGCTATTGAAAGAATTGTATTCTGAAACTGGTTTTCCTGATGAAATGTGATTTTATTTTTCTTGTACCATGATGCCTTGTAGGAAAAAAAAAGGTGGAAAGGGAGCTGTGGTCACAGAATCTTCACTTGAGAATGCCCAGTGATACCCAGTGATATAACTTACAGCTCAACTTCTGCGAAAACTTAGTCTCCCTCCATCTGTACAGTTTCAGTGGTGTCAGTCACAGCTTATACAATTCATACTCATATCCTTTGTAATGCATTCCCATTATATAGGCCCTCACTGGGAATTAGTTGTTAAGGAATTAAAAAAGAATGCAGAAACCTAGTTAATAGAAAGGAGGGAACAGGTTGTAAATGCAGCTCTGTTACTGCAAAGGGAGAAAACTCCTTTTTAATTGACCAAGCTCCTAGTTAGAGATTTCGGCTGTGCTTAAAACTCAAAAGAAGTTCACTTTTTTACACCTAGGTAAGAAGTTATGTAGTGTGACACACAAATCTGTTGAAGGTCATGGCTAACACAATAGAAACAGTAATTGTAATTCTCTGTCAAACTTCTGTTTTAATCATCCCAATATATCCATCTTGTCTTAGTATTGGGTTACTGCTTGGCCTCTACTCACACACCCATGCAGTCTCTGATGAGGTCTTAAATCACATTTCAGGAGACCAACGCCTTCATCAGTGCTTTCTTCTTAACCACCCAGATCAAGATAAACAGTTCATCCACTAATACAGAGCAGCGTCACGGTTTCCTTGCAGTTTAGGGGAAATAATATACTGCACTTGTCTCAAAGGTAAAATTCTTCTTTATTAAAAACAATTGGGATCTTATTGAATAAAAATCGAATATTGCTCAAATAAAGCAGTTTGTAAGACCATCTTATAACATTTTCAGACTATGTCAAAATATTTTGCAGATACAGCACCAAACTCTACTGAAGATATTTATGTTTATGAGAAATTACCTTTATAATCTCATTATTAATAGTGTATGTACAGATACCCATGTATGAAGACTGATTGACCTGGCTAAGTTCCTTCTGAAGCTCAACAACAGTAATTTTATGTAGTTGTATTTAATGTTGATTGAAGCATGCAAGACTCAGTCATCCATATATATATTAACTTCTGAAACTTTGGCTAGAATAAAAACCACTATTCAGTCCACTAAATTCTGGGTTTGATAATTCAAACTTTAATCTTTTCTTTATTCCTTTGCTACAACCATTCAAAATGCCATTCAAAATAAATGAAAGAAAAGATCCTCTTAAATGTGAAGAAAAACATTGTAAAAATCTGTGAATATTTGTTGCTTTTGTCCAATTTTTACAGTTTTGACTGCATGATTAAAGGTGAAAGATTGATAGAAAAGAAATGGCTTCTTTTTCTCTTCCAGTACTAGACTCCAGTTCGGGAAACCAAACTAATTTATTTGTTCTTCTGTGCCACTTCTTCATTTGCTCATCAGTATGTCTGTTACTCACTATTTAAAATATTTATTGAATAAGGATCTCCCTGGGCCACAGCAGTGTGTGAAAACTTAGTCATTGAGAAGACAGCAAAAAAAGACAGGCAGTCAAGAATTAAAAATTATATTTTTGTAATGAAACTCCTTAACCTAAATTCCCTCTGCTAACAACAAGTATGAAAAAAGTTAGTGACTACTTCTAATGTCGTGCCAGACTCAATGGGTGGTTAATCCTAATTTGAATTTTAATTCAGTTTTAAATGAGTGTAAGGAGTGTGAAATATTGGACTAGAACAATTTATAGTGAAATAGAAACTTTGGAGCAGCCTTCACATGTTTTTTTCTGGATGCAAAAAACATTTACTCTCTATAGAACAATTTTTTTACTTCATTCTTCTCTGCAATACACAGTGATTATTCCAGAATATCACAGAAGTCTTAATACACTACTTCTTAAAAGAAACATGCCTGTGTCAGAAGTAGTTAAACACAAAAATGTTTGAAGTTATTAAGCATATTTTGCTGTACTTCGTGTGCTTTAAGAGAGAAGCACTTTGTCAGAATTGCAATTTCACATTTAAAAAATAGGGAAAAGAGAAGAAAATAAATGGCTTTGAGTACTGTGCCTTAGTATTGTAATTGTATGAAGGAAGAGCATTCATCAGCATGGTATCTTAATTTCTTACTTGCTGAGTTTTGAAGCACATAAAATCATTTCCCATTGTTCAAGACACAGAAAGCATTACAGTAAAGTTTACTAAAGTTAAAGCTGCTTGAGAATTTAGTACTCTTTCCTAGACAGTTCCAAAAATAGCAAACAACTATGCTCATAGTCAATGAACTTTAACTTGGTTAAACAATCTAAAGACTTAAAGGACCATCTTATTCTTTGGCCACATTATTTTCAAGCAATGTGGTTGTAGCACAATAAAAAAGGAATAAAGTAAAAAATTAATGTGAAGATGAAGAATAAATTCAAATTTTGCAGAGCTCTTCTAAAGGTGAAGATTTGGAGCAGTAGTCTCATCTATTTTTTTTTTTTTTTGTGCTATGGTCAATCAGTCTGTAAATCAACCAACCAACCAGTAAATATGATCTTCAAATTTTATGTCTGCCTGTAAAGTAAATAAACACATAGGCAAAAACTTGCTGTTTGATGCTGTGAGAGAAGACAATATATACTTGTGCACTCAATATAGTTTTGAGAGCCACTGAACATCCCATTGAAACCTGCTGCAATCTACATGACGCAAAATTACAGGTGTCAATCCTCAATAGTCATCTGTGCCCGTAGCATGCTTCTGTTGTACAGGAGTTACTGGAAAGCATCATCAAGGTAGACCAGACTGCTCACTAGGATTATGAGGTAGCTCAGCCTTACAGTGAAGATGTCATTTCCCTGGAAGGATTCCATACCAGCAGCTCGTTGCATTGTATATGCACCCATGAGGCTAAATTTTTATGAGAGACAGTACAAAGCTAAAGCTGAATCTCAGGAGATCAAGAGATCCTCATAAAGGGCATGGTGCTGGGGAGCACAAGGCCTGAGAGGAAATGAAGTTGCTACTTCTTTTATTCTTTTTTTTTTCTCTTTAAAAAAACCCAACCCAAACAAACAAACAAAAAACAACCAAACCTCCTCCACTCACGAAAAAACCCCTAATTTCACCAGGAAAAATGTATGTAAGTTTGTTTATCATCCAGCTTCGGGCACAATGTGGCTCTGGGGAGCAGGACACAGCTGTGTTACACAAGACCCTGAATGCAAGCACAGCCCAGCAAGTGTTCTTACTTTCCAGGATCTCTGGCAGCACAGCCATTTATAAATCTACCCCACAGCAACAGTTGTTTGTAAGGCAGGAGCATCCTGTCAGGGACATATGGGCCTCCCCAGGCTGGTGATGAAACCTGGGGCTGCAAGGACATGGTCCCACAAGCAAATCACCAAAGGGATCTGCAGGGAAACTCACTTGTGCCCTGACTCTGAGTTGGACCCATGTATACCCCACTCCTGACCCACCTGTCTGGACCCAGCATTTGCAAGTGGGGGGTCTTTCTTCCCATAATTGACTACGCTGACCTCTGCTCTTCCTTGCAGCCTGAGGACTGTCTTTGTCTCAGCTCTTATCTTGGCAGTCCCTCATCCCTCATCCTCGCCCTGTAACCCACCGACTGGAGTTTCCTGTTTTCCACCCCTGCACACAGCAATCTCTGCCTTATCTCCCTGCTGGTTTCATTCTCAGCTCCATCTGTTCATTTGACATTTATGAACCTCATCAAGCTTTTGTTTTCAGACCCATCCAAATTAAATACCTTCCATTGTATTTGTGCTTGCTCGCTTCTCACATTTGTTGCTGGGATGATAACTGTGCTGAATAACCTAAATTTGGTTCTAAATTTGGTTCTGACTTCAGCTTATATCCTTTTCATAAAGCCTGCTGTGCTTTCAAAGCCTCACAATGAGGTCCCTGTGGCTAAAACACTCCTTTTTTTGCTTTCTGCCTGTCAGGCATCCTCCAGATGCATGAAACTTCTTATATGAGCGTAGCTCCTCATCTTACCCCTGTCTTCTCTCAGCCATAAAATGCATTTTTTTGTCTTCAAACATCATCCGATTTTCAGACTGTCTCTTACTTTCTTGTATTAAGTGACTTACACTCCTGTGAGAAACATTTTTTACTTTTCCAGGATGATTCTACCATCTGTAAATACAACAGGAAACCTTTCCTTCTCCTGGACTTCCTTCTCAGCAGAGGACAGGATTAGAAAGAGAATGCATTTTTTAGAAATATATTTTTTAAAACATATATTTTTTCTTCACCTGTGGTTATACCTCCTGGATGTTTTACTCTTGTCAGAAAATGTCTCATTCCTCCATAATTTTTTTCTACAGTGAAGTGTTACTTAGATAAAGGCAGGAAGGAAATATACCTGACTTAATTTATCCTTGTTTTTATCTCTAAATCTGATTTAAATCCCTCAGTTATTAAATCGGCTCAATTCCAAGTATGCCACCTGCACAGGATACTACAAGAAATATGCTGCAATCAGAAGGCCAGCTCAGGAGCTGAAACTTAAAGAAAAAAAAATCCTACGATTCCCCTGCCCCCCGACAAACAAAACCTTGAAAGCAAAAAAACCCTAACAATTTAAACACACAAAGTGTAGCCTAACTTTGACATCCTAACTTTGTAGATAATTTAAAATTTCGCGCTCCCTGGTCACCTTACTAAAATATCCACAGAAAATCCATACCTCACTGTTGTGGGGTTTTTTATCAGTTGGGTTTTTTTAATATTATCCGAGGTTCTTAGGTTCGAGTCTTTGGCAGCATGCCGGTTCTGACTAAAACAGCTACCTACTTTTCCTTTGATTTCCAGCCTTCAATTTTTTGGGTTCCTGTGTTCCCTATGACTGCTTTGTTCTTGTCCAAATGATCCTCTATACAGACACTTTTCCTTCCCAAGCACCTAGTAATGGTTCAAATAGGTTTAATGAATCTTTTTATCTTAATTCAAAGTATTTTATTTCTATTATCAGCTTCACTGCTTATCACTGAATTTTATTTAATGTATCTTTCATTATTTTTAGGACTGTTCAATTATCTTCAGCAAATAAATCATAACTCTTCACTTGTATGATTTCCCAGCATGCTATTAAAAAAGTTTGCATTTAAAGATGTTTTTCTCCTTCTCTTATATTTTCCAGCATAGTCCACAAAGTAATCAAAACACAGCCAAAGACTTTTCACAAACTCTCTAAAAATCAATGACACTCATTTTCCCAAACCATAGAATGAAATGATGATCACAGCAGACATTGCTACACTATAAAGTCAAAGGAACTTATCATAAAACTGTAGAAAATTAATTAACATGAGTATCTTTCTGAAATTAAACATGACAAAGAACCACAAGAGTAAGCAGAGGCCATGGCATAGTTCTGAACTTGTAATTTCATGACTAACACGTGACCAGCTAGCAACACCTGTATTAATAGCACAGTCATCTCAGAGCTGATTTCTGCCTTTTCCGGGGTATAACTTGGGGCAGCAGGATAGACTTGTGCAATTAAAATGCAAACACCTGGGCTAACTTTTAAAGACCAGATGTGTTTCAATTAAACCAGCCCTGAGGTTTGCTTAAAACTAGCACCTGCGTCGTGGTTACATGCAGTCACCTGGGTTTCTGTGTAAATTTTAAGTTTTGAATGTCTTTGGTTCTTCTTGAACAGGAAATGCCTTTATTTAGGTACTTCTTTGCAAGTGGGTCAAATGACCTTTTCTGCAAGGTATGTTCCAAATTTAATTCTTACCCTTTAGCTTTCTGCAAAGGTTTCCTCCTAGATGTTGTAAAATCACCAAGACCTAAAAGCTGCCTGCTGTGCTGACCCTCAATACTTTTAGCTGCAGTGAACAATGGCAGAATTGAAAGCAAACTTCTAATGAGTCAGCACAAGCTGGTTAAATGACAGCATGCCTTAGGCCACAGGAAAAAAGGCAAAGTTAGTCAGTAGCTCTACTCTAGTTTCTCTTGGCACCCTGTGGACATGTTCATGGGCTCTGCCTGGCAACCCCCCATTTAAAACAACACGGTTTTGACTTTGGGGATGAGCACATTTGAGACTAGGGACTCCCTCGTGCCATCTGTTGTGTGCCAGCTGTACTGAACCAGCATGCACCAAAAACCACACAAGTTTTGAGACTTGCAGGTAAGACAAAGCCGGCAACTGCCTCCTGGTGAGCAGATTGAGAATTAGAGGAATAGGGCTTTCCACAGATCCACAAAGTGAGCTCAGTTGTTCAACTTAATGAATCTCAGGTTCTGTATCAATATTGTATTTAAAAATATATTGCTATATTATATTTGGCAGGTAAGAAATCAGCTGGATGATATCTCCGTCAGTATGTCTTTCATATATTTGAAGAAATTATTCAGTGTAAATCACTGTCTGCCTACTTTCCTCTCAGCCTTAGTCAATTATAGCTGATATAGACAAGAGTTTAAAAAAATTCTTTTTAAACAAATTAGTACTCAAGCGCCTCAGTTAAAATAGGAGCTGGTTGATTTTAAGGTGCTTTTAGTACCTAGTGGGATCTATGAAAAAGGGGTAGGGCAAGAAAGCCCTATTTTTTTTCTGATAGTCTTTTCAGTAGTTAGTGGTAAACTCTGCAATTTGCAAGCATCATAAGCCAACTGGCCAAGTAAGTGGTCTAATACAACGGAGCAGAAATACCCTACCTCAATGTATGAGCAGCTGGCACTTCACAGGCCTGTCCCGTGCCAGAGGAAAAACTGCAAAATAAAGCTTGCAGCTGAATTCAGTGAGGCAGGCTGAATTTTTACATGGAAGAAATTTGCTAGGGACTTCCAAGGTAATGTGAAAAGCAGAAGTGTCCTTGACTTAAGGCAGAATGAGAAACTGGTTCCTCAAGATGCTTGTCTCCAAAGGCATTGTGTGTCTATATAGTTGATATTACAGTTTTCAAACTATCTCAATTTTTATTCAAACTCCTCTTTTGATTGTTCTGTTCAAACAAAAAAATACCTTCTATGTTTAAACACAGCTTAGAACAAAATGACATTCAAATCTGCAGAAATTGTTTTATCTCCAAGGCAGCCAAACAGCAGGATCAACAAAGCAATCCATGACTATTTTTATCTGAGTGCCTGTGGGGAGAACAGATATTTGGTGATTTGCCTGGAGCATCGGAAGTCTTAGCTTTACCTCTCAAAGTGTGAGATACACAGAGAGGGACATGAGACGCTCAGAATATGTTAGACTGGTCTTCTGCAGTGCCTGATGGAACTATGGGCAAATTCAGTTCACCCAATTCAGCTTGTGGAAGCCAGAGGGAGTTAACATCAGCTCTTGAGGTAAAGACTGAGCATAAGCATGAAAACATTGTTTCTCCATCTACAGCATTTTCAGAAGGCCTGACTTCATAGATAGTAACTCTTGACAGGTTTTTACCCAGCTGGTCATTTCTAGAAGGCGAATAACTTACACACCTAAGTAGCACTTAGTGAATTACAGTGCTTTCTGCTAGTATGTAAAAGGCACAGACATATACACATGGTATAAGCATGCATTTTTATATGCCTAAACACACAGACAAACATACATAAGAAAAAAAAAAAAAAGTGGAGCTAATAATGAGTTTATTTGGCTGTCTTTTTCTTATTTTTAATGAGTATGGTAAACCTCAGAAACACAGTATACATCAAAGGAACAAGAGAAGAGATTTTTTTTGTGTTTTGATAGTGAATATATCACAGAAATATGACTGAAATGATCCTATATTCTATTAAGGTAAAAACCCCCCTTTTTTTTTGTGCTAAGTCATCTGAAGCTATAACTGGTGAAAATGTGCTATTCATTTGGATCAAGTGCCTCTCATTGCTTTGTCTTGTTTTGTGATGTCTAGTTCACAGGTTTCTAATGCTAGGATGCAGGTTGTCCTTTAACAAGGAACCACCTGAAGAAGTGAAGAGAAACTCACCTCTTCTGTCTCCCTCTAACACAAAATTTCTGGTGCCCAGCTCAGGCAACAGGCAAGCTCTGCCAGGACCCTGCCGGCCCCTTCTACCAAGATGTTTTTCTTCAGCAGCATCCTTCTGCTCCTGAGAACACGATGCAGCTTGGGATATAAGAATAGGCTGTGTCCTCTTTTGTGAGCAAGGCACTGCCACTCATGAGCACTGAACTCTGCTCCTCTCACATCCCCATGGATTGTACAGAGGTGTACAGAGAGAAGAGGGAAAGCAGATAGAGAAATAATTCAGAGAGGGAAACTAGTTCCAGTACTATGCAAATGGAGAAAACAGTGATGTGGTGCTCACTGCTTCCAGAAAGCAAATTCCAGAGATGTGAGCAGGAACTGAGTCTGCAAATTGGTATATGAAAGCAGAAATTTTACAGTGGAGGCCACTGTTTTGCAAGATGTTTAGGTGGGCACAGATGCTGATAGACATGTAGTCCCAGATCCTTGGAAATATTTAGTATTTACCTATCTCTAGTAAAATTAAAAAATCTTAATTGAGTGTCAACATCTAATTAATTTCTGTGGGTTTGGCCCCTGTGTGTTTTCAGAGAGAAGGCCCTTATCAGATTCTGCAGGTACCTACATACCTTTACAAATCTGTCCTCACATGCCTAAGTAAAGATGTGAAACACAATCAACACTCTTATTTCACTTCCTCTAACCTGCATCAACAAGTCTTTTTTTGACAGTTAAAGCCCAGAACTTGCATGACTGTAACTTAAATCCTGACTGAATTGCTAGTAGGCTGGTCCTTTTTAAGCTCCAGATTTTAAATTGGTTCTTCTATGAGAGTTATTGGCACTGGTCCATGGTTTTTCCTTCTGGATCTCATTTCCCCCAGTAATAATCCTTCCTCTCTTATTTTTCCCTACAATATTCATTCAGAACTGGATAATCTTGCTTTATTTTTTGAAATTAACCAGTACTGACATTTTTTAAAAAAAGGAGCAAATATACATAAAACACTCAGACATCTGGATCTGGCAGTCAAGAAGTCAATGTTGCCTTATGATCATGTTGTCCCAGATCCATCTTACAGCACACAGCTGCACATTCTCCATCTTCTTCAGCATGTATGAGCAGTCCAGTGCCTTTTTTTCCTTCCTGTCAGAGCAACACACAGGCAATTACGTAGTTCAGTCTTGCTGCGCTTGTTTCAGTTCCAATGTAACTTCATCTCACCATTCCTCTGCGATTATATTCAGTAATTCATTTTGATTTGTCTTTTAACCACTGCAGAAGCTGGCATTTTGATGGCCTTGAAAATCATCTGTTTAGGGAGTAACAAGCACAGGCAGCACTGCAAATTTTCCCAACCTTGTTCAGATAGGATACCCCAGCTTTGCAAGGGAAAACTCTCTCATCTCTAAAATCTTTTTCCTTACTCAATCATTCTTCGGGTCTTGCATTCCTTTGTAAGGCAGCATACAAGCATGGACTGGTAAATGGTGGATCAACAGTACCTCTCTGACAGAATCTTGACATGAGTCACGTTCCTGGCTTGTAGAAGCCAGCATTTGATGGCGATATATTTTTTGGTCACAATTGCCTTAATTTGGATTTGAACCAAAGACCTGCAGATGAAAGGAAATATTTTAGCCTCTTGAGACATTCAGTACACCTTATCATCTCTCCTTCTCACTACATGTTTTCTTAAATATTTTGAGTTTTTCTTTTTTCTCTCAAGCTTTTATTCATCCTCCTTGAACCAGAATTAGGCTCCTCAGTAGAGCATGACCCACATATTCCATAATCACTATTGCACCTTTTGAATTCTCTCTCTTCTTGATATCGCTATGCTTTCCATGGACCAGAAGACTTCCATGTATTTTCTGTTATTTGTCTACCCTCTCTTAGAATAAAACATCCCATAATACCAGTGGATTTGGTGTTAATGGGTACAGTTTGATTCTGACTCTCTTTGACAATGTTAATAAACTTCATGGCCGTGGGGAAGGTCAGTCTCTATTTCTTCTTGTGCCATATATATGGCCATAAAATTAAATTAAATTAAATAAATATTGCCTCTGTCAGTAATACATGATTTTAATGGCAGACTTAGCTACACTGAAGTATGATTTAACAGCAGTGAAGGCACTTATAGCATCCAACCTTACTATAAAATAAATTAGTACCCATCATAATGGTGTGACATTGACTTCTTTGGACAGGGTCCTTCCCATTGTGTTTTTTTTATTAAACTTCAGAAATAATAAGAAATAGCTTCTAAAATTTGCTAGCTTAATTTTTTTTTCTGGATGCACCATGAACAGTAGCAGACAAGATTATTTTGGCCTCTCCCTGTCAACAACTTAATTCCAAATTTAGTGAACCACAGATTTTTTCCATGTTTCTCTCTACTGGTTGCAACTTGAAAAAAATAAAGTCAGCAACATATTTAACAGTATTCCTCCAGTTACCCAGCCATATCTTGGCATGCCAAGTATGTACATGTGAGTCCTGAATTCTCCTGATCATGTTGACCTCTTACACATGATTAAAACCAAGCAATGTGATAGGGTGTTGGAGAGCAGTACGCAAGCAAAAGACAAAGCCTGTAACATCTGGCTGAACACACTGTCCTTCTGGTGGAGATAATTCATGGTTTGTTTTCATTTCTTCACTGAAGTCCCATGGTGTGACCTCTCGACCTCACATTTATGGGATTCGTAGTAGCTCAAACCATCATCAGGCCTTCATAAATGCTCCCACAAGTAACAACACAAAGCAATTCAACAGGAATGTATTGAGGAATTTTGATTAAGTCCTGAAAATGGGAATGGATTGACCTTCGCAAAATTTTAGCTGAGAAGGAAAATTTCTTGAATCTTAAGGCTTCTGATATTTTCCAAGAAATGTAACTGACTACATAAAAAATTCAATTACTCCCTAAAACTCGAGAATCATTCACTTACAGACATTACATTATTTTTATGCATGATGCTGGGTTAATATAAGGTAGCTCTGCAGTTATTTTCCTTTATAGTTTTTTCTTTCCTTCTTTGAGGATTTCCTTTGAGGTTTATGTAGAATCCATGTGGGTACTGCCACTGTTATATCAATCATATTTAGTAATTTCTTTTTATAATGTTATTCACAAGCTGCAAACAAAAGTCATTGATATTAAAAACGTAGCAATTATTGTCTGCAAATTCTGACTGTTATTATTATACCTGAATAATACCTTTTAGATATACCTTTTACCAGAATACAACTAATTTTTTCATTGTTACAGGCAATAAGGTCCGCTTTTTAAGGAGATAGACTGTTTCATATCAAAATTAGGTTATATTATGGAAGGATACAGAGCTGGTTTTCAATATTATCTCTTTAAAGATATCAAAATGCAGGACAGGAAATATGTCTTAAAATAGGGTGGGGTTTTTTTTCTTAGGTGCAGTAGAGTGTTAGAGTGTTGTCCTTGTCTTGCTTGCTTTCTTCCCATCTAATATTTGAGACTTAACGTTTTTGTCATCTTAAATCATTTCCAATATATTAATATACTGCATTGATCTGCCATTCATCTGATTGCTGAGAGGATGACATTAACGGTTTCCATTAGTCCATTTTCTAATTTCCCTGTGTTCTGATGATAATAAATCTTTGCTTCATCTGTTTGCAAGGAGCAGCTGGTTCCAGCAGAATGGACTGCATTGCAGGTAATGCAGGTTTCTAGAAGGAGAAAAAAAGCACAGAGCAATGACTATCTCTTCAGCAGGAAGAAAGGCAGGTTCTTTAGCAAAATACTTTCATAAGAAAGGGGAGGACATGAAGACAGACAAGGAGGCTCAAGCTGTATTACGTGACTGGAAATCTGGGGACCAGCATGGGTCCTGTAAAGTCAGAGGGGAGGGGTGAGGGATGAGGTGCAGTGTCAGGGTTCAGCAATGTGGCTCCCACATGGGAGGCAGCTTGAATCTAAGCCACTCAAACTGGACAGAGTGACCACTATAAGAAAACTACACCAAGGAGTGTAGATGTAATTCCTTGTGTATTTATCATCCCCATGTGGTTGGCTTTGAACTGTCTTATTCTCTGATTACCGTGGAATTTGGACATTTTGTGCAGTTCCTATATATTATCTGAAGAAGAAGTGTGGCATGAAGTTGAGTTGAACTAAATGTATACAAGGATGGTGTTGATTTGATAGACCAAAAGAATAAACACTGCATGCACTCATAGGCTTGCACAGCACCAATACCATTAATTTCTTATCTTACTTGCTTTCTCTTTGCTCCTCAGATTTGATCCAGGTATCTTCACTCCTCCTGCCAAAACTGTTGCAGAGGCAATAGTTAACATATCACTATTCCAAAATCTTTCTTTCAATTCTAAAATTTCAACACCCTGGAAAAGCACTATGCTTTGGAGCAGAGGGTAGAAAATTTGAAATGTTATCTGAAGGAAAACATCTAGGCAGACGATAATTTTGAAAAAAATGCAAGTTTTGTTCTGGAAGGGAACAGTGATGTCAGACTGAACTCCAAAGTCCTTGGTTCATTCATAGCTGAACTCTTTGACCTTGAGAGAAGAACAACATACCCAGGAGTCCTCTGAGGCACCAAGGAGGCCCCCAGTGACTGATGGAGGTCCTGGCTTCACAAGAGGTAGGCCCTGTAGGAGGTCTCAGTGTCCATGTTTCTGCCTTGCAACAAGACTGCCATAGGACTAAGTGCCCAGTTTCAAACATTTTGACAGACACTAATTTTCACAAAAAATGTATGTATTATGTTGAGATCTGTTTAGCTGTTGGTGGTTGAGATCTGTTTAGCTGATCTCTCGTTATGATCAGGTTTTGTTCATTTTCATGTAGCCACCACAGGTGTAAATAACTGAATTCTATATAGTTCTGTGAATTTTGAAAAGTATAAGAGTTATGTAGGCAGGGTGGAAATGAGGCTTATATATAATGCAGAATCCTGTTGCTAGCAAGGAGTGAGACAGGAATGCCTGTTTCCTACTTGCTGTTCAGAAAAAATATTGTATATTTTAGTGTAGTATATTAAAAAAAGCTATTGAATCACCAGAGCTGTTCCATGCACCAGACTTCCATATTTTAGAGAGAATCCTTCTTTGAAAGAGAATTGATTAGTCTGATCTGCTCTATATCTGAAAAGCAGATGCCACCTCTGCTCCATCTGTTTTCACAGTGTACGGCCTGTGGCAGCAATGAGCAAAGTAAAGATGATTAGAAGAGCTTAGATGTAAGATCCATAGAATCATCATTCCTCCTTTAGGAGCAGACAGTAATAAAAGCTCATGAAGTTGTTTTCCTTGGCAAGATTTCAATGTTAAGTCTCTAAAACACAGCTTTGATGGTCATGACTTGGCAAATCATCCTTAAAAGTATCACATGCTCACGCATATTGCTCAGTTTGAACTTGGCATGACATCACCAGTTTCAAAGTTGTACATAAAATTCAGGATTTCAGAGTTTATTGATAAGAAGAGGAAAAGAAAAAGAAACAGCCTGAACTCTAAAGAAGACATTCATCTACATCATAGAGAGAACATGTAAGCAAACCTGTAAGCTAAAAACTATGGTTAGCATGAGGCAGGAATTCTAATGCAAAATAAACAGTGTTAAACAAAGCATCTGCTGAACATGGGGAGTACATTTTGCCAAGACACTTACTGGAAGAATTATTTTAGCCATAGTGCTGTACATAGTGTTTTAGCTAACAAGTTTTAAAATTGAATCTAGCTTTGACAGGGATGAGAAGAACCCAGAAAGTCAGTCCCCAAGGAAAAATGATCATGAACTTGAACAAGTTTTCTACTCCCTCCCTCACCATAAATACTTCCAGAAATTCTTGAAAGATTGTCAGTCTCTGAGGACTGTATCTTAGTGAAGAAGCTGGGAAAGAAAGAATAAGAAACTTATCTACTACAGAAANGATAAGGGCAAGCATTAAATGTTTAGTAGCACACTACCTCCCAGGGCAGTTGCACCTAAAATTATTTAAGCAGAGCTATCCATGAGTTCAGCCACTGAAATAAAATCGTAAGTGCAACCACGAGAGTTGCCATGGCATGGACAGTGCCATATTTTATTAATTATACACTGATTTTAAAAACTTTCTTCAGTCTATTTTAGCTTGAGGTATGAACACCTAGATTAAACAAACACTGTGAGCATTGGAGCAACCTGCAAGCATGTAGAATCTTCTTGGGAAAAAGTCTTGTTGAATGTGTGAGCTTTGGGGGGGGGGGGGGGGTTTTTAACCAACCCTTATCACATTNTGCTTCTAAATCAATCTTATCAATCTGATGCATAATTATGTACTTTCCCAAATAATTCTGTGTGGTAATCACAGAATGATTGCAGAAATGGTCTCTCCTGAATGCTGTAGGTAATATGTGTTCAACCAGAAAGAGAAGAATTGTAATTGCAGGCTAAAGGAAGAGAGTAGTGAGAGACCTTGGGACACAGCCTGGAGGTGACCTCTTTCCAATTGTTGGGGGACAGAAAGGAATTTACTCTTTTTTTCTTGATGTTAAAAATCTTCAGCTTGAAGAATGAAATAAAAAAAAAAAAGATTATGTAAATAATTCACATTTAATATAACCTTACAAAATTCTACTGGATCATTTTGAGCAAGGGTGACAAGGACTTAGTGTCATCACCAAAAAAAAGGAGAAGGGTATGAAGAAGATGGGATGGGTGGAAGCAGAGAATAGGGGACTCTGAGGAGGAACAAAGTGACCAGATTTGCATTGGCAAGTGGGATTCTTCATACAGCAAGAGCAATGGTGTCAGCATCACCAACCAAACAACAAACAAACTTCTTAACACTTGTGCTGCTTTTAAAGTGCCTGAGCCTGGGGAAGGGATAAATGATAGCTGCTTCCTCCTATATCCACAGAACACAATGGAAGAATCAATTTCTTCACACTGTATCTCCAAGACCAAAATTAACCTCACTAATTCAAGAGAAACATGCTTGCCTCCTATGTTATGCAGGGTACCAGTTCTGTGGAGTGATGAAATGGCAGAATTTAATAAGTTAATTTTCATATTAGAAGCCACATCTTAGCTCCAGGCACTCTTGCATTGCAGGCTTCAGTGAAACCATATCACACGTGACTTTGTAAGTGTTTTTACTTTTGGGCAAAAATGGGAAGGGACTCCACACCATGATGCCACAAAACCATCCCAAACTTTTACAGAGGCTAAGACCTATCTCTGGCTCTCCTAATTCCTAGTGCTGATCGTAGGAAGTGCTCTGAGTGCTTAGAGAAGTCCTGCATGAGGTGAGTAGCTGAGCAGAGCCACTGCTGGTAGCTGTGAGATGAATTTCTGGGAGCCATATTGGGAAACCAGCAAGACAGGAACATGGTATTCTCTATGAGCAGAGCTAAATTCCACCCTCCTATAATAGTTTAAAGGGGGGGTATAACTCTTGTTTAATCCAGCCTTATGCCTTTCCACAATATGAGGCTTTGGGAAGGAGTTAAGAGAAGAGAGGTGGGCTCCTGCTTCTGAGTAGGTGAATTCGGTTTGTGGAGCAATTGAAAAAGGGACTCCAATCTGATTGTTTCCCTGGTAATTTTATCTATCAATCTCAAAATGAGGAAGAAAAATTCCAGCAGAAAAAGCTTTTCATCACGAATAGTCCTTCTGATGCTTTCTTTCCTACACATGGCTCAAGAGAGAGCACATAACCCAATTAAATATGATCCAAGCCTTTTCTTGTACTTTCCAAGACCAACAGCATTCTTTATTCCATCTCTTTTCTTTGTTTATTAGTATTTTTTTCCTTTATTCATATGTTTATCGGTATTAATTTACTCTAACAATAAATTCTGTCTCTACATTTTTTGGAAAACCAGACTGTAACATTTTTTTCCTCCAGATTCCACAAGGCATGACCTACTGCATCTGACTGAATGCCTAAAAACCTAAACCTTAAAACCAAGAGACATAGCATGTAACTACCAAGTCACCTGATTTTGGTGACTGTACCAAAGCCTTTGTGTCTAAATCATATTTTTTAAGTTGAGAGGAGAGGTAGAATGTTTTGCTTGTGAAATAAATTTAAAATTTTAAAATTTCAATTTAGAATAAAAAGAGAAAAAAGCCAGTGAAACACAGGCAATGATGCAGTCAATAATTGGGACTAATAGAAAATGTCAAAGAAAAGGCAACTTTGGGAAGCTTTGACAGGTTACTTGACATTGTAAAATATTGCTGCTTAGCTTCTTGAGCTACACCTCTGCAGGGCAAACACGAACAGACCACGTAAAGCTTAACGGGAATCAATGCAAAGTTGGTTTAATGTCACTAGGCTTAAATGGGTAGTCTCAGATTGCCATTCTGCTCCACTGAATATCCTACAACTTGTGCTCACAGAACAGCAGAAAGCTACTTAGTTAAGTCTAAGTCTGTCTTTGCAATGGCATGCTTGTTGTTTATCCACCTGTAGACATTAGAATGTTATGATTTAATTTAAACAACAGTGGGTCCTCAGTCAGATATAAAATTACCAGGGAAACAATCAGATTGCAGTCTCTTTTTCAAGCGCTCCACAATATACTGATTGAGTGTATTTGAGCTATGGTGAAAATCAAAATCCACATCTCATGATTTCAGTGCCTGGAAATACACCTTATACCAACTAAACCAATAATAATTATGCAATTAATAATTATGATGGTTGTCCTGTGCTTCATATTATATTGAGTTTATTCCATATATAGCTACACTCAGTTTCAGCATCTCTCCATGCCTTTGTTTGTCCTTCCCTTATTGGTATAATAATATTTGTTCATCTCAGTCTACAAGCAAACTAAAAACCTTAGTGCACACTGTTTTTACGCAAAACAATTCAATATACTGTAAGATTCAGAGATGAATGGTACTTGAGGAACTGTACCAAACCAGAAAAAAATAGCATTTATTCTCCATTGCCTTAGAAATCAGGAATAGGGTCAACTAAATGATAGATTATGCACAACATTTGAAGGCTTTTAAAGTAGTAGAAGAAAGGAGTTACCAGTGAAGAAAGAGCTATGCTCAGGAGCAATAAAGATTCTGGAAAGGAAGCCAGGTAAGACTAATTTGCAGGGTCTGTAAAAGAGTATGTGAGAGGAATTGGTTTTCATATCAAAAGTACCCTGTACTTGTTCTTATGAGCTGCTCATAGATCTTCAGAAAAGAGAAAATACATCTGAAAAGAGCACAGAAAAAGGAGAACTAGGAGGAATTAGTTAGAGATTTTGTAACAGTAACCTTGAGGAAAGAACTTGTAGAAATATGGCAAAATTTCAGCTTAATGGAAAACAGCAGTAATGTAGTCAATATAAAGAAGCAATAAAAATTCACTTGATGTAGATAGGTGAGGAACAGGAGCTGTTAGGCAGTTTATTCCTCATGGGAAAAAATGTCAGTTAATGGTGCTAGAGGAAAAAAGGAAATCAAGAGTATGCCATGAAAGAATATGTTACACTAAACAAGAAAAATATCAAGCAGTCATAAGAGTGTGCCTTCTTTCAATTCACAAACAACATACAAGACATATCCAAAAATGAAAGTGTGGTAATTATACAAACTGCAGTACTGGAATGAAATGGAACAAATCATACTTGTTCTCTAAAATTTTTAGTTTAAAGTAAAGTAAACTAAAAGTCTTAAAGAATGAAACCTAATATTGCAAAAAGTAGCTTATGAGTACAAATTCCTGGAAATACACCTACTAATACACACGCACACACTTGAAAAATCATCCTTCACTAAGTATATCAATTAAATCTTCAAACTGTGTGGATGTCTCCTGGGGTGTTGCAGTACAGACTGCTGATCAAATGTGATAGTTGGTGTGTTGGCTATTCTCCACATATGCTGGAATAAATCAGCCAAGACTCCATTTTCTTCATGCAGAAAGACAATTCTTTATTCACAAAGCTCATATTTATAGGAAATATCCAAAGGCACTGTGTTAAATCGGTCAGCAACACTGAAATTCAGCTCATTAGTCTGCATATGTCTATCAGATTTTCTCTCTCTAGATATGTTTATATTTTTCCTTTGTGAGTTCTCATGGGACAAATCCTATTGTTTACACAGGTGCATTTGTTTCTCACCCTCAGAATAGATTGCAGTGTTAAATGAACTTCTCATTCTCAAAATAGCTTCACATAGGAATTTGCAAATTGCTTGTTAGCTGCACTTAGAAGAAATGACATGCCAGTTTTGGCAATTTTAGCAGAACGAGTCCTGATTTCATAAGGTCCTTTTTTTAATAATTCTTCTGCCTATCTACAACATCTCACCTTTTCATTAATTTAAAAAAGGCCCATATGTTCTGGTGTTAAAACAGCTCGCTCTTGTGAGGCTATTATCTCATTAAAGTTATCACTGGTCAGCTATTAGATACGGGATAAGCTACATAAAAGACTGATTACAATCAACAAAACAAAACAAATTCTATCATGTTATTGACACAGGGCTTCACAGCATGAGAAAACAAAAGAATGAAGTCCAATGTCTCTTAGGGAAATGGAAATAAATGACCACTGTTTTAAAGTCCAAATAGTTGAGACTCAGGAGAAAGTTAATTAGAAACTGTTGATCTTTGACATCACGGAATGTCCTTTTGGATTCTGAAACAAGGAATAACTGAAGAAGGTTAGTAGGAACACTATACCATGATGATATAAGGCTTTTGTTGGCAAATCGCCTCTGTAGTTTGCAGACTCAGCTGTGTCTTGGCAGTCCTACTTCTGTTCCTGTTCTAGCCATGCAGGCAGCATGGTGATTAGATTATTTCTCTTTCCACTGGGGCTCATTTTCTTGGAGGTGTTACGGTTGAACGAACAGGTGACCACTTCGAACCTGCTGGTGATAAAACACAGGCACTCCCTCTTTTCAAGTCAATGAATCAATCAAGCTTTACTATTGCACACTCAATTGGGATTTATAATAATGATATTTTTTTCAAAATTTCTAATGTGTAAATATTGTGTTATCCAAAATGATTTTTTGTGTAAATTTCTAATGTACATGCTACATTATTTGGATGTTCTTAAAGCACTAAATCTCCCTTTCTTTTCATTTTTATTTAATGAGATGCATGTCTTTGGTTATAAGCATGAAGCAACATCAAGGCAAAACAATACATATAGTGAACAAGAAATTGAAAGCAATCAGGAATAAGTCAGGCACAACAATTAAGAATATTTCATATAATATGCATAATTAAGAATACATGTGAAATTAAGTAATTAGGAATCCCTGAAATACTATAAAATCATCCCAGAGTCTGTGAATAGCTGACAAACCTCAATTTAGTGAGGGCTTGAATAATTATTTTGGGATAATAATTCCCAAGCTCACTCTAAAAATAGGTTCAGCTGTCATATATAAAGGGTCAAATTGCCAAGTCAAAGTGACTTGAATCTAGTTTTGATACAGAAAAGATCTGGATTTATTGGCAAATTCTCCATCCAGGTAGATCCAAGCCCTGGCCCACCTCCCAAACTCCAACAGGGAAGGAATTCCCTAAACACTCTCTAAAACAAGGCTCTTAAGAATAGCAGTTATGAGTAAAGGCCTTGGGGTTAATGACTAATCAAACCATCTAGTAGCTGGATCCCTCAGAAGTTTCCTTCAAGATAGAGATGCTTCAAACTCCAGCAAACTAATGGTGTGTTTCTGTAATAATAACTGGGGAAAACCACAAGACTAGCGGTTTGGAGGAGGCTTTCAACGAAGCTCAGATATCTTTTCTTGGAACTGTGGAAAATACTTAAAATTATGAGACAGCATTGAGTCAAACTGTAGAGTCACTACAAGGACAAGCCAGAGAGCTAACCTGGTTTAAGACATGCACAAGCAGCAAGAGAACAAAAAAAAGGGATCCTGAACTGACACGTGTTTTTTAGGTAATTACACAAAGAGATGTTAAAGCATATAAGAAGCCAGCTATAAATACAGTAACAACATCTTATGAGTAACACCTATTATAAAATTAGTAAATTCACATCATGTAATTCATATATCAGCTGTAACCATTTTAGGAAGTAGAGATAACACCTTTCTAAACAGTCATGTGCCTATGACAGTAGAATGAAATAAATGAAAACACTAAAACTGCTTACAATCAGTAACAGCCATCATGTAGAATCATCACTGACTCTTCTGTGTTATCTATGGAAGTTAAAATAGCAGAGATTGTAACAAGCAATAAAATCAAGGGTGAACATGCTGTATCTTCTTTATATACAAACGTGTTTATCAGTGTTTCATCACAGCTGTTTTAGTCAGAGTCATCTTATTTCTTAAAAGAAAACAATTATGTATCTTACAATGTAGAAAAGTAATATTAAACTGCCTTAGATTGCAATGCAAGGTGTAACCAGAAGTGTGTATTCTATCACTATCTACTAAAACTAAGTGGGGGAGTGTTCTTAATCTCTTCCATCACCCATTTCTGGTAACTCTGAGGGGGTAATCTTCTGTGAATGGGCCAGCTNTCACTGACTCTTCTGTGTTATCTATGGAAGTTAAAATAGCAGAGATTGTAACAAGCAATAAAATCAAGGGTGAACATGCTGTATCTTCTTTATATACAAACGTGTTTATCAGTGTTTCATCACAGCTGTTTTAGTCAGAGTCATCTTATTTCTTAAAAGAAAACAATTATGTATCTTACAATGTAGAAAAGTAATATTAAACTGCCTTAGATTGCAATGCAAGGTGTAACCAGAAGTGTGTATTCTATCACTATCTACTAAAACTAAGTGGGGGAGTGTTCTTAATCTCTTCCATCACCCATTTCTGGTAACTCTGAGGGGGTAATCTTCTGTGAATGGGCCAGCTGTTAAAACCGGGTGGGGCAGTGTTCTTTATCTCTTCCACAACCCATCCTCCCTCCAGGAGATATCTTCTGTTAATGAACCATTGAGTCCATTGCATGACTGATAAAATTACATCATCCCATTGTGAGATGCTCCACCTAGTGGGAGGAGCCAAACATTCCTACCTGGATATAATCTGAGCTTTGGAACACCACAGGCAGCCTTTTTCCACTGGATTCCCAGAGAAAGATCACACTCTTCTATGTCACCACTAGACCTTCAGAGGAAAACCACACTCTTCTACAGGATCACTGCTTCAACAGGACCACATCTGTCACTCCAGAAGGACTGAAACCACCATTTATTTGGACTGCTACTGGCTGACAGGGTGTCAGGTTGTATTCTGATTTTGTCTTCTTGAGCAGTAAATTTTTTTTCATGAGCTAATTATTTCTCAACTTAAAGAGCTGCTGCAGATAAAATTCAAGGTTATAGGACTAAGTTAAGAAATTAAAATTAATTGCTGGAAATAATCTTGGGAGAAGAAGAGAGTCAAGAGCTTGGAGTGACTGCAGGTTCAGTGCATTCGGTGGGACTGAGGGGCACAACGGGACCATGGCTTGCAACACGGAGAAGACCTTGACAGTCTTGGCAAGATTTTGGCAAGCCCAGCTTGAGGAAGGAAAAGTCAAGGAATTAACGCCTTTTCTTGCATCAGAGTGTAATGAGCTGCCCAAAGCTGAGAAATGGAGGAGACAGATTTCCAAGAAAGGGGAACAGATCCAAAATGCCGGATTGGGTGAATTCAGAATTTGGACCTGAACGATGAACTAAACAAACTTCTGAGGGAGAAAGGACACTGGGAATACAGAATAAAGGAGCTGGGAGGTCCTGATTATGCTAAG
>VWYE01026865.1:557911-616273 GCA_013398995.1 Alaudala cheleensis
AGAAGGGACTCTCAGGCAGAGATATGGGAATAGGAATAACATCTCTTTATTAGTGTGCATAACAAGGCAAACAAAACAACAACATCTACAGCATTAATAACAAATCTGGAAGAACCTGGAACCCAGTAACAGCTTCCCTGACGATAGGCACTTTCCCTGTTGGTGCAGTTATGGTCACAGCTGGCCGGGGTGCTGGTGGCTCCGGGTGGCCAGGTGTGATGATCCCACTCAGCTGCAGGGCCCACTGTGGTGAGGACTCGGGGAGCATGGGGCAATGGCAGCTTTGTCCCATACAGGAAGGGATGGAAGAGATGGATCAGGAACTCCAGAGCTATGACTGAAGACGTGGGAGGTCTCGGCAGGCAGGGTCTGCAGGCTACAGAGTAGCAAAAAATTTGGAGCAGTGCTGAAGAAGCAGCCAGTGCCGGGCAACTGCAACCCAGCTCTGAGCAGGACAAAGAGGGGCAGGGTCTGAATCCCCAGACACCCGAGAAAATGGCAACAGGCTCCTCTTTTAGTGAAGCAGGTGATAACAAGGTCCCAGTTCAGTGGCTGCTCCCAGGAGCAGAGACTCACCCCACAGCAGAAGAAATATGACCAACTGGGCTCCTGCAGCAGCAGTGAGTACCCTTCTCCAAACAGCAGCTCCTCTGTCATCTTCTGAAGGCCTAGAGTGAGAGAGCCAGAGTTCCACCTCCCTGCCATCTCAACCACCCAACCATCAGTGCTTCTTAGCAACCCAATGGGAAAAAATTCTACAGGTAACAAGGAAAGAAAATAAAAGAAAAACCCAACCCTCAACAATGCAGAAAGCCAGTTCATTATTCATAAAGCTCATATTTATAGGAAATATCCAGAGGTGCTATGTTAAACCTAATTGGTCAGCAATACAGTAAAACTCAGTTCATTGGTCTGTAAGGGCTATTGTAGGTGTCTATCAAATTTGCTCTCTCTAGATATGTTTATATTTTTCCTTTGTGGGTTCTCATGGGACAAATCTTATTGTTTACACAGGTGAATTTGTTTCTCACCCTCAGAATAGATTGTAGTGTTAAATGAACTTCTCATTCTCAAAATAACTTCACATAGGAATTTGCAAATTGCTTGTTAGCTGCACTTAGAAGAAATGACGTGCCAGCTTTGGCAATTTTAGCAGAAGGAGTCCTGATTTCATAGGGCCTTTTTAAAAATAATTTTTCAACCTGTCTATGACGCACACGGAGGTTGGTTTAGAATTAAATTATCAAATTCATTTTCTGTGAAATCTGAGTCTGTGTTTTAAGTATTTTTCAAAGACTGAAAGGTCCAACACCTTGTAAATTACTCCCATGGGGCTGTATTACCTCCTCTCCTTCCAGATTTACCTTTATAAGTGTGCTCTGATGGGCCCTGAGCTAGTTTTGAAGAGGTTTTATTCTCTCATCAGTATTTATGATTATCACACATGGGAATGTCCTCATCCTCCTCTTGCCAAGTCCACAAGTTCCTGTTTGTGAAAGTGCCTTCAAGATTTCCTTTCAGATAAGTCTTCCATGTTAACAGTTACTCCCGTATACAACAGATTCAAGACATGTAGGTAAGTTTTATATCTACTAGAAATACGCCATTACCAAGGGAGAAATACTACTGCTCAGGGATCTCCCTTGAGGAGGAGCATGGCTTTAAAACTAGAACATATCCCAGACCCCTAGAGCAATGTCAGAGCAACACCCAGCCAAGTCTTAAAGGACATGTAAAGAAAGATAAGCAACTCAAGGGCTAGTCAGATAGAAAGAAAAGTCTGATATAATTTTAAATTGCAAGTATTATGCGTTTGCTGTGCAACAATAAATACCATAGTGGGTAAATATAATATACACATAAATACCATATGAAGAATAACTCAAATGCCAGGTGGCAAGGCTTTGTCTGATTGATGAAATAATTAATGAACTACTGCAACCGAAATAAAGAAAACCGGAAAGTCTATAGAGGCAATCTTCTCTAAACTCTAAGTCATCCAGATCATGAGGAAGATAGTCAACCATCACAAGACCATCTTGAATAAGTGGGAACACATGGCTGTGCCCCAGTGCAAATATTCTTTGCCCACAGTAGGTGGAAATGAGGACAAGCAGCCAGGGAAGACAATAGAAACATTTTCTATGCAGTCAGAGTATTATTGAAAAAGCTAAGTTCAACTAAGACTGAAATTGCCAAAGGACACCAAGAGTAAAAAGACAGACTTTTATCTGTGCAAGTGAATATAAAGAATGAAAAACAAACGTCATTAAGAAGCTAAATGAAGCACTGGATATGTCAAAGGCTGAGATACTCTGTGTTCATTTCCTTGGCCTTAATGGAAACAACATCCCATGTCTACCCTGCCAGAGCCCCCAGGAAGAGATCTGCTACCAGCAGTGGATGAACATTAATTCTGAACTTAGTTTGGCTATTGTGGTAAAAGACAATAAAAAAATGCTTCTTTAAATAAATTCACAGTAAAAGTAAAGTCAAGGAAAATATCCATCCCTTATTTGGTGGTGTTGGGAAACTGACAAGGGATTAGGAAAAGGCTGATGACTGAATGCCTTCTTTTCCTCAGTCTTTTACAGTAAGAGCAACTGTTCTCAATGTACTCAGCTCACAGAGCTGGAAAACAGAGATGGGGAGCAGAATGAAGCCCCCATAACCTGAGGAGAAATGGTCAGAGACCTGTTACACATATAAGTCTATGGAGCTGGATGGGATACACCCAAGGGTGCTGAGGCTGCCGCCAGAAATCTTGCTGAGCCACTTTCAGTCATTTCTCAGTGTACTGATTAAGTGGGAAGGACCCAGTTTTACTGGAGGTTAGCCAGGGTCATGTCCGTCTATGAGAAGGACCACAAAGAGGATCCAGGGAAATGCAGGCCTGTCCTCAGTGCTGCAGAAGGTCATGGAACTGATTATCTGGAGTGTCATTAAGCGGTAGACGTAGAACAACCAGGAGATCAGGTCCAGCCATCATGACTTTGTGAAAAGCAGGTCCTACTTGATCAACCCAATCTCATTCTATGACAGAATGACTATTTGTTAGATGAAAGAGTGCTGTAGATGTCATCTACCTGGACTTTAGTCAAAAGTTTGATGTTGTCTCCCAGCATTCTTCTGGAGGAACTGGCTGCTGATGGCTTAGACTCGTGCATTTTGTGATGGTAAAAGAAATCTGGATGGCTGGGCCTGAAGAGTGGTGGTGGAGGGAGTTGCATCCAGCAGACCCTGGTCACCTGTGGTGTCCCTCAGGGCTCAGTATGGGGGCCAGTTCTGTTTGACATCTCTATCAATGATTGGATCAGAGTGCAGCCTCAGTCAGTTCACAGACAATACCATGTTGGGTTGGAGCACTGATATGCTGCAGGTTAGGAAGGCTCTGTAGAGAGATCTGAACAGGCTTGATCTGGGGGCTGAGGCCACTGGTGTGAGATTCAACAAGGCCAAGGTCCTGCCCTTGGGTCACAACAACCCCAGACAACACCACAAGATGGGGGCAGAGTGACTTGAAAGTGTCCTGGTGGAAAAGGACCTGGTGGTGCTGGTGACAGCAGCTGAACATGAGCCAGGGTGTGCCCACATGGCCAAGAAGGCCAATGGCATCCTGGCCTGTACCAGCAATAGTGTGGCCAGCAGGAGCAGGGAAGTAAACATTGCCCTGTATTCAGCACTGATGAGGCTCAATCCTATTTTCAGTTTCAGACCCTTCACAACAAGCACACTAAAGTGCTGAAGTGAGTGTAGCAAGGGGAAATGAAGGTGAAGGGTCTGGAGCAGAAGTGTGAAGCAGCTGAGGGAGTGGAGGCTGTTTAGCCTGTAGAGAAGGAGGCAGCTCAAGGGGAACCTCATTTCTCTCTGCAACAACCGAAAGCAGACTGTAGCTAGGTGGGGGTTAAGCTCTTCTGTTATGCAGCAAGTAAAAGGGAAAGAGGAAATGGCCTCAAATTGTACCAGGAGAGGTTTGCACAGGAGTTTAGGAAAACTTTTGTAATGAAAAGGATGATCAGGTACCGGAACAAGCTGTTAAGGGAAGTGGTAGAATCACCATCCCTTAAAGCATTCAAAAAACTATGTAGATGTGTTTATTGACCTGGTTTAGTGGTAGACTTGGCAGTGTTATGTTTATGGTTGGACACAATACTTTTAAGAGTGTTTTCCAACATAAATAGCTCTATGATTCTTGAGTAATCTTGACCCCTGCAAGTCCCCAGGACCTAATGATGCCTCATGTTTGGAAGTTTCTGCAAAAATCTCCTGATGACGGGAAAAAGTAAAATCTTGAAATCATCCTCAAAATGGACAAGAAACTAGATCCAAAGCATTTCAAGCAAGGTCAGAGGTACCAATCAAGATGGTGGGGCTGGAGTCTTTGCTCTGCAAGGAGAGGTTGTAAGGCTGGGTGTGATTCATCTGGGAGAAGGAATGACTTCAGAAGCCGGAAACAGCAGTCCCGGAGTGGGTTCAATTAGACTGTTTTCTAAGGCATTCAGATGGCTGATGAGACACAATGTTCATAAACGTCAATTCTCACTGGGTATTGGGAAATAAAATTTCACTGTAAGGAGAATCAAGGAATAGAAAAGATAGCCTTGAGAGGCTGTGCTGTCTTAACCACTGGAGGTTTTCAAGACCCAGCTGGACAATATCCTAAGCAACCTGACCTGAATTCAGTGTTGATCTCTTCCTTGGAACAGAACTTTAGATTGGAGGCTCTCAAGGTCCCTTCTAGCTGGAAGTACTGTGGAAGCCTGTGGAAACTTAGACTGGGGATGACGATTTCTCTGGTTTCTGAAGAAGGAATGGAACACGTCTCTAGCTGCACTATCTGGCAGTCCCACAATTCTTATCTTTGCCTCCTTTGCTTTGTCTGTAACCATTTTGTAGGGCTGTCTTCCACCTTCTCATGTTTTGTCTGTCTAAAGGAGATCCAAGGTGTTGCACATCAGTTACATGCCATAGATATGAAATAACAAGTATATGATGTTGAGCAGTGTTAAATTGTCCACAGTGCAATGGCTTGCTTGATTTTTGACACTGAGAGACTTTGAGTGGCTTTAAATGACCATGAATTTAATGTTCTTGATGCACAAGTCATTCAGCAATAGGATAAGGGCTTCAATTTTACTGAGTACTGAGATAAATTGCAGGAAGAAAAAGATTGACACATGATGGATTAAATCAGTAGCCTGTTTAGACTAATTTTTTCCCTTTGAGAGCAGGAAGCAATATATGCTTTAGAGGAAGCTGAAAAAAAGGGCAATCTAAGAGAGATTTTTTCCACCTACTGTAGGTGGAGTTCCCACTAAAGTAAACAGGATGTGTACATATATGTTTTTCCAACCAAGTCTCACTTCACCATATAGTTATAGGTCATAAGTGCAGTGCACTTCATTACATCTCACTACATGTAGAATATTTCATGCTAGTATTTAAAACGGTGTCCATAAATTAAAGAAGCTGGATTCACATGTCTAAATAAATAAGAAAACTTTCAAATAAGATATGAGTTTTCTGGTCCTGTCAGCCTCAGCAGTATGTGTGTGCTTCCAGCTCTTCTAAAGACCCGTCCACAATTATTTATGTATTTAAAAGAATTAGAGAAGCCTATACTCAGCTACCCATGTAAATATTTTTTATGTCTTCAATAGCTAGGATGAGTACTTGTACTCACCAGTACCTGTAAACCCTGTACTTTTTTAATGTGTGTAGACATTTTTCCATATTTTTTTTCCTATCCTGATATCTAATCAGTCAACTATTGAATACCAACTGGAGCACTCATCCAGATGTAGATGGGTGATTTGTTTTTAAAAGCGTTCATTCTGTTTTTGTTGTCTCCTTTCTCTTCCCGCTGTTTGCAGTGTGATAGCTAAGGTGAGGTACAGCAAAATTCTTACTTAATTTATAGTTCTTTCTTTGTGAGTCTATTCTGGTAAATACAATACTCCACTGTATACAATTCCTTCATTTTTCATATCAGCAATTGCCTGCCTCAATCCCACTCTCCATCTCCCCTTGTAAAACTTTGCCAGTGTAAGTGAGGTTGACTGTAAAACACTCTTGTTTGGAGGTGAAAAATGACAGACTTTACATTAAGAGTCTTCTACTTTTCTATCAGCTTGATGCAGCCTTTTAGAATTCATTTCTAAAGTTTTAAGAAGCAGGAAAAAAAAAAGAAGGAAAGAAAGATTTCATTTCATTGTGCATTTAAGTGAAATCTTTAAACCCCTTTGCATTATTTTATCACATCAGACTTGTCAAGTCACACTCATTTGAATGAGTGAGATTTGAAAACTTCTGAGTGCTATATTACATTTTCCATTGATATATGTCGTGAATCTTTACGGCTGCATGAAAATGAAGCCAAAAGCAAAAGGAGACAGCTCACTTCAAATGAGTGAGACTGGATAGGTCTGTCATATGTTATTTCAGGTGCTCAAAGGATAGCAATTCTAAGCAGAGATGGGTGATGGGGTTGACAGGTTTGCATTGATTTAGATAAAGAAGGGAAACTTAATCACAGAGACAGAAACAAAAGGCAATGATTCCAAGAGAAGAGCCATATCCTTTGAAAACTAAATTGAGTCTCATCCCATACTCAAAAGAGTTGAAACGTCAGAGCTGAGAACGCTTCTTAAGGTGCTCTTGCACTCATGTAATGTCAGAACTCTTTGTAGGAGAAAGCTGGCATCACTTTCTCTGCAGGTCATTCTTTTTGGCTGGAACTGTGACCCCATAGCCATCTCCTCCCCAGTGCATTAAGTGCTGTCACAGATTCTCTTGAGAAAATGTCTATGTGGCAGAGACACTTTGCACATTTGTTCAAAAATTCACAAATTGGACCCTATTCCTAATTTTCAAGAATAGTTTTCTTCTGCTTATGTGTGTAGAAGTTGATTTTATATTCCTATAGCTTGATTTTAAAGTGGTCAAGCAAATCTTCTACAAGTTTGTCAGAGGCTTTTAAAGGAGGTTTGATTTTCTGTGCAACTGAAGAGAGGAAATCGAGTACAAGACATCTTCCACATCTGCCCTGAGTAAGGAAATGCCTGCAAGTTGATTTTGTTCTAGCAGAGGGAAAAACACTTCAAAGATCTCATTACCACATACATGGGGTGTTTAGCAATGCACAGTTCTAGCAAAAAGGCTAATAGGAAAGAAAGGGAAGCTCTTGCATTAATCGGCTTGCTCCCACAGTGGGATTGCACAGCCTAAGTGCCAGTTGCACTCAGGGGACGCTGGGACGAGCTCCTAAATTATCCCTCCAGGATGGCCTAGCCGCTGCACCACCACGCTGGCAGCAGAGGGAGATGTCGGCATGCCTTTCGGTAGGGACTTGTCTTGGCTGGGATTTGCACTCCATTAATGCAGTGTTTGAAATCAAACCAGCATTTAAACTGCACTGCTATTAATACGCAAGGGTAGGCATGCAATGTGGAGCATTTCCACTAAACTTGACTCACAACCACAAATTTTGAGTACTTTTGGGGATGTTTTTGGATAGTCAGTTCAACAGAGATACAGTAAAATATTCTCAGGAAAGAGTTTACTGAGGCATTTGTTCAGCTTTTCTGAGACTGAAAACAAACCCAATGTGACGATTTGTAGGAAGACTGAATCAGAGTTAAAATGTTAAAATGTTATTACATGTTAAAATGTGTGTTATTTTGTTTGTTTGTTTGGATATGTGATCCACTGTAACCATTTCAAAGGAAAAGAGACATGGGGATAAGCATTTTTGAGTAATATTAGTATACACTGGGTAAACATATGAGCATATTTTGATGCCATGATTGTGGTGAGACCAAACTTCACCAATTTTATCTTGGAAAACAGCAATAATAATAACAACAATAAAAAATAATCTTTATTCAGTTCAACATAGCCAAAGGGCCGCAGAAGGTATGTCAAATTTGTATCAGACAAGAATTTTCTCTTTGTGTGTTCATTCAGAGAGAAAAGAAAAACACTAGTATTCTCTCTCTCTTTTTTTTTTTTTTTCTGTTTGGAAAGAATGTCTTCTAACATGGGATATTGCAACCAGAGGAAGCATTAACTCTTGTACTTCTTTCAAGAGTCAAGTGGATGTTTAGACATCGGGTAAAAAGAGAAATACAGAATTCATTCTATTTTGGCTGAAGACAATTTTCAGCAAGGAGTGCTGCACTGAATTGATAGTGAAAGTAAGTGTGAGAAGGGTGAGGTTCTTCTCTGCTGCTCCAAAGGAGGAAATATATCTTGTGTTGATAGCTTCACTTTCCCAGTCACTCTTCAGATTTGCTTGTCACTCAACTCAATTACTGTAAAACACAGACAAAAACTGGGAAGAAAGAAATTTGACAGTTTTGTCTGGAAATTGTTTTGCTTGTAGAGTTGAAATTGATTTTGAAGGTACATTCCTTAATTTTTGGGTTGATCTTACTGGCCTTCTTGCTTCTTGGATTTCCTTTAAATGTAAAATAAAGGAAAAGGTGAGATATTTCTTCCTACTCAATTTTTTTCAGAGGAAAAGGATAGAATTACTTAAAGATACTTAGAGAGATATCACCGTGCATCAGAGGAATGTGTTATTGGACACCCAGCTCCTTGGGGAGGTGGTACTTCAAGCCAAACACTTTATAACCAAGACTTACGATTTGGGCACCTACACTGAAGCACAAAGCTGACTTCATTCAAATTATGCCCACTTCAAGTGGGTAGGACAGGCAGCATAGTGCAGTCACACAGCCTAGGCTCCCTTGGCAGGTGATACTCACACCATGGAGGGCAGATGCTGCTACCAGTCAGAGTGTCAATGGGCGCTGCAGGCAAAGATCTAGCAAAAGTATAAGCATAGCTGGAATGGCAGGCAAAATCCCCTCCCTCCATTCCCTGTCTCATGTTGTGCTAATAGTTGTTTTTGGAGAATGGTGTTTGCATGAACTTTTGAAGAACAAGAACTGTGCTTTACCCACATTCTGGTATTTCACTGAAAATTACAGCTGATCTAATTTTTTTTTCCCATTTTGTCAATGTAAAGCCACAGCAGCTCATCCAAAATCCACAGAGCTTCTCCAAACTTGATTGTGATGTGAGCAAAAGCTATGGTAGGCCCTGAAAGTCTACCAGGCAAAAAATATTAGTTTCTACTCTGCCATACTATGAAGTTCAGTGGCAGCCTCCTATACACAAGCATGTGGAAGAAAATGTGAAGTGGCACATCAACTAATGTCTAAGAGAAATTTGAGGGATAAAACTTGCAGATTTTTTAAAAAGTATTTAAAATGTAGAAGCACTGAAAGAAAAAAAGACAAACTGGTAATGAGAAAATCATCTGCATTTCCTGAATAAAGTTTTTAAATGGAAAATTGTAATCAGAAGACCTTGGGGTAAACTTAGCATTACATATAGCATTAATTTTAATGATAGCTTTTTAATTTTCGTCTTTTGAATAATAATATAAAGTCAAATTTAAATTGTAAATAGTATCCAGATACTACTAGTTTCCTGGCTTAAATTCTTCAGCACATATGGCAGAAGCATAAGCTTGTGCCAGTCTGCCTACTTTGGGTAATTTTGCATGCAAATAGTTTAGTCCTTATACTGAGGTGCTAGAATGTGTTTAGTACACTTGAAAATATTTGCATTGCAAAGGAAGAGCTAATCCCCTGAGAAAAATCAAATGGATATTCTATATTAAGGGACTGCTTTGGACATTGTGTGGCACTGTTATATGGAAAATTATGTTTACAGTACATCTAGGATTTTTAATTGACCTTCAAGAGAGAAGGACCCACTAGAGCCTTGCCAAATTTGAAAGCTCCTGGAACAGTCTCTACTTGTCATTCACCACAATGTCTCTTTTCTACTCCTGAATCTTTTCTCTAACAAAATTTCATCACTTTGATAAAACTATTACCCATAAACAGGTTTAGTGGTGATTGCAATCTTTAATAAATACTGAAGTGGTTGGAAAAAAGAAACAACTCTTATTAATGGCATGAAGAATTAGCACACCTAAGCCCGTTCTAACTTCTGGGAGTGTCTGTTTCATACTGGACATATTTAGAGGCTCAACTGCCCTATTCATGTCCTTGCTTCCCATCCAAAGCAATGGAAATCTACACATTCCCAGACCAGTAAGCTGATATTCAGATGTATATCCAACCATGGTTTGAAATACAAACACACATGCCTTTTTGTTACTTAAATTCACCTCTGACAATATTAATCTTTGAAACAGGATGCGACAGGTGAGTGTAGCATCTAATACAGTGCCAGTTCATCTACTTAGTCTATGCTCTTTGCAGCCTGTCCCTGTTGTATGTGGCTGGCTGTCATGACACAGGACCAGCATGACTCAGTGCAGTGCAATTTGTTAAATTGAGCTGGTAGTAGCTGGACTCTGTGGCAGTGCTGATACTGGAGTCAGCAGTGACTCAGTACTCAAGGCTTCCCCTGAAACCAGTCTCTTAGGACACTGGAAACAGATCTGGATTCCCAAATATTTTGTGTCCCAACCACTCTTTGTCAAGATGACATTTAAAAGGTTTTCTTTCTGAAAGTGTAGCTGTAAGTTCAGCCACACATTTCTATAGTTTCATCACAATGTGTACATGAATATATTTTCATGAATATATTTTCGTACGGTTTTGTGAGGGAGTTAGGTTTTTGAATTATCTATGGTTTATGTAATTACATTACTCATATGTATGTGTAATGCTATTGTATTTATCTGATGAAGTTACAAGTAGACTCTTTCTTTTTTCCCCCCTTCTTTCTTTCAGTCTGAGCACAGATTTTATTGCCCTGTTTGCAGATCCACGTGCAAACACAGCTGTCTCTGCTGCAGGAAAAGCTCTTCTGGGTCCTAATTGTGTGCTCCCTCACACAGCTGTCATAAACACTCAGGAAGAAAGGTGTAAGCACCTTGGGAAATTCCTGAAGAAGTAGCCCTTGATATAGCTGATAGTCTCAGACAGAGCAGGTGGGTGAGGGTGGGTGTAGTCATCAGTGTAGCAAGGTGGAGGACTTCAGGGTCTCTTTCAATGGGTCTATAAGCAGCAGAATTTGTTTTTGGTAACCAAAGCTGTCCTGTATATATTTTTTTTTTTTGTGATGACATATTGACCAGGCAGTTGATTAGTTAAGTCTTAATAATTTTATAATGACTATTGTAAATGTCTGTTGAATTCTAGGTGAAATAGTTTTCAATCAGGTCCTTTGAGGGCCTGTTGACTTTTAATGTGTGTGAATAGAATTTTATCTGAACTCAAATGTTGTGTAGATGCATTCTATACTGTGAATGGAGCCTTTATTAAATTTGAATTAGCAATTATGTTGTCTATTTTTAGTGTTTTCTTAATAGCTGTAATGGCTGCTAAACAATTTTTAGACTTTTTAAAATTAAGAGATTTCCATTATCTTTATAGGGAAGTATATATCTTGTTCTTTGTCACTGAAAACCCAGACTAAGTCACCATTCATTGCAGTACAATTACCATGTAATCCTTTAAAAATCCATTAAATTACTCTATTAAATACGCCAGGTAAAAAACTAATATCAAGTTGCAATTTATGGGTCTTCAAACCTTCCAATTCTATATTTGAGGTTTTCTAGTTCTGTTCATTTGACCTGTCAGAAGGCAAACCTTACATCCAAATTTCGAATATGGTTATTTATGACATACAAACTTTTGCCTCTCAAGTTTTTCATTGAATAATGTTTAGATCTTTGTTTTGATACCATTTCTGAGGAGGTGTCATGTTTTCTAAACACTGGCAAGGCAGACTGGAGGGAAAACTCTCTAGTAACTACCTGTCACTCTTTGGCTGTGCATTGTTAAGGTTTCAGTGCACTTCTGTATGAATATGGGCATGTTCAGAGGCCTTTTGTAATGTATTTGTATACTAATGTGAATTATTTGGCATACATATAATGTAATGCCATGAGAATATCCCTTCTGTTGCTATTTCATCCTCAGAGCTCTTATTGCAGGCACAGCACTATCACTTAAATAGCTGCTGTCTCACATTGTTACTTTTAATGCTCATTTCTATTAAAGTATTTCTATTTGTTGGAGAGTTTGGGGTGAACAGCTGATTTTAAATATGCTGTGTGCTGGTATATGGTAGAAGAAGCCACAAGGCAATTTCAGGGCTCCTTGTCTTCAGGAAGGTTTTGGAGCTGTGCTTGATTTCTAGATATGAACAAAGGAATTCATTACCAGTGATTCAGTTCAAGGTATTGATGATCTTTTTTGTGCGATTTTCATGTCAGAGGAAAACAGCTGAATTCACAGTTAACTACATACTTTGTAGCTCTATTAAGTTATCAGTAAGTCTCTGAATAATATCAACAAAGAGCCACCAGAAATAAAATAATAGTGACAGCAAGGACAAAAATTCAGTCTTAGATCTATGTGTCAGGCTGTGTGCAGACTCAGGCCCCTGCTCTGCTCACATTTCAATTATTATCATTTCAGCCATAAGGTAAGTATTTAATATTTCTGATGGAAACTGAGATTCTCAAGTACAATTATTCTAAAAGTTAAAAAAAGAAACCATCCATTTGAGCAGCTGTGCAATGATATTACGAGTGTTTGTCTGAATGCATCTGTTAGCATAGACATTTCCATGGGAACATAGTCTCATCATTAGCATGTTCAGTCCCATACTAACAATATGATACCTGTCTGTACAGCAAGGTGCCAAACTAACTACAGAGACAGTTTGATAAGAAGCAGCAGTTGTTGATTTGTGAGCACTGAAATGCTCTCTCTGATTTGCAGGGGACCAGCTGGTTAGAATCTGAACTAAACCAAACAATATGCACTTTGGTGCACACCATCAGCTGTGCTGCTATTTGTTCTTCCATTATGTCAAATAATGGAAAGCACAGTCAAACAGTCTCAAATAGATCTGGGATCTCCTCCTTGTCTCACGTTATCCTTTTCTTTTGCTGTAACTTTATATCCCAATTAGATCTTTTCTATGAAATGGCCTATGACCTATTATGCAGAGGATTGTGAGACTTTCTTAGTTATATTTGTAAAACTTAGAAGATCAAAACCCATTAATAATAGCAAAACAGTCCCAGGCTCCTCTAAGGGAAAGCCATAAGTTCTGATCCAAGCCCCCTGCTCCAGCTGGTTAAGCTGTTTTTCCACCAAAACCCTTTATTTGGCTTTAGTTCTTCCTGTTGTCAGAAGCAAACCTCCAGAGGTGTGCGGGTAGCTGGAACAGCCTGCCTGGGAAACAAAAGAAAAATTGAGGCCAGCTGAATCTTCATCCTCAATATTTGTTCATGAACAGTCACATACAGGTTTTACAAAACCTTTCTGTTTTGAAATGTATTATGATCCACCAGAAGAAGGAGAAAAAAATAAGGTAACGTTAAAAACAAAGGTAAAAAGAGGTAATAGTTGTGAATGGTGAGTGTGAGAAGGAGGAGGAGTGGAGGAGTGAAGAAAGACCATGTGATACTGAATGCAAGCACCTGCTCCTCTCTGCATGACACTGCTTATTCCCAGTTATTGCTGCCTCTTTTAGAAGGGAATATGCATCTCAAATTTACAATGAGGTAGATGGATAGCCGCATGAAGCAGCAGGCAACGTGAAGTCTCCATTTTAATAAGTCACACTTTAGTTCACTGTGCCTACACATTTCTCATTTTAAATAAGCAATACCAGATGGGATTGTAATAATTCCCATTCTTAAGTAATGTGCTGCTACTTTTGAGAAAGTGCTGTCTGAAAGACCAACATCCTCTAAGCATCCAGGCCAGTGGCTTGCATTCCACAGTGTTTTGCAGTATTTGATTTGTACAGAGACTGCTGTAATTCACAACTGCCTGGTGTGGGACTCTGTTTCAACAGATATGGAGTCACAGGTACTGTAAATGAGCCAACAGGAACTTATTAAAAACACAGAACAATAAGGAGTATCTGACTTAGTGTATTTCTGAAACTCCTGTCTGTTAGCAAATAATTTCTTTTGAAAAAACAGAAATGAGGCTTCTGTTTCCTGGGGGATGCTAGCACATCAATCAGTCCATTAGATATGTAAATAAAACAATAACTGAAGAATAAATAGTTTCTAAAATCCACCGATAAAATCTTCAAATGTATATGTTACCAGAATGAAGTGACTCATGAACGATTTGGTAGCTATGCTGTATGTTCAAACATGGAGAGGAAAAAAAAAAAAAAGGAAAAGAACAGCAGGGCCAACTGTAAAGCTTTCATCCTTCTCTGATCCACCAAATCTTTCCTTTCCTTCTCACTCACAATCTATTGTAAGAAAAAAAGAAAAGCAGGAAGAAAAGCAGGTTTCCTCTAGCACAGAGGGTGGGCAAAATAGCTGCCTTCACAGCTGATGGCACCATTAACTCCCTGTACTTGTCTGACTAACCCAAAATCCCATGAGCCCCTGGAAGGTACAACACACACATCTACAAGTAAAGTGCCAGGCTCTCCTAGTGCTGCAGCATTGTCTCCTCAATAGCAGACACAATAGGTATAGGAATCCAGGCCTTCTGAATGATTCTTCCTTTATGCTGGGAAAAAAACCACCAAAGAAATAATACATTTGCAAGTAGGTAAATGAACAGCAATTTTTTTTAAGGAGGGAAGCCAGTTTAGAGTTGAAGCTTTTTGTTTCCATGTATTAATCATTGAAAACTTCAGTAGGTATATTTTGTGTGCTGGAAGCCCTGAATTAATACTTTTCATCAATTATTGTTGCTATGATTATGAGTTATTGTTGTTAATCTAGCAGCATTTCAGCTTTTCAACTGGACCATGCATCTCTAGTCCCATTGAAGAGACCACATACTCGAGACTGCATTCCTAGTGGGATGGGATAGTTTTAAGAAAGGCAATAATATACTTAAACTGAAAGTGATTGCCAGTTGCAAAGCATTGTGTTGAACAGAAGCCTAAAACTGAGGTTTTCATGCATATTGCAATATTCTGGAGCCAAGACTTTTGTGGATTGGACCCTAAATTGTTTTAGTATAGCTTAAATACTCACTAATTTAACTCCATTTAAATTGGCAATAAAAACGCCCCCAACTGTGTTGAGCTGTCATCCTATTTATGCAAAATAGCTTCAAATCTTAATACTAACTATGCTAAGTAATGCCACTGGGATGAAATTGATAATGAATGTGCACAGCTCTTTTTCTTTTTGAATATGCTATGAGGCAGTCCAGCCAAGTTTTTCTTTAATTACTAGTACTACTTTAACATCACATAGTTATTTCTATAGTATAAACACTGGAGGGGAAAGTGTTATTCCTGCAACAACTTTGAAGTAAGTAGTCTTTGTGGTTAACCATTTCCAATTCATTCTGTGTTCTGCCAAGATTTAAACAGTGCCTCTTTACCACCTTGTAGTTATGTACCTTCCTTTTAAATTTGCCAAAGGAGTGTGTTCTTATATAATTGCTTTCTTTACAGTCTGACTTGCAGGTTAACCACAATCACCTAACGTAAGGATGGAGGTGGCATTCAGTGGATAAAGAGGGGAGGTACAAGAACTCCTATGCCTATCCCTGATAATCAGTCACTGAAGCATTTAATGAAAATTCTGACATCTGAGTCAATATATAGCTGTGAACCTTAATAATGAAACACACCTTGAGTTTTCAAAGTGGCTGGAATTATTCCAGAGGAAAGGTAAATACTCTTAAAGGAAATAAACTGCACTTAGCAGTGTACTGCAATGTGAATTTGAGTTTTAAGTTCCTTGCTTACTCAAATGCTTCACTGACCCATTTTGCATAAAGGGGTATAGGTCTTGATGCTCTATCAAGCCAAAAGGCATCTCTTCAACATCTGTGGCTCACATATGATTATTCTACGTTCTCCAGAGACTGGGCTGATACCCACTACAGTCATTACTGGGAGTTGAAAAATGCAGTTATATTCTACACCTAGAGGCAGAGGTGCCATTTTTGCCAAGATCCATATAAAAGAAGGGAATCAATGTCTGTGATGACTTAAAAAATGAATTGCGAGCATCAGCGACCAGGACTTCCCCTGTTCTGCTATAGCACATTTTTGGATATTTCTTCATATTCAGAAAGAATCACAGAATCATAGAAGGTCCTGAGTTGGATGGGATTCACAAGGATCATCAAAGTCCAACTCCTGGACCAAAGTCCAGGCCCATGAGTCACACCAAGTGTCTGAAGACACTGTCCAAATGCTTCTTGAGTTCTCTCAAGGTGGTGCTCTCTCAGGCTGGTGTTGTGACCACTACCCTGGGAAGCTACTCCAGTGCCCAACCACCCTCTGGGTGAAGAACCTTTTCCTAATACCCAACTCTAAACCTTCCCTGACACAGCTTCATGCCATGACTTTGAGTCCTGTCAATGGAACACAAGAAGTTCTAGAACCCTGTGAATTCTCGAACACAGAGAGACAGAGCAATGGGTGAAGATAGAAAATAACCACTTTTTTATTATTGTACCTCAAATGCTTTCCTTGAATGTTTTCCTATCTGTCTTTCTGTTCTTTTCTCTTAGAGGTGTAGTCACACCTTGACCTTTCCCCAAACTGAAGTCAGGTGTAATTTTTAATGTATAGGCAGCAATAATTTTCTTAATTCCTAACCAGAAAACTAGTTATTTCTTTTCTTTTTTTTTTCTTCTTTATGATATGTGAAAATCTGTCTGTGAGTCCAAGGCAGTGAATTACAGGAGATTCCCAAGGTTCCTTTTTCATCCAAAAGACTTCTGCAGTTTTGAGTAACACCACAAGCATGGACAAGGAGATCAAAATCAGAATTTTGAATAGCTATAGGAATAGTGAACCATTGTTGTAAACCCACCAGAACACCTTTAGGCCCACAGACAGAATATACACTTTGAGGACATTATCAAGAGAAGTTTATTCATCCAATTCTTAAAATGCAGTATATTTCTGCAACTTTTATATATACCCCGTTTTTCTTTTTTCATTTCTTCATATTTAAGAAAGCTTTTACTGATAATCCATGCTAATTTTCAATCTACTCTCTTTCAATTCCCCTGCCTCTATCTCCTCCCCCTTATTAGCCACAGAAAGCAACTGATGACAGCCTTTTTTGTACCATTTATATACTAAAATATTGTCATTATGTGTCAGGTTCTTCTGAGGTGTCCAAGCTGTATTAAATACAATTTTTCAACTCTTTTCCTTGCCTTTCATTCCATCTTTCTTTGGACAGTGACCATATCTTCTTTTCTTTTCTGTTCAACAGATTCTAGCTTCATATAATCACTACTTTTATTAACTTCATTATGTTTTTTTTTTATATACCAAAATTACATACTGGAATTGAAAAAGAGAAGTTATTTCAGCATGACCTCTGATAATAACAAACGCATCCAAAATATTGTTTGGGTTACTTTTTCTTTTGTTACCAGCATGAACAGCCCAGCATTTAGGGCAAGAGCAGATTGCATAGACCTTTAGGGGATTTTAAAATATTTGCCAGATATTTCCATATAACAACAATAAAACAAATTTAATCCTAAATTTATAATGGTCTGTTAGGTAAAATATTACTGGAGACAATTTAGACACCTGCAACAGTAGGATTTAGTAAAGTAATGTCTGGACACCAGTACTTTGAAATGAATCTCAAACTTCATTTCCTAGAGGCAAGAAATATTTTTGAAAATGTTGCTCCAGAGAAGAGAAGATTGAATAAGGTTCAGCTACCAATTTTCTCCTTCCAAGAATGCTTTATGTTTGTTTATCCAAATGCTAGCATGATTCTTTGTCACAAGTCTGTCACAATCACAAGGACCATGTTATAACTTACAAGATGTATTAACACTTCACAATAACTGCAGTGAAAATGTTCAGCCAAAGGCTGTCATAACTGAGCCATGTTTGTGCTCCAGCTCCTCTTGCCAAGTGTGGATGACCTAATCTGCCTTTGCTTAGTTTAGCTTCCCATTTCAGACTTCCCAGAATTTATGCAGGAGAAAAGTTCCTAATAAGAGGCTGTACTTATGTGCTGTCATGAAGTCTTATAAAAACATGATTCCTGAAAAAGGGCAAATGTGTTATTTTGTTGTAGTCCACAGATGCGGGTGCATTTGTGGTGCTATGCCTCCTGGAATACCTACTCAGAATGTATTGCTATAATGTTTGTCATGACCAAATACATCATATTTTTGCAGTGCCTGGTGTGTCAGCTCAGTGACGTGATTGAGCAATCATAGGTCAAATGACTGTGGATGCATACATCCTGTAGTGAATATGCAGTAGAAATATAAAGTATAGTTTGTCCTCTAGATTTCTTCTGTATGGAGCATTTACACCTTTTTTAGAGGAAGTTCTCCTAATTTCCAGCTATGTTTTCCTTTTGTAGTCACTCCCAATTCAAACTGCTACATATAAGAAATTACGTCATTTAAAGGATGGAGCGTTTCTATAGAGATTTTAAGAAGACAGATCATGCTTCTTGCTCCCATTAGGACAATTTCTTTGTGGTTAAGAAAAACTTAGTGTCTTGGTACAACACAATCACAAAATTGCCATTCAGGTGTGCATGCCATTTTAAAGCTGACATTTTAAAAGCATTTAATAATAAGCAACAATGAGCCTTTACTGGCATGGAAGCAAGTCTTGCAACAACCATGAGACAGTAAGTTTACTTATTCACACCCACACCCTGCTAAGGGAAAATTACTTCAGTACTTGTCTTATAATTGCTGCATTTAATGTTGTTTACATTGGAACACTTTCTGACTGATTTCTTAAATTACTGATTTTTTATATAGAAGAGCAAATATTACTTTTTCCTGAATAAAGTTCAGAATTTATAGTGAGTTGTTTGCAGTTATAAATAGAGGTCAATACAGCTCATATAGATTAATCTCCTGCCAAATTCATGCCTCTGAAATATTCTATATGGTTAACATAAAGTACTGATGAAGTTACTTTACCATTCTTGTCTCTCTGTCTGAGTAGACACATGTGCCCTACAGGAGAGTAAAATGTAATATATTCTGTTTCAGATGGACACATACATATTAAGAGGATAAATAATTCCTTGTCTAATACTTCTGAGAAACCCTTCATTCTGGAATTGTGAAATTAAGTACTTGCCCTAAAAGTCACTATTTTGTTTATGTCAGTTTGTGAGCACAATACAGCCATAGTATTTGTGGATGTCTGCCACCAAAAAACCCAAAACCCCAACTTTTGTAAAATCTCAAGAGCGGATTAGAAACATCATTCATGTAAGAGAAACTTTCATCATTTAGATATTTACCACAATAAAAACACATATATTAAAGAACAGTACCTTTAATTATTATCTTTAATAATAATTTTTATTTTATAAAGAATCTTTAAAGATCATAGTAAAGCTGAAAAAAACACCAAGCTAAGAATTAAAATTGTATAATTTGTTTTATAGCAGTTTGTAAAAAAGCACTCTGCAAAAATGATTTTTGAAAAATTCTCTTTTCATAAACTATGGGTGAAATGGTTTTTTATACCTCTGTCACTGAGCAATCCACAGTACAGAATTTGTTGTCTGGAGTTGAATTTTTTGGTTGCACTTTTTAAATCCATGCTGTCTCAGAAGATAATTACTACTGAATCAGCAAATGCTCCCCAATGGAGTATGATGACTCTTGGGAAATTATAGCTCCTCACTTATTTGCAAAACAAAAATTGATTGTTCACAGGATGGAAACTGAGTCTCTAATTTTCTCTCTATTGCTTTAATTAAATGGGCAGGTAGCATTTCAATTTCTTTGAAAAGGCTACTGTAAATTCTTTTTCACCCAAGAGTAGGATGAAGAAAAATGTGGTTGCGGGATACCCATCTCTTGGTATAGGATGCAAATTGATTTATATTCCTTGCAACACGATGAAGGAAGGGGAATGTTCCTTCCCTCCTCAACTATGAATTAAAATTTCCATCACATCTTCCTCTTTGCCTGTGGTCAGTAGGAGAACCTTCTCAAGATTCTCCCCTTCCACACACCCCTCATCAGATCCCACCTTTAGTTCTGTATGCAGGTCTGGAATGCAGCAGGTCCAGAGAAGGGCAGGAAGATGATCAGAGGGCTGAAGCAGTTCTAACAGGGAGACAGGCTGAGAGAGCTGGGGTTTTGCAGTCTGGAGTGGGGAAGGCTCTGGGGAGACCTCATTGTGGCCAGAAGCTGAAGGGGTATTAATAAAAAAGATGGAGGACAATGTCTTATATGGGATGATAGTGATGGGATGAGAAGGAACAGTTTTAAATTAAAAAGAAATTTAGATTAGATATCAGGAAGGATTTTTTTTTTTTTATTCAGAGTATAGTGAGGCACCAGAACTGATCATCTAGAGAAGTAGTGGATGTCCCATGCCTTGAAGTACTCATTGCCAGGTTGGATGGAGCCCTCAGGAACCTGATCTGATGGGTGCATCCCTCATGTCAGGGGGTTGGAACTAGATGATCTTTAAGGTCCCTTCCAATCCGGTTATTCTGTGATTGCTTAATATGTGTACTCCACTCTAATTAAGAATATGTAACAGATATTGGACTCAATTTAAACATTAAAAAAAATATGATATCTACCCTGAAAAACATTCCTTACTTCTCTAAATGCTTTGGTTCTACTGTAGAGCCACAGTATTTAAGAGAGATTACAACACGCACAGTATGCTCTAAAGAGGACAAATTGAAAAGACCTGTATTTTTCCCAGTGGACTGTGATGTCTAAATTCAAGTCAAGATCTGGGAAGGGGTGTTTTGCTTTGGAAGTCAATTATTCCCCCATGACTAATTTATTACAGCAATGCTCTGTGCTATAGAGAAGTCGATGCCATACCATTGTACACTGGGATCATCAGGGCAGTACAAAATGGATTATACAGTTAAATTGGTTATATCTCTATAAAATTTGTTTAATTCAGCAATAAAAATAATAGTAAAAATAATAACAATAACAAGAAATCTAGACAGTTTGCATTTCAGAGGAAAAATAACAGTAAGGTGGTACTGAGTCTACCATTCACATGATAATTTTTGTGATGTCATAAATTCATCCATAGTCATCTACAATGGCAAAAAACAATGTTCAGTAGGGACTGATCCAGCAATCTCCAAAGGAGAACATTAAAAAAAAAAAAAGAGAAACACATATTTTCTCTGTATTTCTCAACAGATCTTTCTATCCTTTGGAGGGACCTGAGAAACATAAACTAATTTCTGTGGCAATAAATCTAGTGCTAAAGCATAATCTGAGTAATAGTCCAACTATTCTCCTGTGCCTTATAAAAAAGCCAAAAGTTCTTCCCTGCCCATTGGTGAGTTTGGACTTATGACACTGAGGCAAGCTGAAGGTGAATTCAATAACTAGGTCCTTTTTGGAGCTGTGTTAGGATAATTGATTCTGTCATACAATGCAGCTTCCTCAAGTATGTGTCTCTACTGTGAATCATTCTACGCATGCTTTCTGAGACAGAGAGAAAGAAAGACCATGCAGTATTCTACCAAAGTTTTAAAACTTACATAACTTTAAAAAGTGTATAAGAGCCTTAAGATGAATACAAACCTTAAGTACTGTAAATTCAGTCCTAATGTAGATAAATCTAAAGCTGCTTCTATTAAGGTTGACTTACAAGATTCAAACCAGCTTTTGTGAAAATTTCCATTAAAGCAGCTTTATAAGTCTGCCATCTTTCTGAAGAACTTGACTAATTATATCTTGAAAAAAGAAAGTCAAACTTTAAAATAGGCTGAAATTATGTAGTTGTCTTGTTCTGAGTACAGTCCAAGGATGATTTAAGTAGTCATGCTGATTTCAGGTTTTTTCTCCATTTTATTTCTGACAACCCACTCACTCCCCATTTTTAATTTGTTTCCAAACTTTTCTAGTTTGAAAAAGGTTTGGAGGACAGCATGCAGATTTCATTGCCATCATCTTGAGAAAATCTCTATTATTACTATAAACACTCTGTAGCTTTCCAAAGTTGACAGTTTTAAATGTATCAAAATGGAAAAAAGTAAACCTAATCCAAATGAATAACTTCTAGATAGCACATACAGCAGCTTCATCCCCTAAATGGAATTCACTATATTGCATTCAACAAAAACAAGAAACAGAAGATTAAAGAGGAAAACCAGAGTCTAAAGTATTAAAAACCACATGGCACCATCGCAGACATGACAGAACATTTTCCGTTATTTCCATTGCTTAGAGAAGAGCTAAACTCATACCTGTGACACATCCACCATTCCCTGAGTTGGGCTAACAGAGATCAGCAAAGATCAGATCTTCACAGGAAACATGTCATTCCCCTCCCATGTGCAGCTTTTAGACTTTCCTCCGCTGACTCTCACTCTTTTGACACACATGCAGGTCATTTATATCCCTGTATTTATGATAAAGGCCTCCAGAGTAGAAATATGGTAAGTTATGATTTTCTCAAATATATCACCAAAAGTAATCACTCAGTAAAAGAAGAGCTATCCATACTGCCCCACACTGTTTTTCTTAGAAAGATTGTCTTTGAATTCTTTGATCAAAATTCAGCATCAGAGAATATTGTAGAAAGGCTGCACATTCAATTCAGCTTTCTCAAAAAGCATTTACTGCACTTGCACTTTTAAATTACTTAGTAGTTTAATGGGAAGAATGAAAATGTTCCAAGAGATGTATCCCAAGATTAACTTCTACCAGCTTTTGAAAGTCATATACGTTTCTGTACTGATTTATAGAAATTTATGCTGGATAAATCACATCTGAATTTGGTTCTCACGTCATAATGCATTTCACAATTTAAAGCTCAGAATTTCAGCAGGAAAAAATCAACCCTTTATTCAAGATGTGAGAGAATTAAAAAAAATAGTGAACAGAAACAGAATTTGAAAATCATCTTAATCTAATATTTTTTATTCTCTCCCACATCTTGACTCCTTCACTATGCCTTCTAATTCAAGTCACTTTACCCACCCTCTCTTTTAATAAATCTGCAATATACAGGCAAGCCTTGGCGTCCATGTTAATCAAATTCTGACCTTGTTGTTCAGGATATTTATTCTCCTTGATATTTACGAACAAATAAAACTAGTTTGTCAAATTCTGTGTTTGCGATGCACAAATTCTGGCTATGGGAATGTTAAACATCCTAGGACTTTTTTCCCCTCCCCCCTCTCCTATTGGCCTTCCATGATAGCAGGCCAGATCTTCCTTTCAGGTGATTCCCTGTGGGATGCAGAGGACAGGCCATTTTTCCATAATCCAGCTTTGTATTACCCAATTTCCTGATGGCACATGCGGTATGTCAGAGATCTACCTGTGCAGGAAATCTCTCCCTTTTTGTTACACATCTAAATGAGTTTGCAAGTGCCCTATAGAAGGGAAGAAACCACTTTTCCCTGTAGAAATACAGACTTCAGGAGTCAATTTACACCAGTTCTGCATTCCATATGCAGTTTGTGAACTTCACTTTCAAACTGGGAAGTTTGAAAATGTATAAATCAGAATTAGTACAATCCTGCTCACCAGTCAAATCAGTCATAATTTCAGAAAATAAGATGTGGGGAGGACATTGCCACATGATCTCTGACTGTACAGTCAGTGCTGTTATTCTCTGACTTGGTGCAGAGTCAGAGTAGAGAAGACTTGGAGGAGAGACATGGGCTATCCCAAGGTAAACTGAGGATTCAACCAGCTCAACCAAGATAATCTCAATCACAGTCTTGCATTGCAGTAATCCACTTGGATTTAATTCCGGTGTTCAACCACCATGAGCACTTCCAGCAGCTGCAGCAAATAAAGGCCAGGGGCACATCAGCTTCTTCCCACAAACACCCAGGGAGGATTGCTCAGGTCTCTTCCCCTGTAGCCAGAAGATAGCCAGGGGTGGGAGGGTCGCTGGCAGACACCAGTTGCAAACAGACACTGTGCCCGCCGTGCTGCTGTCTGCCTGCTCATCCCACCTCTTGGCAGAGGAAAGGGCTTAAGGGACTTCCAGTGCAATCAACAGCAAGAATCCCATGAATCCACTAGGATCATGCTCAGACAGAAAGCAGATCTTCTGTGCTCAGCATTTAAAGGGTACAGAGTTACAGAGGAGTCTGTAAAAACAGTTCATAGAGCTGTTTGGATTGCTTTGGGTGGGAGGACTAGTCATTATTTTATTTTTTATTTGCCAGGGTAAGAGGTGGAATGCCAAATTCAGGGGAGAATGTAGGTCTTTACAGATCCTTAGAATTAAAACTATTTGCACTAATACAGTGGTTGGATTTCACCAGTTTTTGCTGGAATTTTTCTTAGTCAAGTTGGATTTGTATTCTGTAGTCAGTTTTTTTGGGGAAAACAACTCAAACAGGCTGCCTTCGCCATGCATCCCCAAATATGTTTAATCTGTGTATATCAATGTTTAAATCACCATGGCATTTACAATAAACATTAAATTTTTTTAACTTTAATTGAAACAGATTATTAACAACACTGCTGTCAAGGTGCCAATTATGAGTTCACCACCATTAAAGAACAAATCCAGCACTAAGCACTTTTTTCCCTTTCTTTACTTCCTTTAGCATAAATGTACTTTTTAAAAAAAATAATAATAAACAAGTAAATAACCCAAATTTCTAATTTTGCAGACGTCTGATGCATTAGAGTTGTATGTATTAAAGTTTACTAAACTTAGACATTATTCCAATCCTTATATTTTCTACTGTGTTTATGGGTTTTTCCTAAAGATAGTCCTTCCCAAAAGAAAATACCTACAAACCTTCCCTTCTTCCCAAGTTGTTTCATTCTTTGAGATATTTTTATTGTTCTCTTTCATTCCTATTTAGGGTAAAAGCTCATTAAAATATTATGAACCTCAGAGCTAATTGGGCAGAAGCACTTGCCAATGAATAACATCTGCAGAAATGTGTATGTATATTTATATTACAGTAAACTTAAACCCACACTTTTTTTTTTTCATTGTCTGCTTCTAAATTCTTTGTCACAACTAAAGCACAAGGCAAATGTATAAACCACACAAGCTACAGTACAGTCATTGTCACTGAGTGCAGTGCCAAATAGAATTTCATCTTTTGACCAAGGTTCATACCAGGGTAAACTACTCTGTGTTAGATGTCTGCAAAATGCTATTTGCTCTTTTTATTATATTATTATTTTAAACTTATCTGTGCTAAAATTGGGCTCTCTCTCTCTCTCTCTGTCTGGTTTTGATGCTTACTGTCTGTACATGTGATGTCCTAAGCCAAACTTCATTTGGAAAACAAGCAGAGACGATCTGACACTGCTCTCTCCCAGTCTGTCTCTTACAATAAAACATAACTGGAATCCTCTTGTAGTGAAAATTTTGTCAATAATGAGAGACAGTCCAATCCACAAGTATTTGGACAGGCATAGTTTCTGTTTGACTACTTTTATTTGTGGAATTGAGTTCACTGTAACACAATCATAAAAAAAAAAAAAGAAAAGGAAAGAGAGCTGTTCTATTAAAAATAAAGAAAAAGGCTTGTAACAGAAGTGGAATTACCACAATTTGTGGCAGAGACAATAGAGCATACAAACCCTTCTGAGCAAAGCATTTTGACCTAGCCAGCCTATATAACACTGTGTACAGCCTCAGAAAATTATATGTTTAGAAAAATAATGTGTGGGTGCCCAGGGTGCTGGCACCGTGGGCCCTGCTCCCCTGGGGCGAGAGGGAAGTTTTAATGAGGACTTCTATATGCAGAGCAGCCTGAAAGTTATTGGTTGCTGTCACTATGTCACTCCCCGGTTTCTCTGTGTCTGATCGGTCAGTTCCAAGTTATCCCCGCCCAGGGGAAGGTTTCAAACATGCTTGCCACTCTTTGTTCCAGGCTTTCGGCGTGCAGCGGCTCAATAAACTGCTTGTTCTGCTGGAAGTCAGTTTCCCTCAATCCTTACCCCCGAGAAACGCTTTACTGCTGTTAGACCCTCCCCCTTCTCTTTCCTGCAAGCTCACACGCACGCACGGGACTGTCTGTGTCTTCCCCAAAGTGGCAGCACCCGGCAGGTCCCACACACACCGAGCCGGGACCGCAGCTGCAGGAGGGGAGAGGGACTGGAGGATTTTCTAACAATAATGTATAGAGACATTAATAAAATGCTTAGGGAAATGGGCTGCAATTAGAACTTCTGTGGTGCTGAGGTCTTTTCAGGACTGTGTTCTTCCCTCCCTCCCTGACACCACCCAAAAGCCCAAGTTCTGACTTTTTGCCAAGTATCTGGCATACACCTACCCATCGTTTAAAACTTTGAATTGTTTTCATGCTTATAAATAAATAAAACGAATTTCCAAAATAATTTAGATCCTAGAAACTGATAACAGATCTTAAAAAGACTCTGTACTTTGTGCCTTTAAGTATCTCATGTTAATCTCCCTTTTATTGAATATATTGTCCTCTGGGAATTCTATTGGAGCTTTCTCTGTTCCCAGTTTTCCTGCATTCTCTGCCAATTGTTTCTAGATTAAAACCATTTTGCTAGACAATTACAAACATATGCATTAAAAATATACCTTTTTCTTGAATTAACTAATAAAATATATGAAAAAATACAGGTAGCCTTTTGGAAAGTTTGTGTGTTCTCATAAAATATCACTCAAAAAATGTGTTGATCAGGAAGAAAAGGCAACAGTCTTCTCTTAATATACATGTTTAGAAGCACTGTACCTTGCAGCTCTGACCTAAGCATTTTGTTATGCCCAGATCAGACTCTGCATTGCACAACTCTCATCTCATCACCTAGCCTTCTCCAAAATCATCACTACAGTTCTTAGTTTGAATCTCCTCTAGACTCACAGCCTCAGGTGACCCTATTTCCCTCTCTTATTATTAACATGCCTCTCTCCATATGTGTTTAGAATATGATCCTGTTTGGGGCAACAGAATGGAATTAGGAGGTTTTGTTTTGCCCCAGATGAAAAAGGTTTGCAGGCAAAATTAAAATAAAAGAAAGTAATAAAAGACAAGGAAAATTAACCCATATAGTTCAGAACAGAAAGAAAAGCCTAGTTTGCTATTTATGGGCCTTTAAGCAGATGAAGTCATCCAATTGTAATTCAATTTCCTCCTACCCTAATCAACTCCAATTCTTCTAGAGCATCAGACCTGACTTGAGAACTGGAGGGAAAAAGATATTCTCTGTGAAGACAACTGTCTTTCCTTAGCAAAATTCACTGCCTTAAACTGGCTCAGATAATGTATGTTTAATACTAATCTGAAAAAATTAGACCTCTTAATGAATCTTTATATTACATCTTTTAAAGTCTGCCAAGCTGGTGAAGTGATTTTGTGGTGCTTCAAATAACAGAAAATTAAATGCAAGAGACAACAAAGATACCTGGTAATTTATATTGGAGCAATAAAAAATTAGAACAAGAGCAAAGTAAATAAGCCTTCCATTCCTTCCTTCTCCTCTATTTTAAAGTGTCAAAAGATAGAAAAGGATTTATTGCATAAAAATGAGTACTTATACTTTCTATATATATTTTTTTTATTTGACACCCTGTACAATTAGAATGTATAATGTTGCCAGAACCAGTGGAAGAGCCTGGTTAGATTTTTTTTCTATGCATCTGATTTTGATAAAAAAGGGAAAATCCAACAGTCCACCACATTTTCCAGAATTTTAAATAGCAGAAATCTAGCTTTTATGTGCTAGTCCAGGACCACAAAAGGAGAAAACTCCCAAATTAAACTTACAACTAGAATTTTATGGGGAAAAATGTTGCTGACTATCCATTTGATTTTATGGCTCAAAATTTCCTAGTGGTATGTAACTTCATGTATTGAAGAGAGCTAAAACATTATATAAAGAATTTTTTTCAAGCTTTTGGTGTGCAGTCATTGCAAACAGGTAAAGTGTAACAACAGCTGGATGCTCTTAGAATCTTTATCAAGATGTGGATCCAACTCTTTGTAGAGTTGGGAATCTACCAACTTGATCCCAGCAAAAAGACAGAGGATGAATAAGACAAAAGGAAATCAGGAAATGAGGACACCAGCGCTACATATACTGTGCAGAGTAAAAACTACTTCCCAGGAAACCCTGAGAGACACAAGAGTGGTATTTCATGTTTCTGGATAAAATATAGTGATGTATGCTCTTTCCTTTTAATAAAATGCTATGTTACAGGATGTGAAGAAAAACAAGAGTCTGTTTTTCAAGACTAGTTTCTTATCCAGGAAAAAGGGATGAATTTGGGTCAGTTATATGCAGGTAGACATACCCTGATCATATATCTTTGTATGTTTGTGTCTTCAGATTTGAATCACTCTCAGTCACCAAAGTGAGACGCTCTTTCCAGACACAGGGGGTAAAGGAGAATATTCCTTCCTTAGACTAATCGAAAAGATGCATTGAAAAACTATTTTTATATGAATAAAAACTGGCCACCAGAAAAATGGATGACAAGTATTCCAATTATATCTAAGATAATGTATTTAAAAGCAAAATCCATGCATCTATTTTCCCCCTTTACATATACTTTTTAGATTAAGCAGTTGGGATAGAAGTGACTAATGCACACTCCAACTTAAACTGCAGAAAGCAATTCTTCTAATTTAATTGCATATGTCATAGAAACAGTTGGTGAAAAGCCAGGAAATTCACAGCATCCCCTGCCATTAAAAGAAAATGACTGGTGAGATTTTATCTTTCCCTAATAAATTTCAGTTAAGGCTTGATTGTAATTAGACAACCCAAGAGAATTCATACCTATTTTGCATGTGGCTGGACTGATCAAAATCTGAGAAGGGAAGAAGCTTGAACAAAGGACTACACAATAAATATACGTGCAGTCAACTCTGGATTATCCATGGTTATCTCACCTATACTAGTCAGTGCCTAGTGCCACAGGAGTAATAAGCAGGCTTCACTATTCTCCTGAGTTCTGCTCTCTCTGTTATTTCTTACTCATTCATTGTTCTGAACAGAAAATTAAAATTCCTCTGTATTTTCTATGTCTTTATTTTTACACAGGCTGTTCTGTTTTATACCCATCCATATTCCCCAGGATGACTGAATCAGCTGTTTCATTCCCAGTGCCACTTAGTTTCACTCTGGTTTAAAGTCTGCTGGCAGACTGTTTCAGCATTTGGAAGAATCTCATTCTCAGTCCTAGTCACTGTCCAGTTTTCCTGAAAGTTGAACGGAGCCTTTCTCACTAAAGATAAAAGACAGTGGAGGGAATGTTGTCTGTGCTGGTGAAGCATTACTGTATATTATAAACCTTATTCTCCTCATTCTTTCTAAATCAAGGCTAAATCCACTCAGGTCAAAGAAGGTAAAGAAACGCAGGCAAGAGAAACAGGACCTCTGTATATAATTTTTTTTCCTCTTTCTTCACATCAAAAACAGTGAGTCAGTTCCCTGTCGTTACAAAAATGATGGTGTGAAAATGAATAATGTTGGTGTGATGCACAGCACAATCACATCACATCTGCTGAGAAAAACAGAAAAGGGAAAGTGGCAGCCAGCTGCCACTGCCAGACAGATTCATTCCAAGGGCTGCACATCTGGATCCTGCAGCTGCCAAACTCACACTGACTGATTGCTTCCAATCCTCAAGTAATCAGAGGTTAAGTAACAGAAGCAGCACCATCCCAGTGCAATCAGAAAAGATATAGTAGCTATTACTCATCAGCAAAAAACTGTTTTGTCTGTTTTCTCCACATTATTAAGATGTCTACTAACACGTAAGTATCTAAACCTCTAGAACTGGGAATGGTGAAGGATGTTTTTTCAGTGGCCATTTTCTAAAATATCATGCCTGTCCTTAGTACAGCCACATTATGTATGATCATGCTTTCTGGTTCAAAGAAAACAAGTCCTCATTCTCTGACTGGCATAATTCCATTCTTGGAGCTGGTCTGAACATGTTCCCTCTCTCCTTCCTTCTCCTTCTGGTCATTTTCTTGTGTCTTAAAAAAATAGAATAAACCCTCACTTATTTCCAATTAAAAATCAATGTTTTTCAACAGAAACAATTTTTTTCATATACAAGTAAAATTTAAAATAAAAAAGTAAAAATTATTAAAAGGGGTTGGGGTTTTTTTCCCCCAAAGTTCTATTTAATTAAAAAATAAGCAAAATAAACAGAAACATTTTTTGAAAACTATTCAGTTCTTAGTATGCTCAGAGTAATTTCTGATTTGTAATGCAATGAAATCTGAATCAAACCATCCCAATGATTTTGCAGCTTTTTCCAATGTGCACATATGCTACTATTTCAGAGCAGTTAGAGACATTAGATATGAGATTTTTTAGGTTTCTCTTTCTTTTCTACATCAGTGCAGTTGCCTAAAAAATACATATTAATAACATCTGTTGGCTATAAACATACTTTTAATAAGTAGTATGTATTTCTGCAATTTAAATATGCACACTGAAATACTGATATATTTTTCTTCCCAATTGGATACAAATAAACAAGTGTTCCACATGTGACTAAAATAATCTCACACCAGTGAATTGTAAGAGTCTGAAAGTTCTGTGCATGCTTTGAATTGGGGTACATCTTTCATTACCTTGAACAGTCAGGAGTCTCATCTAGGAATCAGCAGGAAAACACACAAGTACTGTGAGGTGGATAAAGGTAACTGTGAATTCTATCTCTGAACAGCTATCAGTAAAACCCAGCTATTAGTAATTCTCAGATTTAATTTGAATGGTTTAATATTTCTCTGTGATGGTGCAACTGCAAGATCCTACTCTAAGTATTGCAACTGTTCCATCCAAATGTCCTTGTAATCTTTGCAGTGTTCCTACTTTGTATTATTATGTCTGCCATGTCCTTACATATGCACTGGATAAAATCGAACATTTTTGAGTGTCATTTACAAATTGGGTACAGTGGAAAGTACACAGAAGCATATGTAAATCTTAAATATGGCAATATTAAATTAGAAACAGTGCAATGTATTAGAATCATAGAATCACATCCTGAGCTGTAAGGGACCCACAAGGATCATTGGGTCCAAATCCTGGCCCTGTACAGGATAGCTCCAAGAATCTCAGGCACACCATGTGCCTGGGAGCATTGTCCAAATGCTTCTTGGAGTCAGACAGACTAGTGCTCTGACCACTTCCCTGACTTAAAATGTGCTCTGTAGTGAATCAGTGACAAAACTATGAAAATAATTCTAGGTATGGACAGAGAATTTAAGGGAATTTAGCTGGTTATTCAAATAGAAATTGAGACATCTTTTCAGGCTGCTTTATCAACTTGTGCAGTTTGCTCTGTTAATTTAATTTCACTGGACTGTATGATTTCCAATACCCAAGAAGATGATTAACCACTGATATCTTCACCACATGAGCTTGAGTTAGGGAAGCACTGTCCTGATTTAAAGACAAAGATTTATAAACAAAGTTAGTTGTGCCAGATCAACCCCCATATGTGGTACAAGATGGGATTTTTATAGTATCTCCAGAATCTTAGCTCAACAAGTTGGCTAGTCTGGAAGACCATATTTTAATATTTCAGAGAGTTTTTGCTTGGTTGTTTGGTTGCTAAGTTTAGCCACATTCAGGTTATTAATCCATAGTTTTAAGAAGAACTGGCAGAGAGAATGAAAACTTCTGCTTTGTGTGACTAAAAGGGTTTTCTAATATTTCTGGTTTAAAAATCTCCTGTTAATCCTTGGATGTACAATGCTAATATTTATTCCAGTTTAACTAGAGGAGGACTTAGAATGAGGGACCATTTCAAAAATTGTAATCAGAAAACTGTGTAGAAGTACAATGAAATACCACACAAAAGTGCATATTGTTTGTTGCTGGACTGCATAGGATTGAGGAGTCTAAACATGAGATTGGCTATTGCAGCTGAAGTCATGCAGGAACAAGTCATATGAGCTACTTAATCATCTTTAGCAATAGCTAAAGGACCTTCAGTTATTTCTAAACAATGAGTTCTTGTAAAGAAATATCCAGGACCAAGTATCCTTAAAGTACAGACCAGTATTGTCCCTGGGGTATCACTTTTCAATTCTCTGTGTTTATACTGTAATCCAGAGCTATTTTGTTAATAATGACAGAACTATTCACTTTCTTTATCTCCTACCAGACATCTATTTTTTCCTGTGTAAAAGATGTGACCCTTTCAAAAGTTAAAGGACCAGTGGAAGTCCATATTGAGGATGTCCAGCTTTTTCAAAGCAATAGAAGATACCTTCTGAGCAAAAAGCCGCAGTATGATATTGACAGAGGCAGAAATTAATAGAGTCAAAGACAGTAATGATCAAAATTGTGTTAGCTACTGTAGCCTGACAGCAATACTCTCAGCTACCTTTCCCAAAAACATGAAGCAAAATGTAGCTAGTTAGCCTCCATGTTACTGTCTGTTTCAAAGGCCATCTACTTGATACACATGATTAACAGCACTTTTCCCCTCTATCAATGTTATATTCTTTCTTCTACTTCTGGTAGACGTAGAAATGCCTGTGCCCCTTTTGCTTTAGAAAAATCAGAAGAATCAGAAAAATTGAGATTATTTTGAAGATGTGATCACCAAAGTAGAAATTATCACGTGGTTTTAGTTATAATCAGCTTTATATGAAGGTCGTCTGGTCCTCACAGATGGCGAAACAGCGCCTATTGCATGTCTCAAGCAGAATTTGACTCAGTGAATTCAGCAAGAAGGTTTTATTTTGTCCTTTTTTCTTTGTTTTTTCATTAATTATACGGTGGAATTTACCACTTTTCCCACAAAATAGATCTTAAATTTTGTTTATGGTCAGAAAAATAACTGTAGAATTATGTGTATGTGACAGAAATGCACCATGTTTGCACTGAGTTACATGTGCTTTGTGTTTTGAACATAAATAGACTTTTTTTCTCTTTATTTCACAGAAACTGATCCATCTAGGAAACAATAAGCTTGTTTCTGTCATGATTCATTCATTATCAACACAATTGTTAAGTGTTTACAGTTGCAGATCTTTATTTAATACAGAAAAGGGAACAAAATTAGTCAGAAAAAAAAATCCCGCTTACATTCCAATTTCTCTTTCATATCCAGAGACTATTTTTCAGTTGTGTCTTTTATGTTTGGCTAGGAATCACATACACATTAAACAGTAAAATTTTACCTTATAGTTAGGGATAAAAATATGGAAGAATAAGATTTAAGAAAGAGAATAGGTCTAATTTATAAATGGGAGAAGGACAGTTTTCACAATATTTCTTTTCAGAGCAAACTCTGTATTTTAGTGAGGACTTTTTAGGATGGTCTTATTACTCTTTTAGGTTTATTGGACTAACAACAGTGTTCCTGGTGTATTCATTTAATTCAATTCTAGGGACTAATTTTATTCTTGTTAACCATGAGTATCTTCAGACAGGAACATTAAGCCAAAAAAAAGGTATGGAAAATCAATGGCTCTGTTGTAACAACGCAATTTGCAGTGCAAAATTCACATCCTCTTTCTTTGGCAGGGGAGGGATTTCAGACTGACTGAGAAGGACATGTAATCTGAAACAGATTTCCTTGCGGTTCAACACACATAGAATGAGCTCACATGAAAAAATCTAATAATGCTTGATTACTTATTAGTTCATCAACCTGCTTTCATATTTATTTTTCTCCTAGTTGATTTTATTTCCATCATACTCCCTTTAGCAAGGTTTGTTTCTTGGAACACAGGCATAAAAGACCAACCTTGATAATATAGCTTTATAGCTATATTATCAATGCTAACTGTAGCAAGTGACAGTCATGCACGTATAAATCTTGCAAAAGGTTTGGAGCATCAAACATATTTTAGACCTTCAGCATCTATTTGTTTGTTGGTTTGCATTTTCTTGAAATTTACTTTAAAATTAAGAAAAATTTATTCCTGTTGTATTTTTATTTTCCCAATCTTGTTTCCAAAGACAGTTTCAGGATTCAAGAGGGTATTTGTTAATTGAAGAGTGTGCATTAAAACTCACAAAACATTAAAAAAGCCCAAAAAAGCTAGAAAATCAAACTCAAGGTAACTGAAGGATTATAGAGAAAAATCATTTCATGCAATGCTCCAAGCATGTGTTATACCAACATTTCTCTAAAAACAGCATGAACATTTTAATGCTAATTATGAAGTGTCCAGGAAATGCATTTTTCCTTGTCTAAAATGAGAGTTTTCTGGACATTTTCTATGTCTTAAAAGCCTCCAGCACATGTTGCAGGGAGTGTGATTTTTGGTTTGATTAAGTAAGATTGTACCTTTCAACAAAACTGGTTAGGTGTGTATTAATACAGTTGTCTTGAGACATGTAAACATCACACCTATATCCTTTGCAATCTGAGCATTAACTGAAAATAAATAAACCATCCTTCAAGTGGGAAGAGGGCTGGATGTTTACTTGAAAGTCATATCTTCAGGGAACATTATGTATATGTAGCTTTCCCTTCTTATGTCAAATACTGTCTCACTTTAAATACATGTGGATAAAACCACTCTTGAATCAAAGTAGTCATTAAATATTTCCTCATTTGATTGCAAATTAAATGTGATGGTAGAAGTGCTCCTTAATTGTAACTTGTAATTCATGAAGGATTTTGATAAACCAGTTTCCATGGTATGGGACCAGTTTAAGGTCAGCACCTCTGCAAGCATTTGGTCTTGAATCCAGTATTTAGTTCAACTGAATGCTAATAAGTGTAGTTCTGTTTGCCAATTGACTAGCTTGCATTTCACATACAATGAGAAACAGTGGAGAGAAAAAAGGGAAAAAAAGCCTCACCAACTAAAGAAAAGCCTTTTCCAAGACAAGAGAGAGGAAACCCCACTTTAGAGTGAAAAGAGCCATTAAAACAAATTTGTGATAGCTGAACTTTCTTTTTTCTGAATTTTAGAAAAGGAAGAGTTGTAGACTTACCTATATAAAATGAGAGACTGAAATATAACTGATTTCTTTCCCAACAAGAGAAAGATATAAGCCATACTTATTAAAATGCCAAATAGACTGTATATTCTCTTTTCTTGTTACTTTCCAACCAAGTAATCAGATGTATGAACATTAACTATGACTATGGACTTCATCAAAACCAACAGAAAATATCTGCATTTGATTTTTCTTCATATATTTTCATGAATGGGAATGGTTTAATGAGTCCTAAACAAAAATCTGCTGGAAAAAATTTAAAGGCAACTCTCTGAATCATAGATTAGGTTTAGCAATCCTATTTGTAAATATGTTCATTCTTCCCTTAGCATTACAGAAAATAGCAGCTCACTTTTAATTTAGAGACTTCTAATTAGGCAATAATTTAGTTGTTTGGGTGGTAAAATAACAACCAGATTAAAAATGTTTATAAGCATGTTGAGAACAATTTATGATGAAATGCATTATTTCTCCTCATGTTTAGAAAAATACTTAGAGGTTAACTGTATACTTTCACAGTCATAAATGTTGACCTCAGTTTCTATGTGACAGATTTAAATACAGTATCAGCAGCATGTTCTTAAAATATCTACTAATTACTAAATGTCTACTGAATTTCTACTAAACAGCCAGTGAATCTACTTAGCAGATTTTTCAGCAGTCTTAAAACTTGTTAACTTTTACACCATGACTATCAGGTGAAAAAAAAGCATTGTTTAGAAACCATGAATTGTATTTAACTGTCCTTACATAAGTACACTATTTTCTTGGGCATCTGAATGTGTAAAAATTAGTAATATGAAAGGAAGTAGCAGAATAGTGAACTTTAAAACAACTAAGCTCCTAGATGTGTAAAAATTGTGAGAGCGGTTTAATTACGTTGAAGAACAAATACCGTATTTGTATTTGTTTAAATAATATTTTGTAGAAGTCTCTAATTCTTACTACTTTATATTAAGACTTTTAAGTCATGGTTTCTCTTTTTATTTATGAAGCCTGAAATGAAATTTAGTAATAGTCAAAATATGTCTATCAATTAGTGTCTGTGGTATTATTAATATGCAAAAATCAGCAAATGGAAGATACTGTTCTGGTACTATTAGTTTTTATTATTTCACTACATATTAATGGTTTTAAAGCTGAAAATCCTGAAAATAATTTAGTTAAGGTGCATTTTTTTTTAATTAATGATATAACAATGCATTACAATGACCTACTATATCTATATATCTCCAAAATGTATTTCTAATAGATAATTCTATGGGAAAGGAAAAGAGAAGAGAGGTTAGGTTCAGAGTTTTTTCTTTTTATTTTAATGCCAAAGGCTATTAATTTTAGGAAGGGCTAATGTGGTTTGAAGCCTGATTGTATATTATATGTTTTCCAACAGAAATAATTTGAAATTATTATTTAGGTTAAGAGAGAGTAATTATCAGATGAATTCTGAAACCTGTTATATTTTAAGGATTTGACAAATAAAAGCTGGTAGAAGAATACTGCTCAGATATTAAGAAAATGTTTTAAAATCCTGTTAAATTCCATCCAGATTTTTCAGATTTTAATACAGATTTACACTTAACCAATATTGCTAATATTAATTATTTATTTCTTCTGGTATATGCTTGAGACTAATTAATGTACACCTGGATAGCAAAAAAAAAAAAAAAAAAGAGCTGTGGCATTGAGTCTGGCTTGATGCCATCTTCACAATCACTTCTGTAACAGCACCAAAAGATTGTCTGCTTTAGTTCCCAAGAGAAGGAAAAAAAAAAATACCAAAGAAGCTCTAAAAACTGCATTTCACAAATTTCACGAGTGACACCCTCTGTTCCATGTCAATTGCCTCAACATCAAATTTGCATCCAAATTCTTCTGATCAGGCTGGTTTTTCATCCAGCAATATTTCTGAACTTCAAATGATAGTGTCAGCTAATCCTGGTCATTCTGCAGCACAAGTAAATGTTATTCAAGTTTGTTATCCCTACTAGTATCACACCTTTGAGTGGTATTCTTCCCTCCCATCTTCTCCCCCATGGGCTGGAAGGGACTCATCAGGTGGAAGCTTGCTGTCAATGCCATCTACGTTGTAAGAGCTTCCTCCGGTTGCAGCACTGCCCACTAGACTACTTACATTACTAAGGCTTGTTTACCTCTGGGTACAAAATTCTGTACGGTGTAACAGCAAATTGCATATATACTCATGTTGAATGTTCTTCTGGTGGTGGCTTCTTTCTAATGTGACATTCCATAGATGCAGTTTTTGGTTTAACTCATTGTGGGAAAGTATCAAACATAATCATCAGCTTGTTTCAAGCTGACTCTGGACCTGTCTACTGTGCCTCTACATCAAGTAGTTCTTTTTATTTTGCACTCCTTAAGTACTTGAAATCCACTAAACACACAGCAAAATAGCAAAATTTAGTTAGCATGCATGCACAAGTTTCCTTTTTTTTTTTTTAATTAGGCACTCAGACCTACTTCAAACGTAGCACAAATATGCAAGTCAACTTTATGATTAATAGCTTCAGACTCAAATCTGCTTTTATTTTTGGTCTTCATGGAGAATCTACTATTTCCACTGAGATTTTTTTCAATAACTTTAGCTATATTTAAAGTTAATGAGCTTTTTCAATTAAAGCTTCGGATATCTAGCCTTTGGATAACATTTAGATGAACCAGGGTGTATCTAATTCCGTTGGGTGAATCCTTAAGAGGCTCTGCATATACTTCATTCATAACAAGCACATTTTATGTTGTGGGCACGTACTGGACTTCAAATCTAGACTGAATGCAAATCACCCTTGTGAAAACAGTGGTACCAATAGGTCTGAGAGTTCGAGGAATGACTGCTCTAGCAAATGCCCTTGAGAATGTACATCATCAACCATTCTGAGTGGCAGAGAAACCAGGACTGCCACTAGGGTAAAAACTAGACAAAGAAAAGAAGGCTGGGCAAAGATTGAAGAACATTGTCTAAACTGGGCAAAACATGACAGAACAGCATATTGAAAACTTACTGCTTGCCTATAGAAACTATCAGTGAAACCAACAAAGGAATTAAACTAAAACCCCCCACTGTTTAACATGATAAAAAAAAGAGAATGGGGGGAAACTCTGTGGTTTTCAAATTGTGTGCTTTGGTCCAGATGTAATGTGGAGGAAACTGAGCTTTACACACTGAATTTCCTGGGAAATTATATCTTCTGTTTGATAGTCCTTAGTTTCCAATCACTCTACCAGACTCCTGGGTGCAGAAGTCATCACACAAGATAGTCTGACTAGGCCAGAAGACTGGCACATAAGATTAAGTTGTTAACTTTTATTCAGGGCAAACATTTAAACCTGTGTCATGCATAACTTTTACAACCCTGAGAAGATCACTTATGGTGTCCCATTCTTGAGTCACCACCTGCAGAACAAGACCTTACACCTACAAAACACTAAATGTGAGGATATTTGCTGGAGCAAAGGGCTTGACACAAGGAAAGAGTAAGATAAATACCTATCTAAGAAAATAATAAATAGTATTAAACTGAAGAGTTCATCCCCAAACTGAGATTTTTAAGATTTTAAACCTAGGGGCCTAGGTTGAACAATAGCCTGTGTGTTCAGTTCAGGTTTCTGTCACATTCTAATGAATGGCTGTCCAATTGTGTGGTGTAGAAATGCCTCCAAATAACAGCATTCCTAAACACCAGCTCTCTTCTATAAGTCTGTGTTTTAAACTCAAAAATACTAATTTCTGTGTATCTTTATCTAATGTTCCCCATGCATGGTTTTCTCAGCTCTGCTCTGTGTCTCTTTGCAGGTTGATTAGATAGACTTAGCACAGTCAGGGTAGTCTGTGACTTGTCTGGGCAAACTTTTTGATGAGGCAATCTGTCAGTACAGAAAGGGAAATGAATTGCAATTGTTAATCTCCATAGACAAAAGCTGATAAAAATGTATTATCTTCTGTCTTTATCAAACTTTCTGAAGTTGACCACTGGCTGCAAAACTGGTAGATTTAACAGATAAGAAACAGAACAACGTGATTGTGCAGCATTTGTTTTCAAGCACTCTTGATGAAGAGAATTTAAAGGCAGGGAAAGCATTTAAATGGCCATAATTGTTATAATTATGATCTGACTAAAAGAATTACCAGTAAAGCGCCTGGTCTCATTTCTCTCTTCCACCCAATCCTGCTCTAGAAAAGCACTAGAGAAATTGTACTAGGATACAGTTCTGAAGTCAGTACTTATAATACAGCTTTTTGATACTACTGCAGTGAATGATTAAAGAAGAAATTGCTGTCTTTGTGACTGAATCCTCTAAATCAGAACAAAACTGACAGCTGTTTCTTCAAGATTATTCCAACTATATATCTGATCCAAAAAGAAAACATCACTTTTCTTGTCAGCAAATGCTGCATTAAAGTGGAAATGTAGCAAAATTCCAGCTGAACTTGCCAAAATTGTGAAGTAAAGGTATTTGCCTTAGGAAGAAAAATATCCACCATGTTCTGAGCACTGAAGCATAAAATGGCTGTTTTCCTTCCGTCTGAATTTCCTGTGGTTTCTGTTTTGTTTTACTGAAAACAAAGCAGAAAAAATCTTGGAGGTTAAAAAAGCTCACTTTCATATTATTTCTTTTTTGAGGATACTTTGTACATAGCATAATCCAGATCCAATGTCACACTTCTGCTTCTTATCCGTGGAATAGCAGAGCCTGTACCACTACAAGCTGACATTTCATTGCTAGGTAACAAAGCCATTTTTGCTTGGCAGACCTGGTCAACAACACAGTCGTCTTCAGGGACTGCCCCCATGTGCGGGAGATGTATTAGTCATGCAAAGCCCCATCCTGGACAGTTAATCCAGAAGCAGCACTTGGGTGCACACTGGGTGCTTGGAACCAGGCTCGGGTGCTGGGAGTGAATGCTTTACACTAACTACATTTGAGAAGCCACAGTCTTCATTTGTATCTGCAGTCATAGTCACTGATTTGGCTTTTTGAAATGCTATGTGTGACTTGATTGCTCTTAGTAGCTACTTGGCTTTAACTGCACTGGAAGCAGAAATACATTAAAACAGCAAGCCCGGTTGGAGCTGCAAAAAATTGAAAAAGATGCTTTCAGAACTTACCAAGATACCTTTGTTGCTGGTTTTTGGGCTCCTGTCCCAATGACTTCAGCTTGAAAACATTAAAATGAGTTCCTTATACATGCTTTGCAGGTGAGGGGTTTTTGTGAGCTTTAATTTGCTGCTTGATTTGCCCCGGGATTTTCAGGTGTTGCATGAGGGAGTAAAGAACAGAAAGTACCTCAGTTCTTGGTTGTCAGCCATTGGATGATGGCCACAGCATTATTAAACCATCCAAGCATGCTGGGTCTCAACCACAAAATTTAATTTTCCCTACTGCAGGGACTAATCAACTACCAGAGGCACTAAGTCCTGAGGATACTGTTTTTTATCTGTCTTCTTCGCTTTCAAAGACTGAAACACAGTTAATTTTACAGTTTCGTCTATCCTCAGGCTTACAAACAATGACAGAAATGCAGCTTGATGAGAAGCAGATAAAAATTAGAAATTATGCTTATACTATGGCATAAATGAAAGAAAGATGAAAGGTTTAAATAATTAACAGCACCTCTATAAGTCAGATAGAAAGACCCCAGATTCCCTTTAGTAAAGGGGGAAAAAAGGACTGAAAGGAGAATAAAGCATGCTGAGCACTATCTGCAGCTACATCTTGCTTTATGTGAAACTGAGAAGGAAAGTTGGTTCTTAGTATGATGGTTGATTTCCACAAAACCACCTCTTCTCACAAAATAAATTCACATTTTTAAGTCTTCAGAAGGCATTTGCAGTAAACACACATTTGTATCTCAAATTTAGTATTCCAAGGAACTATTTGTCATGGATTCACTGCATAACAGTCCTTTAGCTTCTTAAGCACTTCCTAAAATACTGGGGTTTTTAGGAAATCTGTGTGTTTGTTCTCCACCCTAGAAATGTGACTAGGCAATTGAACCATTTACATTTCATTTACTGAGAAGTATAGAGTTTCATGCTTAGGGAAATCTGTGAGGAAAGTAAAGACAGCAAGGAAAGGAAAGAAATACTGCAGCTCTGCACAACCTTAATATTAATCTATATTGTTTTTAATCATATAAACTGTTTCTTGGAGTTCTTCCAGGAAAGGGGAGCAGGGGGGAAACTCCACAATGAAATAATGATACCTTAAAATCTACCAATTCTGAAGATAAAGGCTGTACTATGCACATGTTAAATTTATCAGAAAAAGATGGTTGCAAGGAGCAGTTCACGTGACTAAGAGAGAATTCTTTTAAAATGACGGCTGTCCAGGCTTTATAGGAAACATTAGCTTAAAAGAAATTTGGAAGTAGAAGAAAGTTCCAACCAAAGAAAACAATTATAAATATTCTTAATTGCCTGGAAATTATTTGTCATACAAAATTGGACTGAGATACATTTATACAAAAGCTTCAGATGCATTGATGTTGTAATGCCTTTTAGGAGCCCGGCATATTTTTGTACAGAGTGTTCCAATAACACATTACAGTAAAGGATATGACTTTCATTTTTATCTTCTGTCTCCCTTCCTCACTCCATTCTCCTCCATTTTTTCACTTCACTTTTTCTTTTTTTTTTTCTTTCTTCATTTTGCAGGGCAGGGGGGAGCATAAAATAACTGGAAGACAGAGTAACTGCTACTCAGTGTATTTTATTATTTCAGGAATTCATTCCAAGATGGGCTGCAATTACATTTAAAACTTGAGAATAATGGGCTATTGACATGTATATAGTTTTAGAAATATAAGGCCTCATTTTCTCAGCTGGAATTTCCCCACAATGTGCATTTGCATTACATTAGAGATGCTCTTTCTAAAAAGAGCATAGCGTATTCAGACATTTTGACATTATCTGGATCAGAGGCAACGTTTAAAAGCAATAGCCCTACATGAACTGTGAATCTCTTAGAAGCACACACAATACATTAGTGAAAATGAGGGAAAAACTGAGAGGTTCTCCGTATTAAGCTATAGTTTATGACATACCTGCCTGCACCAGACATTAATCTGCAGGAGATAGATTGTCATGGTCATGGTCCCCTGCTCTACTCCAATTGCATATACATTACCTAAATTGAAATCTGCACTTCTTCACACCCATGTGCAGCTTGATGTGACCTAGAAATGGTAGGATGCATAAACTAGCTGTTTTCATGGTGCATATAATCATCTCAATTTTCCATGTATTTACCTACACATATAGCAGCTGCAAGTTTTTCCTTCTGGCTTAACAATGAGAAGTTTATTTTCCCTTAGCTTAGCTGAGGTCTAGCTGGTTTGTCAGGCTCAAAATGGCATGGAAGTGGTTAAGTATATAAGGAACTCAGTACCTTTCTTGTTCCCAGAAGTACCTAAGACATAATGAGAAAGGAATGCAGAAGTTTTTCACCTGTTATAATTGTTTTATAAAGCCCTTACAATGTATTCTTTGTCATCTTCCAAGAATGGGCCATTTATGATGGTAGTGCTTACACAAGTGTGTTTTATGAATAGAAAGATCTGTGTAATTGGTGTGGTATTACAAGCGAAGGTTGCAACCCATGGAGGTTGCACAAGATGTATATAACTTTCTAATTCACCACTTAAAATACTTCCAGATATCAGATATTTAATTTGTCCTTTAATTGACATATTCCATTCTAAATGAAAAGGGCTCCAAATTGTAATACCAACCAAATGTAATTACTGAGATATTAAAGCCAGAGTAAAAATGGAGTTCTCTTTCTTTCTTTCTTTCTTTCTTTCTTTCTTTCTTTCTTTCTTTCTTTCTTTCTTTCTTTCTTTCTTTCTTTCTTTCTTTCTTTCTTTCTTTCTTTCTTTCTTTCTTTCTTTCTTTCTTTCTTTCTTTCTTTCTTTCTTTCTTTCTTTCTTTCTCTTTTCATGTCTCTTTCTAATATTTCTCCCCACTCCTGCTTCCACCACCATCACAAATTTTCCCTTTTCAAGTTCCCCTATTTTAACACTATTCCTTTCCTTCCTTCTTTAAAATAGGACATCACATTTTTTGTTCTCTTGGCTCTTGACTTTTTCTAATCCTGGCCAATTCCTAACACACATTATATCTTTCCTATCACTTTTTCTGCTGCTTTCAGTTGTTTTTTTAACAGCCTCTCCTCTCTTCCTGTTTTCCTGTTCATTCTACTGTATCCCTTTCTAACCAGAAAACCACAATTTCAGTCCCTTTACCTCTCTCTCTCCCCTCTCTTTTAATGGAACCCTGGATTTTCTTTGATAAACCAGTCCTTCTTGATCACCTCTCCCCACCTCTCCTCCACCAGCTGGCAGAAAGATATTTATCTTGCATTCCTGTTTTTATCCTTAAATCAAGATATTTATCCTTGCATTCAGTGCCTGAATTTCCAGATTGAATTTCTAGAGCTATTGAACCAATAACCATTACAGAAAATGCCTCTTACTAGAAACACAGAAGTGTGCCCAATATGGCAGTCCCTTGATTCCTGAAAAAAAAGAAAACCCTAAAATCAGCAGACTTGCAAGGAAGCTCTTATGATTCTGTAAGGAGGATACCACAGAAGACTGAAGCTTGTCATTCTTCCTATTAAGTAAGGAGGCCAGTTAGGACCTGAAGAAAGGAGAATTTAGGATGTCATTTTCCCCATGTCAGTGTCAAAAATGATCACTTTTCCTGCAACCTCTGCTCCAAAGTTCAAATACCACTCCCTTGTGTTTGGAACAAACCTAGGCAAAGGTATGTTTTCTTCTGGGGGAAGGATCTGTTGCCTCCTAGAGGAGCAGAGAGAGAAGACTTGCTTACATACAACATTGGGTTCCCTGCTCCACCAACACATGAGAGACTGGATCACAGTTTTCTTTCCACAAGGCTGAACAACCTTCACAGGTCTCCCCCTCCTAAGTGGAGAAGGTGTGGGAAAGTGGGAACAGATGGAGCAGTATTATTTTTTTCCCACAGCAAGTAGGCAGTTTATGTTCTTTTCTTTTCCCCAGATTTAACTAGCTGGCAACTACTGTGCTTGTGAACAAGCATTCCTACTAACACATTTGGTTCCTATACATTAGACAAGAAAAAGTGGTTTCACTTTGCTCCACCATAAAATACCAATACTTAGGCTGCCAGGTTATGCTAGAAAGCACAAACTGTCTCTGTTTTCATCTCTTTTTCTTGCAGTTGAAGCCAAGGCCAGGGAGAAAATACAATTCCTATGTGATTCTGTTAGCAGTACTACTCACCCCAATGACTTTGTGATGAAAATTAAAGAAGTTATTGACATTTTAAACATGATTTTATGGATTCAACACGTGACAAGTCTTTTAAATAGCAAATGTGACTTAAAAATATCACAGTGAGAAACAAAGAGACCTGAAGAAGAAAAAATGCAAGGAATTGTGTGCTAGTGTCTAAAAAGCAGGAGAGAATGAAGCAGGAAACGACAGTGGCTATTAAACAGACTAGGTTTAGAAATTAAAGTGCTTTTATCTCAATAAAATCCTTTTTTCAGATTGAGAAGGGAAAGAAAATTTTTTATCATTGTTTTTAGGACTTTCTAAACCCAAAATGAAGTAGAAGTATCTGTTCATAAAATATATGCAGCACAATTGTCGGGAAATTCCTTTGAAGTTATATAATATGTTGTGTAAAGAGAAATTGTCTGATATTCCTGGGATGAAGAGATATCCCAAACAAGCAACAAGGTTTTAAATTGCTGATAAGCAGCTATACTAGATTATTTTGGCAGCTGTATAGCAGGTAAATAAATATTTCAATATTTTTATAGTATAATTAGCTGTACTTAATCAACAAGATTATTTGGGAAATTAATATGATCTGACAAAACAGAACTTGAGCTCCTTGTCACATGTACTGTCTGATGTGGCAGCGAAGTCCTGATAAAGATTAAGCAAGACATCACCAAAGATCTGCAAGGATGATACTGTGGCCTGTCTGCTGTCTGCTTTATGCCTGATTCAGTGCCCCAGGAAATATGGGCACAATTCCTTCTTGTAATTTTGCTCCAGGAACAGGTCTTGTTCCATTTAGCATATGAGCAACTCTTCCTTTTTTGTCTAAAATTTATTGTCATGATCAGGAGTTTTCCAAGTCCCTTCTGCCCTCAGATGTTGCAGAAGTTTTACTGGCAACTTGGAGCTCACTTTTGCTGGCTTTGCTTGGTTTTACTTTCTTCCTCAGTCCCATTCACTGCTTTATCTCATAGTGACTGGGGCATTTTCTCTTTGATAATCACTTATTGCTTCTTTTAAAACTAGAAGCTATTTGCTATGTGTGTAAATCAAAAATTATGTTCTGATCATTCTTTAAACATATTTATAATGTAAAACTCCTGGTAGCATGATTTAGAGCACAGTAAATCAAAATCAAAAGTGTTACAATAAGTAGAACTTAGGCAGATATATTCTGGCTATGATTTAGTGCTACTAAGACAAACACCTGAGTCTGGCTACACTAGAGTTGGAAAACAGAAATTTTCACTTGTGCAAATGCAGATGCTGCTGATGCAGGAATAAGTTTTCTAATTTTTGACAAACCCATTTTTTATAGGTAGACAAAATTCAAAAAAAATAAACAAAAAATCTTTGCCTGTCTCAGTGAAATTGCTGGTACAGGATGTACAGCTGTTTGTTCTTTGAGATAAAAAGGAAATAACTCATGTGGAAAACAAGAGTTAAATGGGCTGGTCATTTAAAGGAGACATTTACCTGAGGAAGGCAGTTGTGGGAATTCAAATCATCTCCACCTCACAAACAGCTCAGCTGTCTGGATCACATGCAGTGGACAATTTCCAAACTAGTTCTAATAGGATGGAAAACCAGCAAAATGTTGAGGGAATCAGCAGATAAACTTAGTTGCTGGGAAATAGGCAAGAGAGTTGGATTATTATATGCTGTGATAATATGTCAAAGGTACTACTGACTGAGTTATAAAAATCATGTAACTTGAGAAGTATGAAAATGTATATAAATAAATATGGAAAAATTAACAATTACTAATACTCCAATATTTGTTCCTGTTGAAATAACTGACAAAATCCTGGTATGCATGAACTTGATTCTAACATTTTGCCAAGCAATTCTTTATAAACATCAATATAAAAATGACATTCTGTTTGGTGTAACTGTAACCAGAAATTGGAAATGCTGCTAATTTCTGAAGACCCTGTTCTAACAGCTTTATCTAGATGGGATATTGTATTAGCATTACCCAATCTTGTAAGCTTGTAATAATTTTGAAAAAAAATTGCATACAATTATTTCCAAGCCCTGGTTAAATTACTCTTTGCATTATGATAGTCAGCACCATGCTAAGGGTTTGCAGTGTAATAAAAATATTTGCAGATGCTTCAGCTGAGGAGCAGAACAGATCTTCCTACAAACCATAATCCTGCAAGTCCTTTGTGTCCAGAGACAAAGTCTTATTGCATTCTTCCATGGGGACTTCATGTTTCCCATCCAAGACAACCTTAAAATGAGCTGCCAAGAGAGAAATCAAGCAAAGCTTTGAAAATACACATAGAAGGTACATGTCTATATCTGTGTCTAGATGTCTAAATCCATACATATATGTATGTGCACAAACCCACAACATACACAGAGAGAGAGGAGTACAGTTTGTACTCCTATGAAAATTTCCTATGGCTTCTCATTTTAGCATATGATTCTGCAGCAGTAGCCACTCCTGGAACTGTAAAGAATAACAGGTTATAGTCTACTGCAGGTAAAAGCCACACTCTTAAGTCATCCTTGTAAGAATTCCCATGTAAACAGCTGTGAAATAATCTCTGACCACCATTCTCTGCTTTATAAGGGATTGCAATGAAAAGCTACATTATTTATATGCTATTATACCACATTATTTATATACTATTTCTCATACACAACAGCAAAAATCTTTGAGCTTTACAATTGTTGGCCAAATAGGGAGCAGGAAAACTTAAGAGGTTAGTAAAAGAACTTGGAAAGAAGGAAAAAGTAGACTTGGCTGAAATTGCTGAAATTATTCCCCTGGGGCAGCTTGCAAGTAGTAATTGCTAAGGCCTTAAAAAGCAAAATGAGAAACTACTTTTACTGATGGCATTGAATAGATAAATAGGAGTAAAAATCCATCATTACAAGAGTGTGTGGCAAATAAGTTTTCAGACAAGTTCACCTAAAATTCCTGTCTCAAGAATACAATGCATTACAATGCAATGCATCCCTGCTAGTGCGACGGGATTTGATTTCCACTTATCTATTCCAACACCAACTTAATCACTGCAAAAACAACAAAAGGCACAAACAAGAATCCTGAATACCTATAAAGTGCATCTCAATGCACTTTTATAGAGAAATCAGATTTGGATCTAAACAAAAGCACAAACAGCATTTCATGTACACTACATGGAGTCAGAAGATGATTATTTATGCTTACAAGTGTTGGTCGGGTTGATTAAATGAAACCAAACATGAAGCATAAAGAGCTATAATTTTAAAATGGGTATGTCATGTCCTTCTTTAACAGTAAAATGATTAGACCAATATGATTGTCTGTGTAAGGTCGTTCACAAAACGTGGAATACAAAGTAGATATTCCAGTCTGCTCCATATTCCAGAACTGATTTCCTACAGAGTCCTTCCTTAGCTGATAACATTTTAAAATTAGATCTCCAAGAGAAGATTATATCTGCCAGACTCTGTAAGCACTGCACACAAGGTTTTCTTTAAATTGTATTACAGAAGAGGAATGAAACCAGATGGGAACATGAAAGTAGGTCTGCAGTTTTTTAAAAAAGAAGATGCAAAATCTTAGTTTACAACTTACATTTGAAGGACTAACATCAGAAGAGGTCTTCAGCCAAATATAATGATTTGGGTCCAGACAGTTTCAGCTGAGCACAAAGCTAGTGATCTGGAATAAGAACTGGGACTAGGCAAGATTATCTGGTAAGCCACAGCAGGAACTGGATCAGACAGAGGATACCAGGCTACATTTAAGAGAGAGGCACCAAGAAACAGGTGTGCTTAGAATATGAGTTTGTTCCATATAGAACCATTGTTAAGTTTGAGACCAGATGGAGAAACAAGGATTTTAGATGTGAAACTAAGACAGGGTATTAGAATTGCCTTGTTGTGGAGAAGTTAGCTTCTGGAGTTCATTCACTATAGTAGTGCAAGAACAAGAATTAATTTTATGGCCCATCTGACTCCCTGGTCTATCAGGAGCTACATTAGGATTCTTTTTTTTTTTTTTTGTACTGCAAAGTCTACATTCAGAAAACATGAAATAAAAGCAAATCAGTCTCTGTGCATATAAGGACTTTACTCACTGGTCTTGAAATGATAGGCCATGCCTACCTCTGTTCATGCATTACCATTTCTAACTTGTTATTTTCATAATGGGAGGAAGTTGATGCAAAATATGCTTGGCAACCAAATAGCAAAATTAGCAAAATTCCCATATTTTAGCAAAATTTATTATTAGTTTTTATCCCTCCCTATCTGTTCATTAGCTATCCTGCTTGCCCAACAGTGGAGGTACAGTGTGTATCCTGGAGAACAGCCATCTATGGCTGTTTGTTACCTATGAACACTCTGAAAATAAACACAGAAGCACTGGGTCAGTTTGAGCCTTTGTCCATGAGTTCCTGATAGTTTTACATCTCATCCTTTACCATCTATGATATACCTCTGAGAACTTGCCATCTCTCTGTCACCTTGAGGACACATCTTTGCATAGCTTAGTTTCCATCCCCCACCTCCCCCACACTGCATTTTATAATTTTAGAAAAAAGCAAAATATTTGTGATGCCTTATGAAGCTCAGTGTGCATCCAGTTCTCATTTCCCTAAAGGAGAACCTAGTTTTCATAGATAAATAAGCCTACACTTTTAATTAGAGCATCATTTTGTTAGGGCATGGAAAACCAAGGTGGGGCCATGGGCAAAATTGCCACAAGATGTTTTTATGTTTTGAACAAACATACACAAAACTGGCAAAAGTTTCTAAGCAGAATTTGTCTCAAAAGAAAAACACTGTGCTTGTTATTAAAGACTGGGGGATTTGCAGCCCTAACCACATCATCAAAGTCTCATGGAGTCCAACAACATGAAAAAGAAGTATGGATCAGCTAGAGACAGAGAACATCCTTACAGACATGTAATCAGAAAATGTGATTGAAACACAGGAAACACAAAGCAGGTAGGTAGTGACAGAAGTCCCACTGAGGACTGTGCATCTCTGTTCCCTCTTCATAGCTGCAGTCACATGGGATGGGAGAGAGAAGGATAATGTACTAGTGAGTTTGAGTTAAGGTGATGCCAACTCAAAAAGACAGGTATTTTTATTTCTGAAACAGCTGTAATCAGGGTAACAAGCACTGTGGTGTAGCTTCATGAAGACTAGCTCAATGCAAAAATCTCAGGCCATCCTGAAATTAAGAGAAGTTGTCTTTATTCTTTTCCACCCGAGCAAATTTCACTCTGGTGTAATGAAAAATTCCTGTTCCAGTCTAGCATCTATTTTTTTTTCTTTCTATTCCAGTTGTGGTTTTGGAACAATTATTCTTTTGTGTTTTGTCTGGCAATTACTTGCATTTTTCCAGCAATGTTGTATTTATATTGTTACTAAAGAGCTTTATACCTTTGCTACTTCTCTATTATGAAGACTTTTTCTACACCAAAGCTTTTGCCTGAACTCATCTATTGACTGTCTCTCACCTAGGCTCCTAGATCACTGTTTCCCTAGTGGAGTAGATTTTCCGAATAATGAAGAGCTTCTTGTCAGGCACTCTATCTTACCTCTCATGGGAAGGTGAGTGGGAGGTGAGTCTTCACCCATCCCAGCCCTCGCAGATGGAGCTGTCTACAGGCTATATAACATCACTAAGTAATTTACCTTTTAACAATAATTCTAATTTGGATGAAGTTCATATTTTTCATGAGTTATTAGCTAACTTCAAAAGCAATAGCTTCCCAGTCCCCTCAAGACATAAGGACTGTTGCACAATTACAGAAGCTATCACAGAGGACACAAGGTATTTAACAACTGGTATCTCCTAAGATGTTTTTTCTTACATAATTTTTCTTCAGTGAGGATAAATCCTGACAGTGAGTAATTCACAGTCAATATGTCCTTAGGAATAAATAGTTTCTCCTTTTCTGTAGGCAGTGTCCTGTGGAAAGTGTTAACAGTAATCAGCAAAGAATTGTTCCACTGGAGAATCATTGTAAACTAAGAATGTCTTCCTTTTCTTTCCCTACTGTAGTTACTGTTTTTTTTCAAGAGAGCAGTTTGGCAATCCTGAAACTTTAGCCTTTATTTCTAGTTATAAATCAAAGAACCATCCCCTTATGACAGTTGCTACATAAAATCTGCTTCTTGCAAGTTTTTAAGTGGTCTAATGTATGAAATGTGAGAAATTGCAGGACACATGATTTAAGGTTTTTATACTCCAGTCAATGACTTGCTTTTAATATAATGCAGACAGGATACTAAAGTGTCAAGGTTGAAGGTAACAGAGCCATAGTAAAAATTATTTTCATTTTTCCTTCTTCCGGCCGAGAAAATAATGCAGAGATGTTTACATCTAGTGTGACAAAAACACATTTAAATATCTAACTGAAAGATTAGAAATAATTCAGACATATACAACATTTGTGCATGGATTTGCAAGTGGACTCTCAGTGCTCTGATGCAGATTTATTAAAGAAGCCACACAATTTCCCTGTTGCAGGGGCCAGAAACTGCTCAGTAGTTAAGACCTAAAAATGATGCTAATAAAGGATTAGGGGTCAACATGAGCTTTCAGTGAGTTGTGTCCACATGGATAACAATTCCACAAATGAGAACTTGAGCACTAGAAGAACAGCATATGTCCTTTCTGGTATACCATCCCTAAAATATCAGAAATATCAGTGGTTGATTAAAGATATTAAAGAGAATGATGCCTAGGATAATCCAGCTGTGGAAATAAACAAGAGTTTGTTGCCATAAGTGATGGAGGAGTTTGCTGGGTATGTGAGTCCTCACAGGCAGCAAACATTTTATTACTAATATCTCACTTTTCATTGCACCTGAATTTCTATCTATTAACAGTTGGATATTCATTGTGCTGGAAAATCTACCAACACTTCCATTACCTCTGGGAATTTTTTTTTAACGTAAGAAAGATGTGATTTCACATCCACTACATATGTTGTAGTAATATCCAAAAAAAAAAAAAAAANAAACAATCTCATTGCTTGAGGACAGTGTGGAAACATTGAAACCTTGTTGGAATAATCCATTCACACAAATAAAGAGAAATGTATCTGTTTGTGTCCTTCCCTCAGAGTCTTCTGACATACAGTATGACCACCACCCTGAGCCCAGAGGTATGAGGTGATCCCCACCTCCTGATGATAGTCCTGGGACTAACCCTTATGGGACCTTAGCTGTAGAGGGGGGATAGGCTTCACAGCTTTGCCAAGGGCTGCCCCCACAGTCAGACCCCAGCCAGTATGTCTTCATCCACCACTGTGGCCCATGGAGTTCATTTGTCAGGGACTTTGTCCAAAAAGGGACCAAGACACAACAGCAGATCACTACCCCATGGACTGACCTTAACCCACTGCACCCCTGACCCCCAGTTCAGCAAATGTTTTAATGAGGGTGAATGGAACAAAGTTTAATCAATCAGGCAAACCTGATGTAATGCCTTACCTGCCTGACAGACAGTAGCCCATCCTCAGAAGCAATTTTCTGCTCCTCCAGTATGGACAGCTGGGTGTCCCCTTCAGGCAGAGGGCAATGACCCCTGCCCCAGGCCCCAGGCTTGCTGTTCACTGCTCTGGAAAAGCACTTTGGAAACAGCATACTCACAGCCATTGCTGAGACTTCCTTGCTGGAGCTCCAGTTGAGGGCCAGCAAGTCACCAAGGGCACTGTCTGGGTCAAGGAGCTGGTTATGGAAACTGGCTAGGAGGGAGTAAGTCCTTGTAGCCCACTACATGCTATCACTGAAAATCTCAATTTCCAGATGGCATGGGTAGAGGCCCATGGAGCTTGTGAGAACTCCTGAACATATCACTTTGGAGAGGTATGTGATGTCATGCAGGAGAGAGCACCAGAACCCTTGGGGAAGCCCAGCCACAATTACTTCCACTTACCACCCACAGAGGAAAAACCCATGGAGGCTGGGCACCACCCAGCCTCATCTCACACCCCAAGAGTAGGGATATGGGTGTGGGGGAGGATCATGTTTCTGCTGTATTGAGAAATGCCACTAGAATGACATCCATGCCCAGACCACTGCAATGGTAGTGTTTTGGTAGTATACTGGGAGGCACCTGCACCAGCACCCTGCCACACAATGCACTTTGTCTTATCCTTTTAGGACAGAAGCACTGCGCCCAAAGTTTTGTGGCCTCCAAATATGCATGAATGTCCAGATGCTTACTTGGCCACAACGCACCTCAGCCAAGTTAATTGCTATGAGTGGGAAATGCAGAGACACTCTGCTTCCAGCAAGCTATGGGACCTGGGCAGGCAGAGACTCCTGTAAATCCCCCTCTACACTGTTATCCTCAGAATGTCTTGGCTGGAGGAACCAAACCCTATCACTGGCTACTGGTTGGAATCCTTGTGCTAATGTGTCATTATCACCAGCTCCTTATGGTACCAGCCCAGTCCTTCCGCTTTCTGACTCAGAAGAGTTTCTTTGCCCTCCAAGCTTTGGATTTAAAATCTATTCAGTGAAAATAGCAACCAAAATTAGATGATTGTCCTCTCACTATCACTCATTAAATAGGTTCTTGGGTTTTGTCCTCTTTCCAAAGGATAATTTACTTGTCACAAAATCACACCTTCAGATGTCAATCTTCTCATTGAGAAAGACAGAGCTGAAAGATCTTGGAGAGTGAAGTGCCATTTCACTGTAAATGCTCCATAAAAACTGAGCTACACAAAAGACATGACAGTGTTCTGACATTGTTGTACTCATGCCATACTCAGTCTATGGATATGTGGCAGACTGATAGTCTCTGAGTGCTCAATTTTCTAGCTTCTTTAAAGAATTATAGGTATTTTTAAACTTGCAGTGGTGTAAATTTACCTCTCCCTCTGGTCACTAACTTTGTGGGCAATTATTGAGGCCAGAGAGCTTATCCACCTTTTCTCCCCTTCCATGCAAAGGTTAATGGAGAGTTTTTATCTGGTTTTTGTGCTGCACAGTGACCACAGCAGAGCCTAGTCTTCGACCATCACATGTGTACTCCCTGAATTTAGCACTTGGTTTCTGTGGCACACATATCCACATGCAGCTTTATGAACCTTAGATAGAGATTATTTAAGGAACATTTCTTTCTCAAATTTTCAAAATTCAAAAGGAAGAAAAAGAAAATTCTTAGCTGCTTTGCAAAAGAAAAAAATACAGATATATTGAGTACTCAAATACTTGAGTTGAATATTGACATAAACCTGCACATATTAAAAACTCAACAGTTGCTTCTCAGCATGTTTCAGTGTTTTTTTTCCAGGTAGCATCAATATTCATTCAAATGAGAAATTAATGGTTAACCTCTTTGAATCTCACCATTTCCAAGAGGTAAGTCTCTAAACGGTAAGAGATGGCTGTTTTACTCATTCCCATGAAGCTGTATGTTTTGTTCAACACATCCTCCATTTCTTTAATTAACCTTTCCTCTCTGGAAGAAATTTTCTTTTCAAAACCACTAGAGCCAGTTCTGCATGATGGTAGTAGCACACCTAGATCTGCAAGTGTTGTACTACAACCACTGAGAAGTAAACTTGTGATATACTCATAGCTGGCATTTTTGCTGCATAAACATTAGACTCAGACAAAAAAAAGATGGCCAAATATAAGTGACACACAGAATAGACAGGTAAATAACATCACAGATCTAAAGCTGGTATGTATGGCTATGGAAACTCAGGGCGAACATCTGATGCACACTATGGAATCACTAGGTATCTAGTTAAGTGCAGCTGGTTAAAATTCCTACTCCATAAACATACACAAAAATTATTCCATTTTTTTCTACTATCAAATTGTGGGTGAGCAAATTTATTAATTTGCTCTAGTCTCAAGAAATCTCTAGTCTCACTGCTACTTAAATTTTGGTCAAATAAGATTTAACCTCAGAAACTGGTGTGCTGTCTGGTTTCTGTTGAATTAAAAAATGGTTGAAATTAATTTGAACCGTTTTCTTAGCTGCAGAAAAACCAAAACCATTTTATTCTGGACAGATTTTGAAATGGTACTATTATTTTTACCCCTATGGCTAGAAAAAATCCTCATTAAGAAGTAAGTATTGTTACAGGATCTTAACAAAGCTGAAGTTTCTGTGACTGATGTATTTATCACAAAGAATAAATTCATTTAATGACCATGCAAATTATTTTCTTTTTTTTCACATTTTTATACTCAGCTTGTGTATCAAATAAAGCAAGTCTAAACTCTTTCATTTTTTTGACAATGGGAGTTTTATAGTTGTCTTCATAGCAACAGATACTAGCAGAATTCTTCAGACGGAAATTTGATTACACTTTAAGAAAAGTATATCAATTCTATTTCTTTTCCTCACAGAATCCTACAGTTCATGCTCTTGTAATACAGAAATTTATAGTACTGTCTAATTGCATTATATTCTGAGGGTCTGATCCAGCTCTTGTGTAACCCTACAAGAATGCTTCCAAAGGATGCACATGGAGTACAAAACCACCACAAAACCAGACCCAAACATTCCCAAGCTTTGAAAAATTTTGGAATTTTTTCCAAATTTTTGACTCAAATTCATCTGCAGTTAAACTACAAAGTAATGTCTTGATTTCATCTTAGGCTGCAGTGTGTATTTTAATTATGCCATATTTTAGCAAAAAAAAAAAAAAATAGCCTAATAATGACATATAAGGAGCTGTTATTATGCCAAAGAAAATGCTGCATGATTTTAATGGACAACTTATTTTAGATAGCATATTGATATGTTTTGACATCAGTGAATGTTTAATTCAAATTGTATTTTATTGTTTATACTACTGGTTCTAAGATAACTGATTATATTTAAGAAAACAATTGCCATTGCTGTTCAGTTTTTATCTTTGTTTTTTTTCTTGAAAACTCAGCTCATATTTAAGACATAAATGCCCACCTTGCCAATTGTGCTCAATTTTCTGAGAAGGACCATTTCTTAATTGCTCTGAGTTTGAATTAATTATATCAATATGAAGAAGATAAACTTGATCCATCTTTACTCACACAAATCTCAGTCTTCATTTCTACAAAATAAATAATGTATGGATGGTTTAAAATTTTATACTTTTGGACAAGGTACACAAGCAGGTAAAATCTCTTTGAAATTTCACACTCCTTGGCAGTTTGAATTTGATACTTTCATCTGAAAGTATGAATTCATTGAAAAAAACAGACAGTAAGTATTTACAAGAAAAATCGAGTCTAGATGTCACAGTTTTGAAAATCCTTACTTTTGCCAAAAAACACAAATCTTTGACACAGAGAGTAAGCATGTAGAGGGAGTAGGAGTGTTTTTCAGCCTGTTTTTGTTCTCCTTCTGTTATTAAATATTTGCAAATGACCATCGGGATTTTTTTCTAAAATGAACTAGTAGGTCTTGCTAAAATAACCATTTATGGCCATAATTTCACCCATGCATAAGGTTTATATTTCTGAAAATAAAGGAGTTCCATGCTTTATGATATGGAATGTATCAAGAAAATCAATGCTGTAAAAGTAAGAAAAAGGTTCTTGGCAATTTTTTTTTTTTTGTTGGGCTTTGGTTTCTTGGGGTTTTTTTTGGTGGTCATTCTTTGTAGCTCATATTAGCATCCTTAGTAGAGGCCTGTCTCTCATTTTCATCACCCATCAAAAGTCCTATCTGAGCAGCCATTTTTACATACACTGGAATGAAAAATGCATGTTTGCAGGGAGTCATTGAGTAAAGATTAAAGGCATTACCCTTTAAGGTAATGTCCTGTCTACCTGCCACCAACAAGAAGTTGCGGTCTTGCAGGTATTCCATGTAAAGAAAAGTGTCTGTATCTGTTCCTGGTTTTATTTAGAAATTATTGAGTCTACAGAAAAGCAACTCAGAGAATGCCATTGCAAATCCAAAAATGTTTAACATGGTCTTTGATTCGAAGCCATTATAATTTTGAACTACTATACATTCACCTTAGAACCCAAAGGCAGTTGAAATGCTGTGCAAGTTCATTTACAAGATAACATTTCTTAGAAAACTGCGTAATACATAGAATAATATTGTTGTATTCCTGGGTCTTCCAGAGGAAAGAAGTGCATTCATTGTCGTGCAAGAATGCAAGAAATTGCCTTCGTTGCAATGGTGAAGTTAGAATAGGCAGGGAAAACTGCAGAACTGTTGGAGAAAAATTAAGTATACTCAGTTTAGAAATATGCTAGTAGAACTGGAAAAAATACTTGCCTTTCTTTTGACAAATTTTTGATATAGAATATGTATCTATCATAACCTGATTAAATTAACTAATTTTATAATGCATCTACTTTTTCTTACAACTCAATGTTCTACTATCCCTCAGAAAACAAACAAGTTTTTCAGTGTTACGTATTAGGCTCAGTGAGAGTTGTATTCAGAGTTTGAGGGTTTTATCCAAACCAAATACCTGAACTTGTGGAGTTTCACTTCTCAGTAATGATAGGTGCTTCCCTCTAAGAGCCAGGTGATCAGAGTGCTGACACTGAGTGACACTGTTTCTTATTCTCATCGGTGACACTAGGATCATTATTCCTACTTGACCTGATTTACTAATTGAATGTGCTTTGTAAGAATTCATTAAAAGAACAAAAACTGAACACCCAGAATCTAGGGGAAGACTGTAACCTTACCTGAAATGATGCTGTAATTTATAATTATAAACAGCAATAGGCAAAAAAAAATCACAGTACAGTGATACATTCCACTTTCCATCCAGATTCAAAGAATGGATATTTTTCTTTCCTTTGAGGTAGACAACTCTTTCCCCCAAAACAGAAAAAATAGAGTGGGTTTAGATTGCTTTTTGTCTTACTTAAAAAATAGATGTTGAACTGTTCAAACAGAGGTAGCAGTCACATAAATTCTCTTTATGGGAAAATGACCTCTTGAAATTTCAAAATAATTTGAAAACCCTGAGAAAAAAACAGCTTAAAATACAACTATTAAGCAGAAGAATTAAGCAGGAACAGCAAGAAGGATCTAGGCAGTCAATTCACTGACCATTATGGAGAAAAAGAGAAACAAGTGTGTTATAATTAGGGCCTAGGACACATTACTGTGAAAATCCATGAAAATAATAAATCTATAACAGCATTAATATGCAAGGCAATAAGATAATTCAGCAATTTTTTTTCCCAGTACAGCCAGGAAAAAAAAAAATTGTTTGCATGCAAAACCTACCAGTGGTTTGAAGTCTGTTTTAGCAGCTAGTGGGAGCTAAGTAGTGCCTTCATTTTTAAGAACTCTTTGCAGAGGCTAGTATGCTGTTCTCAGCTACAGTACGTTACCTACCAATAACCATACAGTTATTTTTATAGTCGATCCTGAGATTCTGTCTTCCATATATAGGTCTGGGATTTTGTCTACTCAGCAGACAGAAAATGTGCCTTCATATCATAGCTGAGAAGGGTTGTGTACTGTGTCTTACGTGCTTCTCTTACATCCAGCCCAAAGTTTTGTAAGAAGGAGCTTACAATAAGATGAAACACACTGCTGTGTTGCCAAGTAGTGGGCAAATTTGGCTACATGTAGCTGGCAAAGAAAGAAGGTAGATGTGAAGGGAAACAGAACATGAAGAGATTATAGTATTTGGGGTCAAAAACATGTGCTCCAAAGATAAAATTTTCTTTGGGATAGAGGTCCAGTAGCCAATTTGATAGAATTGTGGCTTGCTTGAGAACTTTCTTCAAAAGTTTATGGCAGAGAAAGCGTGTGTTTGAACACAGACAAACTTTTCTCTACAGGCATCTACTTTTCATTCCTATTGGCTGCAACACCTGTGGGGAAAAAAAGACAAAACCTCGTACAGATCTGAGAACAGCATCACCTCCAAATACTAGGGAAAATAAATGTATGCAGTATGTATGCACTTTACCTTTCAGGTTTTATTTATGCACAGTGAACATTTATTAAAAAAAACAACTTTTAGTGGCAGTTGTCACTTCAATTAATGTACAAATCTGAAGTAGAACAATTTTCTGCATTTTGGCTTCAGCCCAGCTGAAACCACAACTACTGTTCTTGCAGAAGTTCTGGCTTTGAACTTTTTATGTCCTTTTTGTGTTCTCTTGTTTTGTGGCCAGACTACATATTTGCTTATATGGAACACCCTCCTCCATTCCACTTCTTGTAATGATAGGAAATGTGACAATTACTGGGTGCTGATGCAGAGTCACTGGCCCTGAGAAACTGTTATAGGTTTGCCCTGG
>VWYE01026867.1:0-53272 GCA_013398995.1 Alaudala cheleensis
GAACTCTGCTCTGAAGAAAGGGGAAGCCTCTGCTGTGTGGGATTGAAATAGATACTTGGCAGTTGCCTTGAATAAACGAAGGCAAAATGTCTATCATAGATCCTTATCAACACATTGTGGTAAGTAGCACTGAATCTTATATATATACCAACTTCTCTGATGTACAATCTCTTGTATAATGACTTCCCTGCTGGAAGTTACTGTAAATAAGCACATAACATTGGAGTTGTTACTATTTCCTGGTAGGTGTGTTTAGCTTTCTTACTTACAGTGGAGTTTGGAGGAGGGTTGTGGGGTTGTACTCTTTTCATTAGTATGAATGGAGGGATAAGTTGACAATTTGGGATATTTAGATCCTAAACTGGTGTATATCACTAATGTTGGTTCAGAAATAATCCTCGAAAGATGTCATGCAAACTTTTGAGTGAGATGATCTGTGCCATCACTGTGCCCCTGCTCCCTTCCTCCTGTTTTATTCCAGTGTTCCTGCTGCATCCTTGTCCCAGCTGTCACTCCCCTGGGATGGCAGTGAGCCAGTGGGTCCTGCTGAATGAGCAAAATTCAAATTTTGCATTCAATACAAAAAAAGAGAACCATTTCTTAGGGAGAAATCCTTCTCTGAGAGGGTGGAGAGGCCCTGGCACAGGGTGCCCAGAGAAGCTGTGGCTGCCCCTGGATCCCTGGCAGTGTCCAAGGCCAGGCTGGACAGGGCTCAGAGCAACCTGGGCTTGTGGAAGGTGTCCTTGTCCATGGCAGGGGGTGGCACTGGATGGGCTTTAAGGTCCCTCCCAACCCAAACCATTCTGGGATTCCATGGAAGGATTAGGAAATCTGTTCTGTGCTGTTGGAGCTGGCCCAAGGGGAGGGTGAGCTCAGCCCGTGGAAGTGCAGAAGTAGGAACAAGGAAAGGAGGAGGGAAAGGGGAGCAGAATTGCCCTTTGTGGGGTGAGCCCGTGGCTCAGCAGCCTCTGAATGCAGCTGTGCTGGAAGTGAGTTTCCAAAGCAAACACTGGCATGGCAATTCCTTCCTGCCCCAGCCAGAATCTGGAACCACACTGGGTGTGTTCCTATCAGGGCTTCTCGTAACAGTGCCAGGCTTACAGCAGCAACAGTGAGGTGTCCCCAGTGATAACTGCCACACACATGTCACAGTGTTTTCTCCTCCATGGCTAAAAATACTCCCTGTGCTTCCTAGCAGCGATCTCTTATCAGCCCTGTGGTTTGTGCCCCATGCACTCACATCCTCCACACCAGTGTGCAGCCAGCAGATGTCAAACTGGCTTTTACTCCCTCCCCAGTGCTGTGAACTGCTGGGAGGGAGGACAGACCTCAGGGTGATGTCTGTGTTAAAACAATACTGACTTAAATCCTTTCAGCATCAGTGCCCTCTCCTGGATGGATTGCTTGGAATGATCTGTACCTTTATGGGAGAGGTCCCTGAGGCACTCATGTTATTAAATCACTTACATAAAAGGACTTCTTGGTACCAATAATCAACAAAATGGAGCTGTCCTACATATATAATATACTGAATAAAAAGTGTGTATAGTAAATGTAGTTACAGCTCCCTGGGAATGCTGAACTGTTGCTGTGGGAATGTTGCTGATTCCAGAATCAACACTGTTCATGCAAGAGCTGATCCTTTAATTGCTTGGAAAGTGAATGGAAATCTTTGAAGTTTTTTAAATTCAAAACTGAAATCCTGTGGAGAGTTTTACTGAGCCTGGGCAGCAGGCTCACATCAATGCAAAAATTTTGGATTTAAATTATATTTGGTATCAAATTACTCAAGAGGATTCTACATTTTCCAGAAGTCTTTGTGCTGACTGTTGTGTGTTTTCTGATTTTTTTTTTCTCATTTTATTAAAGACTCTGAGGTATAAATTAAGATGTTCAGAAAGCTGCTGCAGGTGCAGACAGAACTAGCTATTCCAACAATGCAAAGAATTCAAGTGTGTAATGCATCTTCATTTATTTTTATATGGGGGATAAATATTATAACAATGGCAAAAAAAGCACTTCAAGATGAAATTTATGTGTGGGCACAAAAGTTTGTCTTAATTGTAATACTCTGTGAAAGAAAAGCATGGACTCCATGAAAATCAATTACTTAAGTAGGCAGGCAAATATTTTCATTTGTCCAGCCCCACTGTTAGCTCAAGTGTCCTTAACACGAAGGAAGTAAAACCCATTTAACACTTGTGCAGTTTGCCTGTGCCAGAGCTTCCTGATTGCCTGGCACACAGAGTGCCAGTGTGGAGCTGTGCTGTGTGACTCAGCAGTCTGGAATATGACAGATGTGATATTGAACACATGCAAATCCCTCTGATTTCTGGGCACGTCCGGAAGGGCGGCAGGCACAGCCCGCCCGCGTTCCGGGACATCCCGGGGCTCTGGCTCTGGGGTTCTGGTGGGAAAGGGCTGGTGTTTGTCTGCTCACAAGTGCAGGGACATCCCAAAGAGAGCAAAGCAGATAACTGGGGAAATTTTACTGAGGGGAAGTGCTCAAAGGTGAGAGAGGGACAAAGGAGGCCAGGTGTGCAAACGGGAGATGCTGAACCCTGGCTGTGCAGTCATGGAAAACCTTCTGGGCTGAACAGTGAACACTGCCCACCTGAGTTTCCATAACTCAGAAAACCCACATTCACCCATGGTGAAAACTTTTTGTCTTTTCTCCTTTCCTCTCTAAATTGATGGAGAAAGAAGAAGTGAAATGAAACACTTGTGTAAAGCGAGGTCACTTTTGGTGTATTTTAGTTTTTTAAATCCACAGAATTCCAGAATGGATTGAGTTGGATGGGACCTTAAAGCCCATCCCACCTCACTGCCAGGGACAGGGACACCTTGCACTGGATAGAATTGTGAGCTTTTGAAATTTGTAACCTGTCCTAGATTTTTAAAGGAATGTGGATGTTGCTCCTCTCTGTGTTGCAACATTTAAGTGATTTATTTACCATCATCTGTTTTTCAGAAGTGCTTGGGGAATTTGTACAGATTTTTATCAAGACTTAAGGTGAACATAAATCACTTGAGAAAATGCAGCTTAGTCATCTAAACTAGCAAGGGCTGGATTTATGAAGACATTCAGAGTCAATACATTTCTCATGGTGTTTTCAAGGGCCTTCTTCAGAACTTCTTCTGAAAAACTAATAAAAAAGTGCTTCTGAAATATTGACATTTAAGCCTTTTGATCTCCTTAGAAACTGGACCCTAAGTGGAAAATTGCCCTGATTTCCACTTGCACTTAATTTGCATGAAAAACATTTATTTTGGTGTAAGAAGAGATTTTCAAGCTTCCTGTGTGTATCTGTGTGTATTTTTTTTTTTATTACTAAGAGGGACATTGTTTATTTCAGTAGTGGCAAATTTCTTCCAAGTGTATGACTGTGTCCAAATATTAATAACTGTGTATAATTGTAATCCTCAGTATATTAAAAAATCCTTGTTTTGGGTGAGGCAGAGGGAAAGAAGATACTGCTTTTCTGTTTTGCCAGGCCTCTGTGTTCTCACAGGCCTTTTAGAGGATCCTACTCTTAAAACCAGATTTAATTTTCTTGGCAGTACAACAGCTTAGAATGATGGGGGTTGCTGCTTAAGGGTCAATAAAGAGCAGCTTTTGTGATGGCATTAGTAAAACAGTTATCAACTTGTAATAGAAATAGTGGTGATCTCTGTGCTGCTGGGAAGAGAGCAAACTGCTAAGTGGTGGCTTGGCCTTGCTTTGATGGCAGGCTTATGAATTTAGGCATATGAGTTTAGGCATGTGGGAGATGCAAGCAAATGACTTTACAGAGTGCTTGGTTTCAGGGAGTATTGTGTAGTATCCCCCTTTTCCAGCCAGAGCTGTGGGACATCAGAATTGCACAGGGATTTCACCTGTCAGCTGAGAACTAAACCCAGCACGCCCATGTCCCATCCTTGTCACTTAATGATAACTCCTCTTCACTGTTAAGTGCTCAGTGATCTCTGATTTGTGGCCTCCAGCGAGGACAAGCTCTTTCCTGACAGCTGAGAAAAAGGAGGGGAGGGTGGTGTGTTTGTACTTTGGGCTGTTTCTTTTAATTACAAGGTTGGATATGACAAAGGAAATGCTTCAGTCCGTATGAAGAAACTTGAGGCCAGTTGTGAAACCAATTTCATCAATCTGACATACTTGGGAGATAATATAATAGGGAGATAATAAAGCAGCTTTGAGCATTTTCAGACAGCAAAACTGAAAATAGGGGGCAGCGAGAGCCAGTGGTTTCTGGAGAGTCACAGCTTGTAAAAGTTCTTGGGCAGGGTAAATGACAGAGCTGGAGTGACTTCACATAGTTGTGTTCCCAGCCCTTCCCAGCTACCCATGAAAATCCCCATTTACCCCACTGGGGAGGAAAACTCTGGACTTCTTTTTGCCCTATGGCAGAGGTAGAAATTTGTTCAGGGAGATGTCACATCCTCCTTCCCATTCATCCATCTTGGAAGCTGCAGTGCAGAAGGTGATGGATGTCACTCAGTCATTGGGATGTCTTCATGTCAGGCTGTTAAGTAGGTGTTGTCCCTTAGGAACTCAGGCTTCCCCCAGCTGAACTCTCTCTCCTGGGTTTCGAGGTGAGCAATATCCTGCTGGGAATATTGGGAAGAGTCTGAATTCCCCTTTTCCTGTGGTTGCTGTGCCACTTGCAGTTGGCACTGCCAGAGTTTCCCCCTGCCTGCTCACTTAGTCTTGGATCCAGATAACTCCTGTGGCTGCCAGGAGAAAATCCCAGAGCCAGGCAGACAGTCCTGGCCAGAGCCTCCGCTTTTTTTTTTACAGTGTGGGGTGATTACAGCCAGATAAAGCTGATAAACTCAGTGTCTGGGTCAGGCAGTGGCTGCAGTGAAGTCACCCCATTATTGCTGTGGGCATTTTCTCCTGGAGCCTGTGCCATGGGGATGTGGCTGTGCCTTTGCACACCTCAGGCTTCTACAGGAGTTGTGTTGGTATCACTGGGGGGGCTTTTTAATGAGTCCTGACTCAAATGTCACTGAAGCACTCACAAGTCACTTTTGCAGTCTTTAGAAGATTAGTTTTGGCTTTTTTTTTTTTTTTTTGAGAAAATGGTATGTAACCTATAAGATATTAACTATTTTCTTTATTCATATGAGAGGGATCCAGTTTGGCTCAGGTCTCTGGGTGTGAGCTGGAGACACAAAATAAGGAGGCTTGGCTGAGACAACCAGTTCTGGGAAAAAAAAAATAAATTGGAAGTATCCAGATGAAAAATAGCAGGAAGGCACCAGGCAGAGCCTGAATACGCATGTCCCATAGCAAAGGTTTTATCTATGATTTAAAATGAATTTCAGTGAATTTCCTGATGGTGACCTTCTCCCTGCTTGTTTTGGTTCCAGTGACTGATAGGCTGTGTTTATTTTAATGTACTTCACAAGGTTGGTGGGTGGTTAGGAAAAGATAGAAAATATACAGTTTTGAGACCTGATCCTTTCTTTAATACCTCACATTTCCTCCCAGTCTGGGTGTCCCTGTAAAGCCAGTACTGGCTGCCCTGCAGTCTGCACTGGTGATCTCAGTGGTATCCAGCAGGTTGGTCAAACTCAGGGCTGTGTAGATAAAGCAACAGTACAGCTGAGTTGGTGACCTCTTTTTATTAAAGCTTTTGGTTTTTGTTTCTTCATTTCACATCTTTTCCTACTTGCCTGGTTTGTTGAGGACACACCTGCTCCTGGGCAGGCAGCTCCTGCTGTGTGTTTGGGCTTTGCAGGAAACGGGAACCTCCAGAAAATGCACGAAATGTGCTGGTGACTGTTTTAACAGCTTGCTTTGCACCTTCCTTACTTTGTCTTGAGGCTGCTTTCACACTGAATATTGATGTGTACTAGAAGGTACACCACTAACTCTACCCCTTGCTTGTGCACTGTGCATTTATCTGCTCCAGAACACAGACTTTGAAGTAATTCCTGCCATTCTTTTTAGCAGGGGAAGGCAAATTACCAAGACAAACTGTAAAAAGCCCGTTTTTATTCTTCCCTTGCTGTACTCAGTGGCTCCTGCCTGACTAAATGCCTCGGAGCAGGTTCTGTGGTGAGGGGGAGTGTTGTAGGTTGAGATTAGTAGGTGTGGCTGCAGGAAAATCCAGCAGCCCCAGTGCAGGTACCTCTTGGTAAAGCTCCAGGGTGCAGTTCAGCTTTAGGATGCTCTATCCAGTATGAGTTTCCCTTACCTTTTGACTGGGTGATTTCTCTCTCTCTCTCTCTGTTTTTGGACAAAATGAAACCTTATTTTGATAGATGGGGTGTTTTTTTGGTTCTGGAGCTTAATCACCTCTCACTCTCTGACTTCCAGGTGGAGCACCAGTACTCACACATATTCACTGTGACAGTAAGGAAAGCCACCAATGTCACCAAAGGAGCCATTGGTGACATGCGTGAGTATCTCTCTATTTTGCCTTTCTTCTATGAGCCTGTTGCCGTGGGCAGGGGGAAGATGGGGACTTGTTGTGCATTAAATGGGTGTTAATGGGCTGGTGGTGGGTTTCTGTCTGTCTTCTTAAAGCCAGGGCAGTGTCCCCGTGTCACTGCTGGCTCTCACTCACAGAGCAGATCTGCCCCTCCTTCTTTCCATTGATCCAGAAGGGCTGAGCGAGTTGTAAATGATTTGCCTGCAAGCCAGCAACACCTACAATTAGCTTTTTGGCTCGGTCAGAGTGCTGTGTGAGTGCCGTGAAACTGGAAACTGCTGCCCTGCTGCCACCTCACAGGGCTGTGGTTTGGGGGGGGGGAAGAAAGCCCAGAGGTCTGCTGAGTCAGTGCAGAAAGCAGAAAAAATGTAAGGCCAAGGAAAAAAAACAAAAAACCCACCCGAATGGGTCAGCAGATCTTGTGGTGGGGAGATGGATGACACCAGCACTTCTTCCTCTTTCTGGGAGGCTGCTGAGCCTCTGGACTTCGCAGCTGAATAGGAAACCACTAAGAACAGCTCTGCTCTGCTCTTAAGGAGGGGAGAGGGAGAGAATATTGGCTGAATCTGCAAAAAGAATATTCCTGCTTCCTTGGGTCTGTCTGCTTTGCTGCCAGGCCATCTCTCCCTTTTCCAGTCCTCCCCAAGGCCTGCAGGCTGGGGCAGTGAGGACGAGTGTGACCCTTGGCTCCTGCTCTCCCATCAAGCTGATTTGACATACAAGTGGAATGTCAAATGTAGTTTCCAACTCCTGGAAACTACTTTTGGGTCAAACTACAGCAGCTGCTCTGACCCACAGCTTTGCTGCAGGGGGTTTTCATAATTGAGGTCTATTGTTGATGCTAAAATTGCAGGAGGGTTACTTGAGAGGGGGATATTCAACAGCCACAAGTACAAGGGAAGAGAGGGGAGCACTGGCAAAGGGGAAAAGAGGGAATTGGGAGTCTGTCATTCCCTTTGGGGTAAGGGGAAGGAGCACACAGAGAGGATGCAGTGTGTGCATGTATACAGATATATATAATTTCATATATATGGTGGTCTTGAGATAAGAAGACCTTTAAAAATCCTAGAAGAGTGGAACCGGGAGCCCATGAGTCTGTGTGTGTAAGAGGATGAGTTAAATGGAAAGACACAGGTTCTGCACAGGTTCTTGGATACAGGTGTCTGTTATGAGACAGTGTGGGCAACATGGGCAGGGAAAAAAGGGAGGTTGAAGTGGGGACCCCATGACATGATATTGAAGGGAGTATGGGAAGGGTGACAAATGCCAGAAGATCATGGCAACTCTGTGCACCAGAGCAAATATGGCCCTATAGTATAAACTTCAAATATTATCCATCAATATAATTATATTCTTTTTCTAGAAAAAAATGCTCTTATCTTAGCAAGTCATCAAAATTAAGAAGCTGCTCAGGAAGAACATTTTGTTTTGATAAAACCTGCCAGAGTGATGCTGTAGGGCCACTGAAACCTGCTTGGCTTCTTGTCTGAGGTGACTGCCAGAGCTCAGTAGCCTGAGGCACTCACAGTCTGGGGCATCTCTCAATGACATTCCAGGGACCCAGGGCTGGTCCTTCGGGTCCTGGCAAATCCCCCAAAGTGAGAAAAGCAGATCATTGCTTCTTTATTTTAATTTTGGGAAAATTAAATTGGTTTTTATTCCCTGTCATGGGAGCCTGGCAGCTACTTGATCAAATAGATGGTTGTGTTAATTACTGTGAGAAACGACGCTCACTTTTAAAAATCTCAAAGGTTTATTAAACCTTAACGAAACACAGCAAAGGAGTGAATAAGGAAAAATTACAGCCCTGAGAGCATGGAACTAAAGCGCCATGTGCTCACCCACAAAATGGCAGCTCTGCCTTTTATACCCCTGGCGTTGCATCAGCCAAGCCTGGCCCCTCCCAGAGCCTGTCAGTCAACTCTTCTTTGCCGTTCATTGGNCATTCCCAGCTTTGCCGTGCGGGGGGCACAGGCACAGCCCTCCCTCCACATGTCCCCACTGCCAAGGCCATCCCTGGGCAGCCAAACAGGGGGAAAGGGGACTGTGGGGACAACAGAGGATGTCCAAATCACATTAACATAGCTATATACCAATCAAACTTCACATAATATTCATCCCTTAATTGAGAGAGCAAACCATTGCATTACCTGTCTGTAACACTGCTGTGAGGAGGTGCTTGAAGCTGTGAGTGGGGAAGGGCCTTTAGAGCTGATTGTGCCAACCTAGGTGTATCTGTNTCCCTTAATTGAGAGAGCCAAGCATCACATTACCTGTCTATAACACTGCTGTGGGGAGGTGCTTGAAGCTGTGAGTGGGGAAGGGCCTTTAGAGCTGATTGTGCCAACCTAGATGTATCTGTATGTTTGTTTTGTTTGATTTGCCAAAATTGAAACTTGTTGAGGGAATTGCTGAACTTTGCCATCAGGTTTTTTGTCTCAAGGACAGGAAGATGGCCGTGGCAGACCATGTGTGAGCCCTGCTTGGGGTGGGTGCCTGAATTTCACTTTCCCTCATGGACACTGTCAAGCTGTTGACTCTTCTGGGGGATTGCCCTTAATTTTTTCTGTTGATGTGTCTCCAGGTTATGAACCAGAGGTGTTCTGCGAAAAAGGGAGTTAATTTTTACATTGTGGGGTGATGGAGGCCTGAGGGAACATGAGGGATTTTGTTTGTTTTGCAGTTCTTTTTTCCATATCAGCCTTTCCAAGACTTTCTGGAACAGCTCTGAGCTATCTGAGCAAATCTTAAGTTTATGAAATATGCTGAAGTGCTTTGTGTGATTTTTTTCATCCAGAGGCTCTGAACTCTACCTGTGCTCAAGGGGTTTTAGCAGGCAGGTCTGGTGTGTGTGGTGCCCCACACAGTGGGTGCCATGGAGGCACTGACTCCTCTGGCATCCACACCTCTGTCTCCTCAAGCCCAGGCTGGGCAGACAACCAGTATTTCTAGAAAGTGTTCCAAGATTTCTTGAGCTCTCCATGAATGGACAGTGGAAATGGTTCTGTCAGCCTCAGGCCATTCCATCATTCTGTGAATCCATGTGTGGGGGTGATAAATGGGACTTCCTGTAAGAACTCACCATCCAGGATGGTGGAGAGGGGGCAAAAGAAGCTTGAGGGCAGACCCTTTCTTTCCCAGCAGGTCATTCAAGTCCCTTCCTATTTCAGGTGTCTGCCCATTTACTATTGCCTCTGTAGAAGTCCTTCCTTTACTGGTGTCACTTGTTTCAGTTTTAATGTCCCTGTCTGGGTGACTCCCATGCCCTGGATACCATCCTGTCAACATCCAGGTGATGCAGCTGTAGCTTTACAAAGGTTTAAATCCTCATTTAGAGGCTGCTCAGGTAGGTGTGCTCAGCTCCTTTCCAAGCTGGAAGGTTTGTGAGCTGAGTAAGTGCAGCAGCTGGGTGCTGGGTGACCTTGGCTGGCCTCTGTCACTCCCTCTGTCAACAGGACAGGGAGAGAACACCATGAGAGGGTCAGCATGAGGACATGGACAGCTCTCACCTCTTACCCACAAAGGCAAACGGGCTCAGTTTGAGGAAATGACTGTAATTTACTGCCAGTTCATTGTAGCAGAGTAGGAGAGTCAGAAATAAAGCTAAACCCACCTTCTGCTGTACATGTTTCCTTGTTTCCTGCTGCAACCCTCTTCCAGCTATCAGTGGGATGGGAGTCAACCAATGGACCCTGCTGAACTGGCAGAAACACAGTTCAGTGTAAAAGAAGCCAAAAAAGTTTATTAGGGAGAAATTGTTCCCTGTGAGGGTGGGCAGGCCCTGGCACAGGGTGCCCAGAGAAGCTGTGGCTGCCCCTGGATCCCTGGAAGTGTCCAAGGCCAGGTTGGATGGGCTTGGAGCAACCTGGGACAGTGGAAGGTGTTGCTGCCCAGGGCAGGGAGACTTTTACAGCCCTTTCAACCCAAATCATTCTAGGATTGCTGCCCAAAACCTGCTATATGAAGCTATAAGGTGAAAAACCAGAGAATCTGTATGGCTTTGGTGAGGATTTCATGATCTTAACTGCTTAGCTTGCTGCTGATTGCAGACCTTGTAAAATCACTTACCTGACTGAACCTCTTGAAAAGGACCTTGCCTCTGGCCCAGTTCTTATATAGTAGATGTGTAGTTTTGAGTCTACTCAGATGCCACCCAAACTGTAGAGCCTTTCCTTACTTCCATGACAGTACAAGAACTTGTAGGAAAAAAGACCAGACTCCCAAACTGCATCATTGTGGAAGATAAATGCTTTCAAACAGGGTCTCCTTTCCTATAGCATCTCTTCCCTTCTGGACTTTCAGGGATCTTGGTGGAAAACTGGGTCAGAGGAAGCATTGTAAAATTTGTCTTCTATCTTTAAGCACGCATTTAAGTGTTACTGGCTTTCACAACAAATTGTGGCATCTACAGAGGAAACCAGTTGTGTGACTCTGCTCTTAACGATCACTCATCTTGCTTAATCCTGTTTGGGATTTGCAGCTTTTCCTTGCTTCATCTTCTTTTGATGCTGTGCTAATGAACAGTGTCATTCCGGGTATTCTTAGGAAAAAAATCCCTTCTTAAAAATGTTGAAAGTTTGCTAGCTTGCAGCACTGGTGCTCAGCTTCTCTCCCAGTTGCTGTCCACCCCCTTGGAATCAAGGATGCATTTCTACTGCAGTCAAGCTGCTCAGATAAACAAGGGCTGGGAGCAGTGCAGTCACCAGAGCTCAACTCTCCTTAGAAAACTTGCCACATGGAGCTGGGAAGCAGCTCCTGGGTGGCTCTTGGTCAGCCCATGTCACTGCAGCCAGCTGTGGACATCCCCCCAAGTTCAGGAGATGCCCTTGCTCATCTCTTCCTGCATCTCCAAAGGAAATTGGGATGGGAGCACACCTTTACCTGTCTGGCCCTGGCTCTGGGATCTGGGAATGAGGAAGGGATGCCCTGCATGCACTGTTTGTCCCTCACACCCCTGTGCCCTGGGGCTGCCCCTGTGAGCCAGAGCTCCTGGGCTTGAAGCTTAAACCCAAGTCACAGCAGTCCAGGCAGGTGTGAGCAGGTTTTAAACTGGGCCTAGCTGAAAGGAAGGAGCTGGAGATTTGCCTGAGATTTGCTCATTCAAGACTCATCCAGCTGTTCTCTGGCCTACAGCTGGCCAGTCCTGCACCCTGAATTAGCCACAGTGCACTCATCTGTCAGAGTGCCATCAGATAAGGCTCTTCCTGCAAGGCCCTGGAGCAGGTCCTGATTTTTGCAAGGGGAAAACAAGCTAAACTGCTCCCCTTTTCCAGCCTAACAGCCTGGGAAAAGTAGGTCAGAGTTGGCCAATGCTCCACATCCTACAAGCTGCATGTGCAAGTCTTCATGTGGCTGAAATATAAATCAATAAAAGATGGATAAAAGGAAAACAATCGTAAATGAACTGTGCTGCTAACAGCTGCTCAAGGTGTCTGCTGCAGATCTCAGTCTGAGTCAACCAAATGCTAGATTTCAGTTTCCTTGGCACACCCAGTATCCTTTCCCTTTTGCAGGGATATCCAGTGCTGGGAGGTGGAAATCATGTTGGAAACAGGTTTATGTGTTCCACAGTGAAACTAATCCAGATAATGCTGCTCTTCCCAGCTGCAAAAATACCATTTGATGAGAAATTCTGTCTGTGAGTGCTTGCCATGGAGTTACTGGGGTGGGACCTGTTTCTGTGAGAGGTTCATGAAAAGTTGTTCCCATCCCAGACGAGGCTCTCCCATGACTGTTATGCATGATGGTGACATGGAGCAGTGCTGGCTTAGGCTTGGGATCCATCTTGTGTGGCTGGAGAACCCCCTGTGCCTGCTCCAGGTCCTGCCAGGCTGTGACCAGTCCCAGAGCTTTGTGGTGGCTGGGAGATGCTCCTGTTCCATGTGCTGTCCTGTGTGCAGGCAGAGCTTCCTGGTGTGGTTCCTCCCCAGGACCCCTGGACACCACTGTTCCTCCAGTTTGAGCCTTTCACTCCCTCCATTTAGGAGGAGGCTCCCTCTTATTTATGCCATTGACTTTTTCTTGCTTTCCATTCTTTTCCCTCTTGTCCCCTGTCCCAGGAGTGCTTTGAAATTTTGTTAGGGTTGGGCTAATGCCTGATCCAAGGGAGAATTGGGAAGAACATCAGTCATAATGAGATGTAAAAGAAAAATACAAAGAGGGTAAGAATGTGACACTTTCTACTGGTCTCTCCCTGTCTCTCTCCCTGTCTTCTCCCTCTCAGACCCTGAGGCTGCACTTCAGCAATATGGGAAGTCAAGCTCTAGGGCTGCTGGGAGAGTCCCAAAACCTCTAAAGCCTCCTGATACCAAACACAGACCCAGTGTAAACTTGTTCTGCTGATTCAGAAAACGCTGCCAGTGTAAATCTGTATTAGCAGAGTTCATGCCAGACTGGGAGTCATCTATACTCCATCAGATAGCATAAATGTGGACTAAAAATCATGCTGTGGGTTTGGAGTAATTCAGCAGGAATGTGGTGATGTACCTGTACTTACTGAAGCCCAAATCGCCCTGTCCAGGTCTGGCATTTCCATGGACCCACAGTCAGAGCTGAGCCAGGCCTCCTCCTGTCCTGCTCGTGTCTCTTTGGGGGTGGAGTGTCATTGTTTGACACTGGCCAAATGCCAGGCACCCACCAAAGTCTCTCACTCACCCTCCCCTGCCACACGTGGGCAGAGGAAAGAAAAATTCAGTTAAGGATTAATGAGTTGAGATAAGGACGGGGAGAAAACACTCTGAGGCCAAAACAGACATCCTCATGGATCCCCAGGGGCTGTGGGGGGATCTCTGCATCCCACTGGATCCCCAGGGGCTCTGGGGGGATCTCTGCATCCCCCATGGATCCCCAGGGGCTCTGGAGGGATCTCTGCATCCCCTGTGGATCCCCAGGGGCTGTGGGGGGATCTCTGCATCCCCCTGGATCCCCAGGGGCTGCAGGGACACAGCTCCTCCACCATGGTCCCACCACAGCCTGCAGAGGAATCTCAGCTCCAGCAGCTGGAGCACCTCCTCTCCCTCCTTCTGCACTGACCTTGGTGTGTCCATGTTGTTTCCCTCACATGTTCTCGGCTCCTCCTCTTCTCTGGCTGGAAAACTACAACTGCCCCCACCTTGGTTTTGATTTTGTTCTTAAATCTTTTATCCCAGAGGTGTTACCAGCCTCTCTCACTGGCCCAGCCCTGGCCAGCAGCAGGTCCAGCTTCAGAGCCATCAGGGACTGGCTCTGCTGGACACGGTGGAAGCTTCCAGCAGCTTCTCACTGAAGCCACCTCTGTGGCCCTCTTGCTACCAAAAACCAGGCTGTGCAAAACCAACACATGGAGTGACATATCTCACTGGTTTAACAGTGAGAACTAGGCATTTAAATTAATTAAAAAAACCCCTAAACTGCTTAGACTCTGGCACACTACCAGAAAAATGTTACTTTGCAGTCAGTGTGTGTCTGCAAAGGGGCTTGTACAGATAACCTAGAGAAGGCAGTGTTTCTTTGCTCTTGGCATTTCTACAAATGTGGTTTGACCAAAAGCTGACTTGTTTGGAATTTTTTTTGCCTTTTCAAGGCTGGATCAGTGGAAGCAATGGTGTCCTGCACCAGTGAACTGGGTGACAGGGAGCTGTGCTGGGAGCTGGTTCTTCCCGCCACTGAAGCAATGCCAGAGATGAAAAGCACTGTCATAAAAGGCACAAGTAATTTTTAATGAAGGTGTTACCTAATCCCAGGATTTCTCAAAGCATAGCTGCTGCTTTCAGAGCTGCCTTACTTCCCTTGGAGTCACCTTCTGCTCACGAAATCTGGCACTGCATCACCCCTTTATAAAATCCTCAAAGCCACCAGCCCTGCCATTCCCTGTGGTGCCTGAAACACCAGCAGCACTGAGTACTCCTGGGGTTTTTAGGTTGCTGTGACCTTCTGGCAGGTCTCCTGGCATCTGAATTACTGCTAGACTGTGGATTTGTCTGGAGTATCCCAAGTATCTGTTCCATGGTTGGAGGAACAGTTATTCCTAAGTACAGCTTTTAAGAATTCCCTTTTTAAAAACTGAGAAATCACATGAAAGTGGGAAAACCCATGAATTTAAAATTAATTACTTTTTCTCCTGACCATAGCAGAGACACCAACTCATGTTTCCACGCCACTGTGAGACCCCATAAAATTCACAATTTGAATAGGAATTCTGTTGTTATTTAGCTTCCTTCCCCTTGAGGGAGAGGTCATACAGCAATTCCCATTATTGGCTTAACCTCAGCCAGACTGTTTAGCTGCATGTACTAAACAGGCTGTACTGGGGTGCAGCAAGCCAAAAAAATGGTGGGAATTGCACAAAAATGGTCATTTGGAATCTAGTACATTTTTATCAATGGGATTGCACTTAATGGTGGATAAATTAAGGGTTATTGCCACTTTTTATTTTGAGATAGATATGTATCTATCTCAGTGTTTGAATAGGCTTTCTATAGTTTCTTTATGGTAATTATGCTGTTGAAGTAATTGAAATTGGAATGACTGAAATATAAATCATCTATCTGAAATATTAATCATATTAATATTGAGGCCTGATGACAGCCATCTCACCAGTCTAATAACATAAGATCAAATGGTTTCCAGTCATTGCAGAAAATTTTACAGGTTTCCCTAACAGCCAGGTTGCTTAAAGCATTACTCATTTTTCACTGTGAAAATGTTTGACCCTAATTGCTGTCCACTGTGTGTTTCACTTGGTGATTCATCATATAATTTAAAGGGAGAATCCAATGGCCATGATTTAACCCAGGAGATAAATCAAGTGAGGAAAAGTCAGTGAATCCTTACTTTCTACCTCTCAGCCATTCCTAAGGCAGCAGTTTACAAACAGCAGTGGGGATGCTGACTCTGCTCTCGTTTCTGGATGTGTGTCTTCAACCCCTGGAGCTTTGGGTGGGGGGCTGTAAATCTGAATTATCACCAACATTTTATTAATTACCCGAGACTTCATCTGCCTCCAGGCTGCTAATTGCAAGACCCTCCTTGCTGAAAGCCTTAACTGTGTTTTTTAGTGTGCAGGTGGGGTTTGAGATACTCGTGTTTGATTGCTGGTTCAGCCTGCCTGGTTTCTGAGAAGTGGTGATGGAGCGGTAGCGCTTGCGTAAGGAACAGCCCCGGCAGGGCTGAGCTGCACACAAACTCTGCTTTCCTCTGAAGTGGCCTGGGAACAAGTGCAAATTCCCCCAGGGGGCTGCTGCTGAGGATGCTGTGCTTGGCATCTCAGGCAGCTGCTGCAACAGGAAGGCAGTTCCCCAACAGTGCTGCCCCTGCACAAAATCCTTAAGGCTGGAAAAGAGATTTAGGTTCATCAGGTCCAGACAGAGATTCATCATCAGACAGAGATGATTCTCTTGTCATGGCTGAATATAAGCTTTTGACCATTACACCATAATGATTCTTCCTTTAAAAATCAAAATATAGATGGCAGCCTTCCAGTGCCCTAAAGGGGATCCAGGAGAGCTGGAGAGGGACTTGGGACAGGGGCCTGGAGGGGCAGGACCCAGGGAATGGCTTCCCACTTCCAGAGGGCAGGGTTAGATGGGATATTGGGAAGGTGAGGGTGGGCAGGCCCTGGCACAGGGTGCCCAGAGAAGCTGTGGCTGCCCCTGGATCCCTGGCAGTGTCCAAGGCCAGGTTGGACAGGGCTTGGAGCACCCTGGGACAGTGGAAGATGTCCCTGCCCATGGCAGGGGGTGGCACAGGATGGGCTTTAAGGTCCCTCCCAACCCAAACCATTCTGTGATAACTGTGGTAACCAAGCAATTTTTAGTTACATTTTCAGCTTAGTTTTTTTAACATTACCTGGCAGATCAATTAGCAGCAGCCCAGGCAGGAATGAAAACACCCATGCTGAGAATGCACACCGGCTGTTTAACGTACATTTGATAACTTCAGTGTTTTGAAATACATGAAGTGAATACTTCTGTGTTATTTGCCAGGTTGCTGGTAGTTTTTGGTCCCCATCCAAGGAGTGAGATTTTGATTAATATAATATATCTTAAAGAAGTATTTAGTGTCGCTTATAGCAATATCTTAATCAGAGCAAGCAGTTTTCCTGTATATTTTCTCTTCATCTAAAGAAGGAAGTTAAAAAATAATAGATTTTCACTTTCTTAACTGAAAATAGCTCCAAATAAACTTTCAAACATGAAAGGGCAGCTGATTAAATCTTTGCCTTGGGTTAAAAAGCTAATAAAGAGATGGAGTGTGGTGACTTGGCAATAGTGAACTACCAAGACTGATTTTTCTAAGTTTAGTTGATCCATGCCTTGGATTCAGTTTCTGTTTCAACACTTACCAGACTTTGCTTGATAAGAAGTTAGTAATGGATCTGCATGTCAGAGTTTGGGGTTTCTACATGCTTTGGGTAGGAAGCCATTTGCTGTTTGTGTTGATAAGAAAAATCAGATTTTTGTAACAGAGTTGGGACTGATCACAGCATGATCTGAATGAAGAGGGAAACATTGATGTTTTGCCCAGAACTCTGCTCAGCCATCAGGATTTTGTCTAAAATCCAGGTTTTTGTAGGTAACTTCAGTCTCCTGGCAGAGCAAGCCTGGATGTTTATTGCCAAAGTTGTGCTGGATATCAAGACTTAGCAAATTAGACCTTGATAATTAATGGATTTTTACTTTTAAAGAGCCTTGTTTCTCTTGATTCTATTCTTTGTGGCAGAGCTTTGTGTAGTAGTTGAAGGGAACTAATGGAAAAGTTGGCAAGTTGGAACATCTGCCATGAGGAAAGACTTGGGGCTTGATCCCCCAGTTCCCCTGCCCATAAAGAAGAGACAAGATCAGGCATAATTCATCAGGAGCTAATAAAGGTTGCTATTTAAAGGCTTTCCACACAGATCCCTACAGCTTTAAATAGCTGCTTGTTCATTACTCAAGGAGCACTGAGACCACCTCAATGTAGCAATTAGCTGAGCCCCACAGGTGTGGAGCACAGTGGAAAACTCCTTGAGAAGCTGGATTAGGATAACACTGAATAGGGTTTGCCTGGGGACACATCCAGAACCTCCTGAGAGGTTTCCAAGAGCCTTTTTTTTTTGGTTGTCTGGTCAGGTTTTTTCCCCAGAAGACATTTGATTTGATTTGAAATTATCCAACTTCTTTGTTTTCCTCTTTTCCTTCTTCTCCAGGAAGGAGGGAGAAGTGGTTCTGGGCCCTCAGGAATCTCATGAATAAGGTCTTATTAAACTTCCAGAGTTTCTAAAATATGCCTTTATTGAAAAAGGTATTTTTAAGACTTAAAATGTGTCCAAGGAGGAATGTAAGGACTTGTTTTTCCTCGTGATAGGATTTAATCTCTTTCCAAAAGAGGCCTTTAAGGAATTGTTTGTGGTGGATATTGGTTTGCTGGATAAGGTTTCACTATAGCAGAGGACAAACTGGGAGGAGAGGATTCAGCTTCCTTCAGAGGGACAGCTGTGGTCTCTGCTCCCTCTGGCCAGGGACAGGACCCAGGGAATGGCTGGAGCTGTGCCAGGGCAGGGTCAGGCTGGAGCTCAGGGAAAGGTTCTTCCCCAGAGGGTGCTGGGCACTGCCCAGGCTCCCCAGGGAATGGGCACAGCCCCAAGGCTGCCAGAGCTCCAGGAGGGTTTGGACAATGCTCCCAGGGATGCACAGGGTGGGTGGGGTTGGTGGGGTGTCTGTGCAGGAACAGGGGTTGGACTGATGATCCCTGGGGGTCCCTTCCAGCTCAGGATATTCTGTGATTCCATGTTTCAGTGTTGGAAAGACGTGGGTGTTTTACCACAGCAGAGTGGGAAGCTTTTAATGATCCACCACAACCACAGAAATAACTTCCCCTGCTCTCCTGGGAAGCATCTGGGCCCTGGTCCCATTTGACACAAACTCCCCCCATGATTGTACAGAAAACCCCTGCATGCTTTAACTTGTTAGGAAGTGCATTTTTAGGGCTGCATTCTGTGCTCTCAGGAATGGCTGTTTTTAGACAGATCTGATGGGATTTGCCAATGTTTCCTTTTCTCCCCGTGGTAATTCCTATCAGCTGCAGTTGCCATATCTCTGTTTCCAGTTGGGGTTTTGCTGTGTGAGTAAGGTCCTGATCCTGTGGTGACTCCCCAGAGCTGTGGTGGTGGCAGTGTTTCAGAGCTGAGTGCTCCCTGTGCTGTGTGATTTCCTCCATCACTCCCAAACCAGCAAAGGTGAAAGAGGATCCAAAACCCACAGCAAACTGCTTGTTTTCATTGTTTTGTGGGATACTTGCTGCTGTGACACGAGCCAAAGCCATTAAAGGCTAGAAAGAGAGGAAGCAGTAAAAGCCTTTAAAAACACCACTGCCTGGCAGGTGTTTGCACATTCCCAATAAACTTGACTCAGTCCCTGTGCCGTTCTGTTTGCTCAGGGCTTTTCCCCCTCCCCTCCTAAAATCCTAATATTTCTTTTAGGGAGATTGTTGGTATCATTTTATCATTCCTCTCAATACATTTGTGTAACTTGCAGAGTTGTGTGTCTTTCTGTCCTTGACCAGGAGGGAATCTGTAGTTTCACACAATTGTATCCATTATTCCAGCCAAGCTGCAGTTCTCCCTTGGCTGACCTGTGTTCTGCCCCACAGTTGACACCCCAGATCCCTACGTGGAGCTGTTCATCCCCACTGCCCCTGACTGCAGGAAGAGAACCAAGCATTTCAACAACGACGTCAACCCCGTGTGGAACGAGACCTTCGAGTTCATTCTGGACCCCAACCTGGAGAATGTTCTGGAGGTAAATCCCATGGCTGGGCTGGGGAGATGGAGGGTGAAATAACAGTGGCTGACACGTGTGTGGCATACGGTGTCTGAGGATCACCCCTTTGTTTGAAATGTTAAGCTGGGTTTAGCTGTGGTGATAAGCAAGAGGTGTTAGATAAATGGAATTGTTCAAGGAGTAGCCTGAAGAGTCATTACAGGATATGCCTGTGAGTCATCTCTTGGACAGCTCCTGAGGGACAGTAGCTTGTTATTGCTCACATCAGCTGTGGAGTACTCCCTGCTTCCTACCCTGGTTCAACTCTTCCAATAGGTGGGGCTTAAGTCAAGTGTCTGCCCATGGAGACAAAGCAAAAGGCTGGTTCTGGTGTCCTCCTTGCCTGGAGCCCACCCAGGGCTCTTCTGGGGGACCACTCCATGTGCAGCCTTTTTGGCCAATCCACTGTTCAGTCTCGGTGTGTTGAACTTCTCCAAGCTGAACACAAGAACTGGATATTAGGTGAAAGTGTTTCCTGAGCGGGCATGGCAAGGATTTCAGGTTAGCTCTGGTCCTTTGTGAGCTCTGTTCTTCACAGAGGATGGCCCTGCCACCTCCTCTCTTCTGATCCAAGCTCACAGAGTTCAGTCTGAATTGGCCAACTGGGACAGAGCCTGCAGCCTGTGAAGGTTTTCCTTGAGCTTGTGACCATCAGACCTTGGAACAGTGCTTCCCTTTGTTCCTGGGGAAGGCTCTACAGTTTGAGCATTACACCCATGGCCAGCTTGTTGGATCATGAAGAACTATCCCGTGCATCCTGCACTACTGACAAATTATATTAGGGAATTCACAATCACTCCTGGGCATCAGTTCCTGCCTGTTCCTCTGGTGCCATTGCTGGGCCTCCTGGAGCAGAGCCTGGGCCCTGCTCTGACTCCCTTACTCTTAGGCTGCTTCCCTAGGGATGTTTGAAGTTGCTGAGGACAAAATTTGGTTCAAGGGTTTTGAAAAGGATAAAATTACTACAGTCACAAACACAGCAAGATGGGTTATACATAGAAAACTGTCTTTACAATAACTAAAGGCTGTTGCTGGTTCTGAGATAGTGCAGTAAAATTCCCTGAAAATTGCCTGCAAAGAGTAGATGATAACATTTAATAATGGTTAATTGTGGACCTGGTAGTGTAGGCAAGAGCCTTTGGATTCTGCAATGGAGTGCAGTGTCAGAAATATGTAAAGTCACCTCCCCACCCAAACGCTCTGTGAATTCCAAAGCTCAGACTCCACAATCCTTGTGACTCCTTGGATTGTTTTAATCTGCATCTTTAACTCTATCCCAAGTGCAGTTTTCCCTCTGAAGTGTAGACAGACCTTCAAAATCCCTCTAAGGAGTTTTTGCTTTTGGTTTTAAGAGACAGCACTCGTAGATTGCAGGAGGGGGCATAAAGCCCTGCAAGGAAACAGAGCAATGTAAATACCATTAAAATAATGAGCTCTATTCTAAAATAAAGATAATTCATAATTTCAAAGGGTTGTTTGTGGCACAGGATGAATAAGATTCTTTATGGCTGAGAAGAGGCTGATCCCAGATGTAGCAACTAATTATTCAAGTGATTGTATCTTGATTCCTTTTGTTTTCTGCAAAGGATACAGTCCAAGCCACGAGCATGTGATATTTTAGAAGATATAATGCCACAAAGTGCAAAAAAAACCCCGTAAGTCAAATGAGTTTGGAGATCTCAATCAATAAAAACAGTGTAAATGATGATTTGAAGTTCTTTTTGAATATCTTACCTGAGGACTTGGAAAGCAGCCACTGGGGAAAAAAAGTCTGCTAAACATAGATCCACATGGATTAGAGCAAAAGCATTGAATGGTCTTCTGCCATATCCACATTCATCTTTGGATATCATCACATTTTGGAAAGGTCTCTGCCCCAACATGGAGGGTATGAGAAGAGACTTGAAGGTCTGGCTGGATACAGGGACCAGCTTTGTGTAAATTGGAATGCTGCACACTTTGCCAAATCACTGCTGTAACAATCTTGGTCTGTACAGTCAAGGCTGGGGTACGTGGATTCCGTCTTCTCTGAAAAGTTGCTGGATGTTTTTTTGGCCTATCACAGTTAGAACTATACAGGTTTTTCCACAGGGAAGTTTTACTGACTGGAAATTTGAAGGTACTGTGCTTTATATGTAGAAGGTATTAGAAAGATGGTGAGATTTGGTGCCAGAAAGGTGCTGGGATGAAAATCCCGTCGTGAATAATCCTGGTGTACTCCTGCAGTTCAGAAGTGCCACCTCCACTGTCCATGTGCTTATCCTGGTTTAAAAGCAATGTCAGTTCACACTGGGCANAAGGCTGGGGTACGTGGATTCCGTCTTCTCTGAAAAGTTGCTGGATGTTTTTTTGGCCTATCACAGTTAGAACTATACAGGTTTTTCCACAGGGAAGTTTTACTGACTGGAAATTTGAAGGTACTGTGCTTTATATGTAGAAGGTATTAGAAAGATGGTGAGATTTGGTGCCAGAAAGGTGCTGGGATGAAAATCCCGTCGTGAATAATCCTGGTGTACTCCTGCAGTTCAGAAGTGCCACCTCCACTGTCCATGTGCTTATCCTGGTTTAAAAGCAATGTCAGTTCACACTGGGCATTGACTGGGTTGGGTCAGGCCCATTCTTTCTCCTTATATATATATTTTTTTTACTTCAGGCATAGGCTTGATGGAATTAAAAAGGGATTTCTTGCAGGAGAATTGAATATCCATATATCTCTTCCAGGTTACTCTCATGGATGCCAACTATGTTATGGACGAGACTCTTGGCACATCCACGTTTCCCATCTCTTCTCTGAAGCTGGGAGAGAAGAAGGAGGTCCAGTTAACTTTCAATGATGTAAGTTGGGCATTCGTGACTTTGCCCTGGTCAGAAGTTTCCTGAGCATTCACTTTGCCCATGGATAAACACAGAGCCTAAAGACACTTTTAAGCCTTAATTATTTATCTTCTTACAGCCCTGCTGAGAGGAGAATTAAGCAAAACAGTGCCACTAATTGTCTTGGAGTCCCTGCTGGAAGAAGCCTCTTTTAAAGTGTAGTTTGGAACTTTCTCTGCCTCAAGCAGTTTCTTCCGCTCTCGATGTAGTTTAGTTTCATGGCCTGGGTTAGTGTGAGGTTACTCAGAGTTTGCTGGTCAGTGCATTGCCCCTCCTGCTGCTGCTTGTGGCTTCCAGAAAGCTGAGGGAATTCTTTTATTATTACATGTTTCACTTTCTGTAAGAGGCTTGTTGTAACACAGCCCCGGTTAACATGCAATGATGCAGTAATTGGGTTATTCCCTTTATGCACGTCTGCAAATCAGATGGAGTCACTTGAACAGGGCTTGTCTGCCTGCACTGTAACTCCTGGGAACTGGTGTTAAATCTGGGTGGAATTGAGCTTGTTCTGCACATATTAAAATCTGTCAGTGCCATCTGCATTTCTGGTTTGGGCTGTAGTTTATTGTATAATCAGAGATCTTGATTTGATACAACTTCAAAAGCATAGTTACACCAAGTAACTGGTTAAAGGCCTATGTATTGGAAACCAGAGAGTTTCAGATGTGAGGTTTAGCATTTAATTTGGCAAAGCCTTGGGCAGTTGGAATTTTGATGCCCTCCATTATTTTTCCTTTTTAAAATAACAGCATTTTTTTAAGTTTCTGCATATTTATTTATTTCACTAAGTGTTTCAGTTACTCCTGGGCTTCCAGAGCATGGGCTGAGAGCAGGTCCTTGTTCTGCCAGGCATGAGGTGGGGCAGTGAGAAAGAACTGATGAGCACATTTTGCAAACACAGTTCACAAAGCTCATTCCACTAATACTAGGCCTTGCCTTGCTTGAACTTCCCATCAGTGTTCAGCAAAGCTTGATAGAGAGTCCTAGGGGAAAAAAAACAGTGCAAAAAAGGCAAATACACTCTGAAATTTTTAAGCAAATAGTTATGGGGAGATGAAGTCAGGTTGAGCATGATGTAGACAATGTATACATGGCATGTATTCCTGAAATGTCTGTGGCAGTCTGTATAAGGTATAGAAAATGCCATGATGTCTCCCTGTTGGAATGCTTCCCTCCAAGGCTTTGTTTCATCTGCACACATTTTTGTAAGCATTGGATCACTGCATGGTTTCAGGATCTCTTTCTAAATTAGTAATACCAGGTGGGAAATAATGTAATTGCTCCCCTGCCTTTGAAGTGTTTCTTCAGTGACTCTTCACTCTGTTTGTTCATGTCCTCCCTTTGTTGTTTCTGTGCCTGTTCTTTCCCCCCCACACCTTGCTCATGCCCTGCCTCATTCGCAATTCCCATTTCAGGAATTGGGTCTGCATGTGGGAGTCAGAGGCAGCTTTGCACCCCAGATCCTTCACTGCTGTCTGAGGGTCAAGCAGACCTTCAGTCTGGCGTGTTGTGGCTCCATCCCTGGTGCTCACATGCCCCAGGTGAGCAGGAGAATCTGGTTTTTGTAGAGGCCAGTCTGAGTCTGTCACTCCTCCAGGGCTGCACCAGCGAGGCCATTGCACAGGGAGAGGGTGAAAATACCTCTCCATTCTGTCTTAGTTCCACAGCCAGTACTCCTGGATTGTGCCTGACAGGGAATTGGTGCTTTAATCATCATTTTTTACCCCTTTGCCTGCAGGCAACCCTTTCAGTGCCCTGTGAAAGGCANGTTTTACTGACTGGAAATTTGAAGGTACTGTGCTTTATATGTAGAAGGTATTAGAAAGATGGTGAGATTTGGTGCCAGAAAGGTGCTGGGATGAAAATCCCGTCGTGAATAATCCTGGTGTACTCCTGCAGTTCAGAAGTGCCACCTCCACTGTCCATGTGCTTATCCTGGTTTAAAAGCAATGTCAGTTCACACTGGGCATTGACTGGGTTGGGTCAGGCCCATTCTTTCTCCTTATATATATATTTTTTTTACTTCAGGCATAGGCTTGATGGAATTAAAAAGGGATTTCTTGCAGGAGAATTGAATATCCATATATCTCTTCCAGGTTACTCTCATGGATGCCAACTATGTTATGGNATTCGAAGGTACTGTGCTTTCCATGTAGACTTTGAAGGTTATTATAAAGATGGTGAGATTTGCTGCCAAAAAGGTGCTGGGATGAAAATCCTGTAGTGAATAATCCTGGTGTACTCCTGCAGTTCAGAAGTGCCACCTCCATTGTCCATGTGCTTATCCTGGTTTAAAAGCAATGTCAGTTCACACTGGGCATTGACTGGGTTGGGTCAGGCCCATTCTTTCTCCTTATATATATATTTTTTTTACTTCAGGCATAGGCTTGATGGAATTAAAAAGGGATTTCTTGCAGGAGAATTGAATATCCATATATCTCTTCCAGGTTACTCTCATGGATGCCAACTATGTTATGGACGAGACTCTTGGCACATCCACGTTTCCCATCTCTTCTCTGAAGCTGGGAGAGAAGAAGGAGGTCCAGTTAACTTTCAATGATGTAAGTTGGGCATTCGTGACTTTGCCCTGGTCAGAAGTTTCCTGAGCATTCACTTTGCCCATGGATAAACACAGAGCCTAAAGACACTTTTAAGCCTTAATTATTTATCTTCTTACAGCCCTGCTGAGAGGAGAATTAAGCAAAACAGTGCCACTAATTGTCTTGGAGTCCCTGCTGGAAGAAGCCTCTTTTAAAGTCTAGTTTGGAACTTTCTCTGCCTCAAGCAGTTTCTTCCGCTCTTGATGTAGTTTAGTTTCATGGCCTGGGTTAGTGTGAGGTTACTCAGAGTTTGCTGGTCAGTGCATTGCCCCTCCTGCTGCTGCTTGTGGCTTCCAGAAAGCTGAGGGAATTCTTTTATTATTACATGTTTCACTTTCTGTAAGAGGCTTGTTGTAACACAGCCCCGGTTAACATGCAATGATGCAGTAATTGGGTTATTCCCTTTATGCACGTCTGCAAATCAGATGGAGTCACTTGAACAGGGCTTGTCTGCCTGCACTGTAACTCCTGGGAACTGGTGTTAAATCTGGGTGGAATTGAGCTTGTTCTGCACATATTAAAATCTGTCAGTGCCATCTGCATTTCTGGTTTGGGCTGTAGTTTATTGTATAATCAGAGATCTTGATTTGTCACCACTCTGCTGTTTTCCATGTGATACAACTTCAAAAGCATAGTTACACCAAGTAACTGGTTAAAGGCCTATGTATTGGAAACCAGAGAGTTTCAGATGTGAGGTTTAGCATTTAATTTGGCAAAGCCTTGGGCAGTTGGAATTTTGATGCCCTCCATTATTTTTCCTTTTTAAAATAACAGCATTTTTTTAAGTTTCTGCATATTTATTTATTTCACTAAGTGTTTCAGTTACTCCTGGGCTTCCAGAGCATGGGCTGAGAGCAGGTCCTTGTTCTGCCAGGCATGAGGTGGGGCAGTGAGAAAGAACTGATGAGCACATTTTGCAAACACAGTTCACAAAGCTCATTCCACTAATACTAGGCCTTGCCTTGCTTGAACTTCCCATCAGTGTTCAGCAAAGCTTGATAGAGAGTCCTAGGGGAAAAAAAACAGTGCAAAAAAGGCAAATACACTCTGAAATTTTTAAGCAAATAGTTATGGGGAGATGAAGTCAGGTTGAGCATGATGTAGACAATGTATACATGGCATGTATTCCTGAAATGTCTGTGGCAGTCTGTATAAGGTATAGAAAATGCCATGATGTCTCCCTGTTGGAATGCTTCCCTCCAAGGCTTTGTTTCATCTGCACACATTTTTGTAAGCATTGGATCACTGCATGGTTTCAGGATCTCTTTCTAAATTAGTAATACCAGGTGGGAAATAATGTAATTGCTCCCCTGCCTTTGAAGTGCTTCCTCAGTGACTCTTCACTCTGTTTGTTCATGTCCTCCCTTTGTTGTTTCTGTGCCTGTTCTTTCCCCCCCACACCTTGCTCATGCCCTGCCTCATTCGCAATTCCCATTTCAGGAATTGGGTCTGCATGTGGGAGTCAGAGGCAGCTTTGCACCCCAGATCCTTCACTGCTGTCTGAGGGTCAAGCAGACCTTCAGTCTGGCGTGTTGTGGCTCCATCCCTGGTGCTCACATGCCCCAGGTGAGCAGGAGAATCTGGTTTTTGTAGAGGCCAGTCTGAGTCTGTCACTCCTCCAGGGCTGCACCAGCGAGGCCATTGCACAGGGAGAGGGTGAAAATACCTCTCCATTCTGTCTTAGTTCCACAGCCAGTACTCCTGGATTGTGCCTGACAGGGAATTGGTGCTTTAATCATCATTCTTTACCCCCTTGCCTGCAGGCAACCCTTTCAGTGCCCTGTGAAAGGCACAGGAGGCCAGCCCATAGCTCTTGGCCAGGGAGTTCAGTGTGGCTGGAGAGTGAAGCCATTGTGCAGTGACATTTATTACATTTTCCAACAAGCTGTAAGCAATCACCCTTCCTGACTGCTGGTTAAGGCATGTTTAGCTGTGCAGAGACACTTGGTGGCTCCTCAGATGTGACCCCCTGGTCCTCCTGCCAGCCATGAGTGGGTGAAGAGAATCACATCCCCTCTGGACAGACGTGAGTTGCACTGTCAGAAAGGGATTTGCAGGGCAAGAAAGGCAAGGCAGTGGGATCTGAGGGATGAAAGTCAGCACTTACCAACATTTTCCACTGTGTTCAGTGCTAGTGGTGTATTTTGGAATCACACTGCTTTAAAAAAAAATCCATAGAAAAGAATTTCATTCCTATGTGCCAAAAATAGCCTCCTTTTAAAAAAAAGATGTGAAGCAGAGAAAGAAAAAGAAAGAAAGAAAGAAAGAAAGAAAGAAAGAAAGAAAGAAAGAGAAAGAAAGAAAGGATTCTAAGAGTAGTAGTTGATGTTCCATGTGTGTTTGTGGGTTTTCCCTCTCTAAGTGCTGTAACCATATTTAAATACTTCTTGTTTAGGTCACAGAAATGACTTTGGANGGTGCATTTTGGAATCACACTGCTTTAAAAAAAATCCATGGAAAAGAATTTCATTCCTATGTGCCAAAAATATTCTCCTTTAAAAAAAGACGTGAAGCAGAGAAAGAAAGAAAAGAAAGAAAAGAAAGAAAAGAAAGAAAAAAGGAACATTCTGACAGTAATAGTTGATGTTCCAGGTGTGTTTGTGGGTTTTCTCTCTCTAAGTGGTGTAACCATATTTAAATATTTCTTGTTTAGGTGACAGAAATGACTTTGGAATTGTCTCTGGAAGTATGGTGAGTATCTTTTTTTTTTTTTTTACGGTGAAAATGTACCAGCAGCAAAAGAATTTTTTTTAATTTTTTTTAACTGTTCATTAAATTTTTCATGGAGTCACAGAATACCCTGAATTGGAAGGGACCCACAAGGATCATCAAAGTCCAACTCCTGGCCCTGCACAGGACATCCCAAGAATCCCACCTTATTGGGATTTTCTTAAAAACATGTGAAGTAGAGGGCAAAAATTCCTTGTTGTAGCATAGACACACCAGGTACTGTAAAAGTGAGGAAATATTACAATTTTGGTTTGTTTTCATGTTGTAATTCTGTTATTGACTAAGAGATGTGACCCTTCCAAATGTTTGCAGGGACGAGGCCATCCCATGTAGATCTCTCAGCCTGGTTAATGTGAAGGCCTTTCCTTCTCAAGGGCTTTGTTTCTCAGGTGCAGCTTCATCCTCACTCTTTTACCTTCTCTGGGAATTTGGCCCCTCACAGGAACTTTCTGCTGCTGTTACAGAGCTGCCCCTAAAATGTATTTACATGTACATACCACACAGGGAAGATTTAGGTGAAGATTTAGGGCCAGGAGTTCTCCATGTAAAAGCTTCAGCAGATGCCTACCTTTATTTGTCCCTTTTTTCCTCCCTCTCTATCTGCCTTTCTCCCTCATTCTTCACCTATCCTGGCAAAAGACCAAAAATCACATTGAGGCATAATCAGAACAATACATTTCAAGTCTAAAAATGATTTTCTGAGGGCAAGGAATTTAAGGAGTCATTTCTTTGTCTGTAACTATAAATAGGAGCACTGTAAAAGTCAAATTATTTCCTGATTACTCTGGAGACTGACAAACATCCCCCAGGGACAATTTCTGCTCATGGTGTTGTACAAGGAAAATGCATTTGTGGGTGGTCCTTGAGACCACCCTGAACCAGCCAGGCTTTGTACATGACAAGCATTTTGTATCTCTGACATTAGATAAACAGAAGATGCTTGGCTGTGTCTCCTTCTTATGCTTTGAAATGTAAAGGCTCTTACCAAGTTCTGCTGCTATCCCCTGATATCCATGCAGATTGTGGATATCTTCAGGGAATGTTGCTTCTAGGGAGTCATTTCCCCCTCTTTTCTTAATCCTATTCTTTTATTACATAATAGGTTGTTTTAAATCTGGGCAATTATTATCTGAGCCTAAATGGCTCCATTTCAGCATTGTGTGCTTTTCAGTGGGTACCAGGGTGGGTTTGTCCACTCCTCTCTGCTGTCCATGGGGAGTGGCAGCTGAAGCTGTACCTTTATTTAAGTACAGCACTGAGATCCTCGTGTACATTTTTGATCCCACAATGTGAGGAGAGATACAGAGAAAAGGGCTTAGTTTTTCCTGTGGTGTGCCAGTATCATCTGTGCTGTGGATTTGTAATTGTGTGGGAGTGGAGAACTCGCTGGCTGTATTTAATTATTTGCTTTTAATAGTTCTGTATAAAATGCACGTCTTAAAGACATGTTGTACCTGGCCTCCATCACTCAAGAGCTGATGGATGATGGAAAATCAATCCACAAACGAGAGGTTTTCTGTCCAAAAAGGAGACAGAGGAGTCCTTTTGCTTTATTTGAATAAAGGGAGAGGCCATGGGGCATTTACCCTGGGGTTCTCTCAGATTTTTGGAGGATGCAGCCTCCTTTTTATCTTGATTTCCCAGCCACATTTCTCTTTCTCTTTCCCCATTGGCTGAGTACTTAAGAGGTACAGAGTTCCCAGAATGCCCAGCACCTAAAGATTCCCCTTTAACGTATAACCCCCCTTTAATTTTTAATTCTTACAGAATTTATGGGTTTTCCCCAGTGTTTCTTTCATCTTTCAATATCCAATTTCATTTAGCAGCAACCCGGTGGTTTGCCTGTAAAGGCAGATGTCTTCTTTTCCATTCATCCATCAGTGGAATCCTTCCCATTGTTCCTTTTATCTCTCAGTGCTGGTCTTACCGACTTGTTTGTTTGTAAAGACAACTCTCATTCCTCTCAGCATCACATGAAAAATACAATATCATTTCCCCCTCTGTGAGAGGGTGAGGATTTTCTGCTCGTTTCCCAGGGTGATGTTTGTGGTGCTGTTTGGGAATTGAGCCCCTGCTGACAGCCTGTGCCTTGGCCCCACAGCTCCTCCACGGACCTGCGCTTCAGCATGGCCCTGTGCGACGAGGAGAAGCGCTTCCGGCAGCAGCGCAGGGACAGCATCGTGCACAGCATCAAATCCTTCCTGGGAGAAAACAGCCACAACCTGACCTCCTCCCGTGAGGTGAGCTTGGACAGTTTTACCAGCATTAGCATCCCCTCTGGAATCCTTAGTCTGCCTGGGAGAGGGAGGAATGGGGCGTGCCAGGTGGAAGGGTTCGGTGGGGAAAGATTATGGAATATAAAAATTCTTTTCCTCTATGAATGTACAATATTTAGCCTGGAGAGTCTTTTTTTTTTGGCTCTGAATTTAGAAATTAAAGTTTATGACCGGGGGAAGCTATAAAAGGAGAGATTTAGATTAGATATTAGGAAGGAGTTGTTCCCTGTGAGGGTGGGGAGGCCCTGGCACAGGGTGCCCGGAGAAGCTGTGGCTGCCCCTGGATCCCTGGCAGTGTCCAAGGCCAGGCTGGACAAGGCTTGGAACAGCCTGGATAGAGGAAGGTATCTCTGGGATGGCAAAGGATGAGCTTCAAAGTCTCTTCCAACTAAATCATTCTGGGGTTGTGTGATTCATTGTCCCCTTAAACAGACTGCTCCAATTTTTTCCCATTTTAACCCCAGGCTTTGTTAAGGTGTTGGCTCTGAGGGGAGATTGCCATCTGAAAAGTGCCTCAGGTGTGTGAAATACCTGCTGAATCCTGCAGTGGCTCTGGGCACTCACCCAGCACTGAATGTGCCCCTGCATGCCCAGTACCCATCCCGTGCTCTGTGACCTTCATCTCTGAAAGACTAGGCAGGAAATGAGCTGGTTTAAATTTAGAGTCAGCTTGGAAATTAGTTTATTTCTTTCCTTCCTTCTTCTCCTTGAGCCAGTTTTACTGGATTAGGGTTATGAAGTTTTATTTCTTTGAATATGAGGAACTGCAGCTTTCCTTGACTTGCTTTGAACCAAGCCAAGGGAAGGGAACCCAGCAGATCCCAGTGGGCTGGGATGGGCTTGGGTCACAGAATCAGGGAATGCTTTCTGTGGCAAAGGATCATCCAGTGCCACCCCTGCCATGGGCAGGGACACCTTCCACTATCCCAGGGTGCTCCAAGGCCTGTCCAGCCTGGCCTTGGACACTTCCAGGGATCCAGGGACAGCCACAGCTTCTCTGGGCACCCTGTGCCAGGGGCTCACACCACAGTGAGGAAGGGGCCCAGATCCTGCTGAGCTCTTCAGTGATTTCATAAAACACTAAATTATTTAGCATTAATTAAGAATTTACTTGCTACTGATCTACTTATTTTGTTGTAGCTTTTCCATCCTCTTCCTTCTTTGCCCATTCCCTCTCCTGTGCTGCTTCCAGAATTGTGACAGGAAAGCTTTGTGCCTGTGGGGGTGTCAATCAATGAACAGAATCCATGAATTAATCTGGGTTTATTCCTTCATTGGCATTGAATTCCTTTGGTGCATTTTTAATATAAGGAGGATGTGACAGTCTTTTGCAACCAGCACTGAAGGATATCTTTTACATTTCCATGAAGTTCTGAGCAGGTGGTAAATGTTTTATTGCTGGGTACTTTTGAACTCTGTCTTGCTTTGTGAATGTTCTTCTGTGAACTTTCTGAGGAGCCTGAAAGAATTTAACAAGTATTGTACATATTTTAATTGGACTGAGATATATTGTGTGTATTGCAAAGGAACATTTTCAAGGTTTCTTGATTTTCAGTTCAGTTATTTTAATCCTAACACATGCAGATCTTATCAGAGTAGGAATCTGTCAGTGTGACATTGGTGTGACCTAGAGCAGAACAGGATTTTCCTCAGAAAGGATGTGGATATTCTGCCAAGCACCAGTTGGAACTGGAGTGATAACTCAGTGCCTCAGGTCTCACTTCCATGCAGGTGGTATCTGTGCATGAATTATTACAAAGGATAGCTAAGATCTCTTATTCTTTGTGTCATCATCTTCCCTTGGTATCCCTCACTGACTCCAATGCTGAAATTTTATCAGTTAAATTGCATCTTCCCAGACAGTAACTGTAGGTATCCTCCCATTTTTCATATGCCAAATGTGTATTTTTAAGCTGACTTGTCAGAATTTTTATCTGGTTTTAGCAATGAAAAAAACCCTTTTTGTTCAAATTAAACCGTAGTTCTACTTTTATTGCTGCAGATGGAAGATAGCAGGAGGATTTATGGGATGTTTGAAGTCTTAACATGAAGTTGGGACTCATTGAGTAGTCTTAGCTGTCTGTGGGCCTTGTTTAATCTTGGACAAGTCACATACTCAAAGTTCACCCCAGTTGCTTCATCTGTGAGTAGCTTGTGCTTTGCAGGGATGCTGAGAGACTTTAATACCTCTGAATTCATTATACATGCCTGGATGGGGAAGTGAGTAGTTCCAAATTTCCTAACTTAATCCTGAGGTACATTCTGGAAACACAGAGGTAGAGATTCCTTGTACTTCTGTTCTTGCTCAGTTTATTTTTTTAATTTTTACTGCTTCAAGCAATTTTCTAAAAATACCATAATCTTCTAAAGAAAGCATATAGTTCTCTATGACTGGATTTGCAGAACAATTTTTTAATAATCCTTTGTGTGCCCTATGGCATTCTTTTTCCACCACAGGTATTCAGATTTTGTGCACTGTGTTTCCAGGGCATTTGGATAAAGACATCTGCACTACTCATTCCCAAAACAAGATTTAGTCTGGTTTAGCTTTTTCTTGCCTGATTACTGGAAGATATGATTCAGAACCTTTTGTTTTGAGTGAACTCATGTGCTGGTGGTTCTGTACAAAGGATTTGGGGTGCAGTAGAAAAGTGTGCAGCCCTTGGCATCCTCTTTTGTCTGTTCTTCATCAGGACATGGTTTCTTGGTTCTTGGCTCTGGATGCTCTGGGTGCAGCTCCTTCCCCCCCCTCCCTGCCTCTGCCCTATTTATCCCAAAGGGCAGCTTGCAGGATGGGTGTATTTCATTTCAAAGTTTATGGTTTTGTGCCCTTAAACATGTCAGAAACTGAATTGGAGCTAAATAGCTGGTTTAACAAACCTGCCTGCTTCCTCTGCAGAGCAGCAGAGGACTCTGAACCTGCCTCACTTGATTTATGCTGCAGCTCAATTTCTATTGAAATAAATGAGGGGAAGTGTGCAGTTGGTGCTTCTCTTCAGTTAATTTTTTGCCAACATTTTAAAGCTTTATTTATTTACTGTGCAATGCCCAGGGGTGCTGGGGAGGCTCAGCCTGGAGAAAAGGAGGCTCAGGGGGGACCTTGTGGCTCTGCACAACTCCCTGACAGGAGGGGACAGCCAGGGGGGGTCGGGCTCTGCTGCCAGGGGACAGGGACAGGAGGAGAGGGAACAGCCTCAGGCTGGGCCAGGGCAGGCTCAGGGTGGATGTTAGGGAACATTACTTCATGGAGTGGGCTGTAAAGCATTGGAAGGGGCTGCCCAGGGGCAGTGGTGGAATCATCATCCATGGAGATGTTCAAAAAATGTGTGAGGACAAGGTTTAGTGGTGAACACAGTGCTGGTGCTGGGCTGATGGTTGGACTTGATGATCTTGGAGGTCTTCTCCAACCTGAACGGTTTTGTGATTCCATAATCCACCTTCCCCTTGCTGCATCCACCCCTCCCAGTGCAGGAATCTGGCATGCCCAGAGTGCTGTGGATGCAGGAAGCATGTGCAGTCAGGATGTTGGTGACTCTCCTGGACATTCCCAGCCCATCTCCATAGTGGATTCCTGTGTCTCCTGAGGGACACTCCCATTTTTCCTGGTGCCAGTGCCCTGATGAGTGGGGCAGTGGTGCTCTGGAGGTGTTCTCACCTTCTCCAGGCTTGCAGCTGCAGGTGACATCTCCATCCTGTTGGGATGTGTCTGCTCAGGCTGAGTGGGCAGTGCTCCTGAGGAGCTTTCAAAGCCTCCCCACCTCATTAAAGGAGTGGTTACTGACATGGCTCTTCCTTCAAAGCAGCTGCTCCGTTATTGGGGTGTTGGCTTAACAAAACATCTCCCAAATCCTTCCCTGGGCTGTGTCATTTTTGGGATAGATCCCTATCTCTGGATGAACGTGGGGCCAGGGAATACCTGTGGTTTCTATTACTAAAGCTGAGCACTTCTGAAGGAGGTAACAAAATCATCTCACTGCATCAAGAATAAGCAGTTTTGGGGAGTGGAAGCCTCAAGAAACATCTTGAGTGCCTTGGCCATTGGTCATGGGCATTTCCTTGTGACAGTCAGTCCTGAGGGGAGTTTCATGGCTTGGAGCATGGAGTCTGCAGAAAGAACAGGGCTCTGTCATCACATGGATCCTTTTCTTGTCACTAATCCCATCTCTTGGCACCTGGAATTGCCTTTCAGGGAGATTTTTGACAGATTAGCAGTTTGATCAGATAGGGGCGTTCTGCACAGCTGTGGGATTCTTCTAATGCTCAGTAACAACCAAGAGGTGGTTTCTTTGTCACCTCTCAACAGTGGAAAATGCTCCTGGATTTTGGAAACTGGGATCCAGATGAGCCCTCTGCTTAGGCCAAAAGTTATGATGGTGGGAGCAAATGAATTTTTATTTCATTTTGTCTTCTTTTTGGATAACTGGGGAAGCTGTGCAGTTGAGAGGAACAGCCTGGATGTGAGGGTTGGGCAGTAAGGAGGAGAAAAGTGTAAAATAAACCCCTGTGGACACAATTTTAACCTGCTGCCACAATAAACTTGTCTGGTTCTGCTCACTCCTCTCTTAGTGGCTGACTAGTTGTCCAGATCCCCATGAATTCCCATTACCTCTCTGGCAGTTTTTTGCAAAGTGGTGGTAAAATTGAGACCATCTTCATGTGTGTAGTAATACTGGATGTTTTTGTTATAAAACTTGTTTTTAAACTCCCAGTCAAAATATTATCTGTCTCTGTCCTGTTTCTCATTAGTAAATTTTACTGCCTTTGGCTCAGTCACAATGATATGAATTGGATTAAAGCTGGTGTTTAGGTTGCTTTAAAAATCTCTGTGGCCTTGTAATTGAATAGTTCATTTAATAACTAAATTTAATATCTCCTCTACTTCAGATCATGGATAAGAAGGACAGATATAATAAAGACATTCCGAGTATATTTTTGTTTAGAAATCTTGCTACGACTGGTGACTTTTTCAAAGAGTTCTGTAATTCCTGGGGTGTGCAGGGGTGGTTCAGGGTGCTGCCAGGTGTGTCCCTTGTCCCTGATGTGGTGGCTGTGTTGCTCTCCTCCCTGCAGGTGCCTGTGATCGCCGTGCTGGGCTCGGGAGGGGGTTTCCGGGCCATGGTGGGCTTTGCTGGAGTCATGAAAGCACTTTATGAGTCAGGAGTCCTGGACTGTGCCACCTACATTGCTGGGCTCTCCGGATCCACCTGGTAAGGCCTTGCTCTTGGTTATCCTCAGCTCCCCTGCAGCAAGTTCTGAAGGAATTGTCCAAGAGCTGACTTATTTCCGTGGTGGTAATTCACAGCACATTTTATGCATCCAGGTCTGCTGGGGGAGGTGGTTTGGATGCCCTGAAGGGCAAGGACAGCTCAGGCTCCAGGTGCTCTTCCAGGAGCTTTGAGAGCAGGAATGGATGGAAAGAGGTGCCAACCTCTGCACCCATATTTCTACATCAACACCTAATATGTGTTGTTTTATTTTCCTGATGAAATGTGAAAAACAAACAAAAAAATCCCTTGTGATTTGAAGCTGATGACTCAATCAACCCAAAATGTGTTGTCTGCTTTGGGAGGGGCTTTTAGAGCTCCTCAAACTCACTGAAAGATCTTTTGCTCCATTTTACACCCAGTGTAAACTCCTGGTGGATTTACTGGGAGTGTCTGGGGCTTGGCTGCCACCCTGCAGGGCATCCCACTGTGGATTACCCACTGCCTCAGTCCCACTGGAACAGTTTAATTTAATTTAAATTTAATTCAATACAGCAGTTTTTAAAACAGTTCATTTAGCCTTGAGGAGCAGGCACAGGTATTGATGGGGGACATCTTACTGATATCCTCAGTTCCTGATAAGCAGCTGTGAAGAAAACAGATTCTTTTTGGAGATGCCCAGAGAAAGGACAAAGAATAATTGGATTAACTTTTAGGGAAACTGTGTTGCAGTGAGAGTGGCCAAGCACTGGAATGTGTTGAGCCATCCTCACCTGGGGCCAGTGTCATCCTCTCAGTCTGACTCAGGCAATGCTCATGTGAAAGCTGAGCCTGACTGAGCACAGCCCTCATCTGACTTAGGCTGGCTCTGCACTGAGCTGGAGGCTGGAGCAGAGACCTCGAGGGTCCTGTCAGGGATGAGATTATACAAATGTCTCAGTTCTTTGAGAGAAAAAGATTTCTTATCATATAAACCAGCAGGGAATCTGCCTGGGATGAGTTTTATCCCCTGCTTTAGCTCTAAGTAAGCACATGGATTTTAATTGCACACTGTAACCCCACAATTGACTCTTGAAGGAGATAATGGTCAGTTCTATTCCTTGTATGGGGTTTTTTGGTCAGTTATGTTTCATTGACCAAAGGGAAGCTGTCAGAATGCCAGGAGGTTTTGAAATGCCAGAAGTGTCTGTGAACTAGAGTAAATTTCTCCTTTAGATTGGACTACAAGAGGTTGGAGCACGTGTTTCCTGTCACTGGTGGTGGGGGCAGATCCATCACTGTCCATTGAGAGGGATGGATGGACTTCTGTGGAGCAGTGCAATGTTAAAACATTCCCTGTGTTTCCAGGGAAGGGTTTGCAATCCCTGCTCAGGACAGACGTCACTCTGCTGGCCATGAGGTCTCTTCTGGGGAAAGCCCAGGGGTGAATACGTAGTTGATCAAATGTAAACCTATAAAATCTGAGTTAAAATAGCAAGATTATCTGAACTGCTCCAGTCAGGAACAGATTGGAGACAGTTGTGTTTGAACAAATTTGCTTTGCTCTCTGATGTCACCTTTCGGTCTTTCCTTGCTTGATGAATAAATAAATTGACACTTTGGCACTCCCTTTCTTCTCTTACTTTTCCATGCAGTCTGTCACTTGGGAATAACTCTCTTTTCTTTTTTTTCCTGAAGGGTGGAGAATTCCTTTCCTGGCGGGAGAGGCAGGTTTTTGCTTGTCCCCTCAGCTGCATGCCTAACCTTGGAGCAATGCTTTTCTGCCATCTTGCTTCAACCTTGTGCTGACTTCTCCAGCTGCATTCCCCTTTGCCTGCACCCAGGAGCTGATGTGGAGCACGTGGATCCAGTCCTGGCAGCCCACGTGGGACAGGCTTGGCTGTGCTGTCACAGCAACGGCTGGGCATGACCTCAGGGCCAGGCTGACCCCGTGTGTGTCTCCCAGCTGTGCCTGGAGTAAGGGATGTGTGCCTGAGCCAGGTCACTGGGTAAATATAACACTGAATGTGCCTCTCATAGATTAGAAGGGCCTGTCTTGAGTCTTGGTGGGGCCTAACCCAACCAAGTGGAAGCCAGGGCTGCCTGCACGTGTGTCTGAGCTTTGCTTGCAGTAAAACTGAACTTGTTTCTCAATAACAAACTCATGGTTTGCCTCTTCCACGTCCTCACAGTCAGCTAACTCTCTGCACAGGTTGTAGTTCCTGTGCTTCAGTTCATTATGGAAGCATCACATCCTGGGAAGTGGGGCCATGTCCAGGCCAGAACCCCTCGTGCCCTGGGCTGAGCCCCAGCGTGGGCAGCAGGAAAGGGATTGGGGTTCTGCCCCTGTGCCCCTGTGCTCAGGTGAGACCCCACCTGCAGAGCTGCCCCAGCCCTGGCACCAGCACAGGGAGGGCCTGGAGCTGCTGCAGAGAGTCCAGGGGAGGCACCAGGATGAGCAGAGGGATGGAGCAGCTCTGCTGGGAGGAAAGGCTGGGAGAGCTGGGATTGTGCAGCTGGAGAGGAGAAGCTTTGGGGTGACCCCAATGTGGCCTTGCAGTGTGTGAAGGAGCTGACAGGAAACATGGAGAGAGACTGTTTACATGGGATGGAGGGACAGGACAAGGAGAATGGCTTCNTTCAGCAGTGATAATGAACTGGAGGGCAGAGAGGTGCCTCTTACAGGGGGAGAGCTGCACGTGTCCTTCCAGGACCTGCAGTCTGCCAAACAGCTGTGCTAACTGGAGGAGCCCCTTTCAGCTTGGGATGTTCTTAAACAGAAAAATGAGGATTCTTAAATCATTTACTTCATACACATTATGGAAAATGCATATTGAGTGCTTGATCCTATGCTTATATTTAGAACAAATATCTCAGCTTTCTGCACTGTGAGAAAACGGAAATGACAATTTGGAGAGTTCATTAACCTGATTTAATCAGTGACTGGATCAACTCATTTGTGAGGTTTTTGTAGCTGGCAGAACAGCAGGTGATGCTCAGGGAGCCTGTTTGCCATCATTGCAGGTACATGTCCACTCTGTATTCCCACCCGGATTTCCCAGCCAAGGGCCCCAAGGAGATCAACGAGGAGCTGATGAACTCTGTGAGCCACAACCCCCTGCTGCTGCTCACCCCTCAGAAGGTCAAACGCTACATCGACGCCCTGTGGAGCAAGAAGAGCTCAGGGCAGCCTGTCACCTTCACAGACATCTTTGGGATGCTCATAGGGGAAACACTGATCCATGATGTGAGTGCTTGCTTCCCATGCTGGTAAAGCTGCCAAACTCCTCTGTAATTCCCACTCTTTTTTTGAAATTACCTCAGTGACATTCAATAAAGGGTGCACATTTTGCTATAAAAAACAGCATTTGCTTAAAAAGGTAATAATTTCAGCATGAAAGATCCCCTTGGTTTTTTGTGTTTTTTTCTTTTTTANAGTAATAATTTCAACATGAAAGATCCCCTTGGTTGTTTTTTTAAGACAACAGGAGAGCTTCATATTGTTGTATTCTATAATAGGAAATTCCTAATTGGCTGAATCAGGCACAAAGACTTCCAGTTCAAATGAGTCAGGTGAGCAGCAGCTGGGTTTGATCTTGTGGCAAGATTGAAATGTGTCAGTAGATTTGCAGGTGTGTTTTATACACTTCTGTCCCTCATGAGTGCACCCTGACAGTGGGTTTGCAGCAATTTAAAACACTGGAAAAGAGGCAACACAGCTTTTAGTGGCAGAGGTGTAGAATTCTGATGGTGTAAGGCTGTTAAAGGTTGTGTGAGGTTGGTTAGAAGTCCCTGTTTACCAAGGGATGAAGAAAATGCACAGATGTTTAACTTAAATCAGAACCTGACACATCAGTGACAAACTTCTCAAATTTCATTGACAGGAGGAATCTCCCAGATCTTTATATAAAATATAAATATGTGATATTTATATGTATATATACACATCAGCAGGCCTTTGCAGGATGTATTTGGCACTGATGTCTTTCTCTCCCTGCAGAGGATGGACACCACCCTGAGCAATATGAAAGAGAAGGTCAACAATGCCCAGTGTGCTCTGCCACTCTTCACCTGTCTGCACGTCAAACCAGATGTCTCAGAGCTGATGTTTGCAGGTGTGTTCCTAATCTCTGTTGAGTCACTTGTGGCAAGGAGAGAGGTGTGTGGCTGCTTAAAAAACCTTTTTTTTTTTTTTTTGGTAATGCACCTGAAACTACTTGCATCTGACTTCTGGGAGTGTGACAGTGATAAGAAGTTACTCAGGGATAGGTGATCACACATTCAGGAGTGCCAAGCCAAAGTGAAACCTGGTGACTCCAGCAGGGAAAAGATGTTGGAATTAGTGCCCAAACAGGGAAAAGAAAATGTCCTCAGTCACCTTCTCTTTCAGGGAAGGATGAAGTCAACAGTTAGACTCGATGATCTTAGAGGTCTTTACCACCTTTAATGACTCCACGATTAAAACTGGACAACCAAATTAGGTATAATGCCTCTTTTTCACTTCTTGCCCAGTGTGAAGAGCTGTTTGTAGTACAAAAACACCCCTTTTATTTGTATTTATTCCATAGGTTTTAATCCCCTCTGGTAATTTCAGTTGAGAGTGGGTCCATTTGTGGAAGATGCTGCACAAAGATAATGATGTCTGCATACATACATACATACATACATATATATAAATATATATAAAGTGAGAGGGAGTTATATACAAGACTGGAAAGGGGAGTTATATACAAGACTGGAAAGGGAAGTGCCAGGTGGTTTGCCTCAGGTTTATATGTCATTGTATTTCCTAAAATAATTATTTGGAGAANAAGTGCCAGGTGGTTTGCTTCAGGTTTATATATCATTGTATTTCCTAAAATAATTATTTGGAGAAGTTGCTGTCAAAGCTTTGGTTGGAAATGAAAATGAGGAATTGTAAATTAGGCTAAATATTTCATGGACAAATGTGTCTTTTTACTTAGGAAACTGATACCTGATTGTTTGAAAAGAGGAGTATTTTGGGTTTTAGATGAACTTCTGTTTTTCAATAAATTTTATTTGGGTTACTGTTTTGAAACCATAATCTTTTGTTAATAATGTCTTTCTCTAAGCAAGATCAGAAGCGCCTGGAGGCTTTACTTTGTACTAAAACAAGGTATTCCCTGTGCCAGTGGATCTTGGGTTTGCCTTTTGAGGCTGACATCTCTCTCATTATAGAGAGAGATGACTCTAGACTAGATCTTGACTGCTTCTTATTTTGAGCTCTGTTCCTCCTTTTAGCAGTTCCTGTTGTGACAGCTATAGTAAATTTTGAACAGAAATATTTACACTTCCTCATTTACATTGATTTTAAGGCAGAAATTTTGTTTCCCTGAGCATGCTTTGTGATGTGAGAAATCTCCTTCAGTGCAAATGCAACACAAATGAATTGTAATTCTCAGTTCAGCTGTGCTGTCACTCTGGTTCTGCATACATATCTGCCAATTCATGTTTATACAGCTAAAGGGAAAGATGAAATTCCTCGACTGGGTCATCAGAGGAATTTCCTTCTACTCCAGTGAACGTGAAGATTTGTGGGTGACTTATTTGGAAAAGAGGATGTTGTATTTGACTTAGCTCAGATAAGCATTACCCTGGGAAATGGAACTCCCAGCAGTCCTGATTAAACCTTTCCTTTTCAGGACAGGTGTTCACCTTCTGCTGCACACGTCAGCAGGAATATCCTGAGGGTGGATGGCATTCCATGGCATCTGGGGATAGTTCAGAGCTGTCTCTTTTGCCTTTCTTTTTTCAGACTTGCTTCTGATTTATTTCCTGTCAAATCAATCCCTGCTCAAAATAGGGAAGGTGAAATAGATGAATGGGTGAAATGCTAAAAAGAGAAGAAATGATGTTTGTTATTTGCTCCCTTATTGAACTGAATTCTCTGATGGAAGCAGCTCCACTGGTATAAAAATAAAAGTGTTTCCAAGTCAGCTAAGATCCATTTTCAAAGGCCTACATCAATAGAATGCAAATCAAGAGAATGCAAATTCAAATATTTTCTGCTAAGATCAGAAAATGCATTTGAACATTTTATTCCATATTTTTTCTTGAGCTCTCTGTTCAATAAAATGGACTTTTAAAGATGTCTTTGGCAATGTGTGAATTGAGAAGTTTATCAGCTGCCTCTCAGCTTTGCCTTTTGATCTTGGATTTCCCACTAAACTTCAGTGGGAAACTAAACTCCAAATGCCTCTGCTAGAATATTTCACAACCCTTGGGATATTTGCACCACTTCTGTCACTGCTCTCCATATTTTTGGTGGAATTGCAGTGAAGGAAAAGCAGCTTGGAGCTGAGGACCCACATGTGGCAGGGAATCATGCAGAAGCAGGGGATGAAAACCAGGTGTCACTGTGTGTTCCTCATTTGTGATCTCTCCTTTTATACCTCTGGATTTCCAACCTCATTCTTTTCACCAAAGTTTATGGTGATAAAAGAGAATGAGGATTCTTTCCCTGCTGAGACATCACTGACTTTGATTGGATATTCCTAATGGTTATTTGGCTTCCCATTTCACTGACATTTCTTGGCTTGGTTCATTGCTGTGTTTTCCTCCTCTGTTTCTATTCAGGCTGAAATTTCTGACTGAGCACAGTTTTGTTTCTGACTTTGCAGACTGGGTGGAATTCAGTCCATACGAAATTGGAATGGCCAAGTATGGCACTTTCATGTCTCCTGATTTGTTTGGAAGCAAGTTTTTTATGGGGACAGTGGTGAAGAAATATGCTGAAAATCCCTTGCATTTCCTGATGGGTGAGTATGACACAGAATGAGGTTTAAAAATAAAAGCAATTTCTGTAGTTCATGGACTTGCAAATGCAGTCAACAAAGTGTGAGACAGAAAGTGGAGCTCTCAGTTTGTTGGAAGACATTCATTTGAAAGGTTTCATAGATATGGATTGGCATTGTTTATTTGTTTTTTATTTCCATTGGTTTTTGTTCTGATTTGGACATCTGAGCTTATGACTTGGCCTGCTCCAAACTCAGAGGTGTGTTCAGAGAGCAATCAACTGCTTAAACAGTGCTTATTAATATATGAGGAGTTTATTTTCCTTCTGCCAAGCACCATTCATTGTTAATTTTTTCTCTTTCAGGTGTCTGGGGCAGTGCATTTTCAATATTATTTAACAGAGTCCTTGGTGTCTCCAACTCTCAGAACAAAGGGCCCACCATGGAAGAAGAATTAGGTACTGTTACTAAATAATTCTACTATGCAGAGCAATTACTAGCAAGATTCTCCCTCTGTAGAAGGATGGCACTGCTGGTTGTCATTTAAGGATGTTGAATTAATTACCTTCAGTTACTGGCACTGCTGGATGCTGCTGAAGTGGGGAAAGAGCACTGGGAATGTTCTTACCTTTCTTTTACTTTTGTTTCTGGTCAGTCAGAGCTGCTGAAAGTCATGTGCATCTATTCAGCTCTCTTCTGGCAGTTAACAGAATCCTCTCTTTATGTTGTTGTGTGATTTCTGGAGAGCAGAAGCTGACAAGTATTTGATAGTTACTTGTGTAGTCTCTTGACACTGGGCTGTGTTATTAAAGGGATTAGCAAAATGCACCTTTCTCACCTCTGGGTTGTTAAATTGCTCCATTCTAACCACAGCCCGTTGGTCCTTGGCTTGCAAATTGAGTGGTTTTGGTTTCAGTCCTGGCACACAAATGGCAAAATGACTGCAAAGAAAGAGTTGTGGCTTGGTTTGGACAGACTTTATTGAGTTTTATCTGAGAATGTAGTTAATGATGAAAGGTTTTTTACACTTGTGTTTCCTATTGAGAAGGCAGGGGAAGATCTGACCAATAAATAAGTTGTCCTAGACAGCAGATTGAGATAGTTTTAAAATAATAACATCTTGCCTCCTAATGGATGGAATTCAGCTGTTTGAAAATCTCTTCTTTATGGATGAGAATGAGACCTCCAGGTTCCTATTTCTGATACAACCTCATGAGTGTTCACACCTCCTCATGGAGGACCCCTGTCAATAAGTGTGATCATGGAAAAGTCTGCTTTTGAAAGCCAGTGAGACACAGAATGTTATCTGTCATCTGTGACTCATTTCACACATCATTTAAAAACTATTCTTCAAAGTGGGATCAGATGTAGAAATACTCATGTGACTTGAACCACAGTCTGGACCAGAGCTGGAGATGTCCCAGTTCCACCTTGGCACCCCAGTAACATTTTCCTAGTTCTACTGAGAAGGGCAGAGGCTAAATATCTACATTTTAATGAGGGTGAATAAAGTGTGTCAGGTATGTGCTGCAGAGGGCAGTGGGACATACTGCTTTAGGGTTACACTTGCTTTTCCAGCCCAAAAATTGCTGCCCACATTCTAATGCCCACAGCAGACCCAGTCTCTTCAGCTGTATTTTCTATTACAAATGAGAATTTTATGACTCAGATTGTTTTGAAATTAATGTTTCTGCCAGTTAAACCCCAGCAGTTTAAAGGAATTGATACTTCTTTCAACAGAAAATATTAGGCTGAAGCACCTTGTGAGCAACGACAGCTCAGACAGTGAAGATGAATCACAGCATCCAAAAGGTAAGGAAATGCTCAGATTTCATTTCATCAGCTTTTGTGTGGCTCAGCAAAATAGAGAACAAGAGACCCCAGGAGGTTCTGGGCTTCACTTATGTCTCCTGCCCAAGCTGATCATCAAGTGATTCTCCCACAAACGTCTGGAATTCCACATGCACCCAAAAATGTGGTTTGCTGAGCCAGAGCTCTCCAGAAGTCTGTTTCCATCAAGCTGCTGAGCTCAGAGGCACCTTGGAATTGCTGCCAGCCCCCTAAACCAACACTATCCATTGTTTTCAAGGCCTTCCTGATCAAATATTTGCCAGAGAATGGTTTAATGTGTGTTTCCAGCAATCACAGGTGTCTTCTAGCACCTTTACAAATGACATCTGATACAGGAAATTCCTGGTGCATGGCACAATGTTTGTAACAATGCCCAAATCCACGTGCCCATAAGAGCCACAACCACAAAGGGAATGTTGGGCAGTAGGAAGAAACTATTCTATTGAAAATTATCTCTAAAGTACCTGAAGCACCTGGAGATTCCTGGTGTCTTAGTCAGCTTTCTGTATTTGATAATATTTTTGGGGTGATTATCACCTACAAAAATCTGGTTTTATTTTTAACAAGTGGAGCAAAGAGGAATGCAGCTGTTTGTGGTTTCAGGATCTACAGAAGAAAAGAAAATAGTATATGGTGAGATGGGGAATTATGTCATTAGCTCAGCTCAGTGATTGCTCCTTCAGCTCCCCTTATGTGTAAAACTGGAGGTGGTACCAGATTTTGTGTTTATTTGTGGATTTCCTGTTTAAACTCTACAGCCAGCCCCAAACACATTTCTCTCCTAGTTTGTAGCCATAGTGAACAACCAACAAATCTGGGATTGTAAACACTTGGAAGTCCTTCTCACTTCCATAGAATGCTATTGGACAAATATTGGACTTCTCTTGATGCTTGTTTTCTCTCTACTTGTATAAAACTCAGCTCCTTTAAAGCCTGGGTTAAAGAGGCAAGTTTAAAAGCTGGATTTAAAGTATCAAGCTTGAGCCTGAATTCTTTTCTTATCCAAAACACCCTAAAAAGTCAAGTTTTGACAGGTGAATGAATGCAGGGTGGTGCCACTCCAGGTCATTTTTACTGTGAGCTCCAACTGCAGACATCTAAGTCTGGATCTTTCATTGTACCCTTTAGTTTATTAAAGCCAGATATTAATTGTAGTTTACAGTTTAATGTAATGATAATTCCAGTTATTTTGGAATTTCCATGCTATAGCATTATCCTTTTTGCAGACTAACTCTGCTTTCCTGAGGAAAGCTATATTTCTAACAGCCAGGAAAGATGAAGAAGGTTATCAATGCACATCCAGATGAATTTATGTCTGCATCAAGTATTGATCTTACCAGCTCAGGTCTATCCCTGAGCCCAGCAGAGCTTACAGAGAAAGCCCTCAGACTCATTAAGTCTTGCTCAGGTCATCCAACATTCCCAGTCTATTTTCCTGATGGGAACACCCACACTGCTATGGTGCAGATNTTATCTATTAAAATACCCTACATGGGTCTTGTTACAATGCATCTTTCACAGTTCTATTTCTCCAAAATATCTAGTCATCATTTGAAACTTGTTTCCAGTTCCATTTCTCCCTCACCAATATCTGTCCTACCCCAAGGCCTCTCTCAGTCAGCGTGCTGCATCTCACAGTTTGCAAACAGATGCACAAGGCTGTATGAGCCTCCTGCGAGGCTTTGAGAACAGTCTGCAGCTCCATGTCCCTCACTGGGTGTTTCCATTGCTGTGTGCAGGCACGGAGGGGGCTGAGGCGAGGCGGGAGCAGCAGGAGAGGCTGCAGGAGAGCAGCCAGGAGAGCTGGGTGCAGCGCATGCTGATGGCCCTGGTGGGGGACAGCGCCCTGTTCAACACGCGCGAGGGCCGCGCCGGCAAGGTGCACAACTTCATGCTGGGGCTGAACCTCAACAGCTGCTACCCCCTGTCCCCTCTGGCTGAGCTGCTCACCCAGGAGTCCCTGGAAGAGGAGGAGCCGGCAGCAGTGGCAGGTCAGTTCCCAGAACACAGGGGTTATTAATGAATTGGTGATTAATGAAGCCAGAGGCAGCGAGTTCCCAGCGCGGTAACATCACACCCAGAGGGTCACAACAGCACTGTGGGGATTGACCAGCAGGAGAGCTTGTGAGGGGACTGGGAGGCTCAAAGGGCACCACACAGTGACTTCTGTCTGCTCCCTGCACTGTCCCTTGGCACAGCATGTGGAACTGGAGGGACAGTGGTTCACTGTTTGGCAGAAGGGGACCAAACTGCTTTTGTGTATGGTGCCCTTTGTAACATCCCCTTTCTCACTGTCTTGGCCTCCTCCAAAGGGTATCCAGGTTGTTCCTTGGCTCTTATTGGTGCTAAGCCTGCTGGTGGAAATGAAACCTTTCCTTACTCTCCTGCAGGGCTTCCCTGTTGCAAAACCTTTGTAGCTCATCTGCTGTCTTTGTCTTTTGAAAAACCCCTGGAGGCAACACATTTCACTTGTAGGATCACAGAATCAGTGAATTTTGGAAGGGACCCACCAGGATCATGGAGTACAACTCCTGGCCCTGCCCAGACACCCCACCAACCCCACCCTGTGCATCCCTGGGAGCATTGTCCAAACCCTCCTGGAGCTCTGGCAGCCTTGGGGCTGTGCCCATTCCCTGGGGAGCCTGGGCAGTGCCCAGCACCCTCTGGGGAAGAACCTTTCCCTGAGCTCCAGCCTGACCCTGCTCTGACACAACTGATAGATTCCTACATTGCTGACACCATGTTCTTCCCAGTATGAATCCACCTGACACACCATTCCATTCCAGGGTCCCTGAGGTGCAGGTGCATCCACATTTCATGTTGGCTTAAGCAGGAATGCAGATAGAGGATAAGTATTTCAGAAAAATATGAATTTGCAAAAGAAGTTCAAAGTCTTCCCCAGTCCATGAGGGATGTGGTGTGTGGGACAGTAGCTGTGAAGAATAATTGTGTTCAGTTGGGATTTTGGAGCCTTTGCCTTAGTGTTCACTGCAATCTGCTCAGTGAAAGGCAGTTAATTTTTTGGTGGCACTGGCAGTGTCCAAGGCCAGGGTGGACAGGGCTTGGAGCAGCCTAGGCTAGTGGAAGGCATCCCTGCCCATGGCAGGGGGTGGCACTGAGTGATCTTCAAGGTCCCTTCCAACCCACCCCATGCCATGATTCTGTGATCCATCAAGCAAAGAACCTCAGCCCCTCTCTGAAGAGGGTGTTCCTCCCAGGCTGTTCCTCCCAGCACAGCCCTAGCAACCATCCCTGGTGACAGCAACATTCTCCTCATTTCCTATTCAGAGGAAGGACATTGTCCCAACCACTCATTAAGCAACAGTAAATACCAGATGTCATTTAAAAGCTTAAGTAGCAGCCGTGCTCTAATGTGTATTTGTTGATGTAACAAATCCCTTGCAGGGCTTGAAGAGTAATTTCCATCTGGGCTCCACTTTCTAAATATTTCTGTCATCTCAGAGGTGTTTACAACTGGGTAGTCTTAATATTTATAGTACTTGGAAAAGAGGCAGGAAAGTGGGTAGGAAATTTATGGTTGGAAAAAATGACAGTTGATGAGAATTTTGCATAATTAAGACACGTGGAGAGTCTTCAGAATCAACTATCAACTTCCTGGGATTTGATTTCTATGGAAATAAAATGCTGGTTTGACAGAACTCTGCACCTCTGACACAATTACTTTGGAGTGCCTGAAACTTCTGTGGGCTAAAATGGGAAAAGTTTGGAATGACTGCAGTTTTTTGCTGTTAGCCAAAGCCCATGTTCATAAACCTGCAGTAACAACTCAGATCTGACAGCTACGAGTGGCTGCAATATTATAGTCAAGAATAGTTAAAAACCCCTTGAAATGTCAGTAGTTAATATAAAATGTAATCATTCAGTAGTGTGATGAGTGTATCCACATTTTAATGCTGTGAATTTTCCTAATTTATGGAATAGCTGAGGAGCCCAGAGGCACAGATAGAAAGGAGGCTGTGGTGTAAAATTTAAATCCTTACATTACCGTGGCACTGGATGCATTTAAGCTGTACACATTTATTCCTAGCACTGGCAGTTTACCTGTCAGCCTGAGTGCAGAGAGAAGTCTGTACTGCTTTAAGACTTGCTCTCCTTTATAGCCAGACACTCCAAAGGAGAAGTGAGTGAATCAAAAAGAATATAAATAATACTTCCCATCTCCAGTTGTCCCAAACCCTCTGCAGAGGATGAACTGTGGCTGACCTAAGGCAGTCTTACAGTCATTACTGAGGGTTGAATTTAGGGTCTGCAGTGCCTGCAGAGATCCCAGCTGCTTGGTCTGGAAGTGAAACCCTTGGCTTTGCTTTGCCACAGATTCTATTTGTGGAGATAATGCAAAGCATTTTCTTACTTCATCAGGAATTATTTCATTGTAAACTCAGAGTTGTTCTGTTTCTTTTCTTGATGTTACAACACACCAGAACAATTTGAGAAAACGCCAAGTGCATAACAATGGGGAAAAATAGCCCCTAATCTCTGCTTCCTGATTTCAGTATTTATGGAAATGGCTGTGGGAGGTGGACGTCAGTAGCAAATGCCCTTCTCATCCCCCCTCCTCCCACTGGAGCTGCCATCTGTGGCAGATTTGGTCTCTAGGATGTGCCCTCTTCATGATTTCCTAACAAATATCTGTCTGTGTGTCCCATTGCTGGGAAATCAACAGGGCTGAGCTGGCTAAACATGGAGCAGGGCTGGTAAACACAGACCCACAGAGCTGTTAAGGATGGAAAATACCTCTAATCATCAAATCCCACCATCAGCCCAGCAGTGCCACCAAACCCTGTGCTGCCTCCTCCCATTTCCTCCCAGTTTGCTGTTTGGTGGACTGGAAGGTGCTGGTAACAGGAATGCATCTTTCCTAAAAGGCTGAAAACCCTAGGCTTTGTAATACTATGATTACTGAAACCCATTTTTATGGCTGCTATAAATTTGTTGATGACATTCAGATGTTTTCTCCTTTAAAATGTAGTAAGATTATTTTGATAAATTTGATTTTAAGGTCATGAGGGCTGTAAGCAACTTGTTCTTCAATGCTGGAAGTTTGTGTGGCAGTACTCACACTCCCATCACAAAAACTGTTAGAGCTGATGCTCTTTTTGATTAAAGGATCTTTCTAATATATATTTTTGTTACAGAAGAAAAGACAAAACTTGAACAAAAATATTTTTGCAATTCCTTAGAAGTTCTAGTAAGAACAAGGGTTAAATTACATTTGACATGTTGTCTTTAAACAAGAAGAGGAAAACAAAATTGGTCTACTTGTGCTAAAGGGAACTGCAGTCATTGTGGGTTTTTTATTGTTTTTTTTTTAATTGTGATGAATTTGATAAATACCCACATATTTTCATTCATTTCTGCTCATTCCTGAGTATGAAATAGGGTTATAAACACACAAAGCCCTTTAGCAATAGGCAGTGATTTAAAAGTGCTCTTTCCTTTAGAAATCAAGGCAACAAACAGTGGGAAAATGGTGCCTCATTACTTAGAAAAGGGTCCTCTTATAAATAACAACAGAAATAAAAAAATTAATTATCTGTTTTAAGGTGTTGTTTGGTGCTCACAACAATCTGCTCCTGAAATTACAGGGACAAGAGCTAGAAATTATTTTGGATGTATTTTATTTGCTTAAAAAATACCCTTTTTTTTCTCAGATTAGTGTCATTGCCAATAAGTAGGTGCCAAGAAATTCAGTTATAGCAGAAATAAATACATTTTTCTATCCAGCATTCCTTACATTACACTGCCCTCTACAGATATGAGCATTAGATTTTTGTTAAAAAGCAAAACCATGCACTGGAAATATTTGTAAGGTCTGGAACAAGAAAAGACTGTCAGGGGGAAAGCTTTAAGTACATCAGGGATGGTTTAGTAGTGTCCAGAGTGTTCAGAGACTCTCATTGTCTGCTATCCAGAGACCTGGATAAATGTGAACACACCCAGAGAAAATGGGTTGGTTTTTCCTGAGCTGCACCTGAAGGAATGTTGGGGCTGGAGGGAAACACCTTCAGGTTGGGCACAGAGAGAAGAGTGCTGGGTACCACACTGGGACAGCACCAGCAGCAAGGGGCTGACAGGGAATTCTGTCCAGTGCCTAAATTATGGATATGGGTCACTCTCCCTTTGTGTTCCTGCTGGAGTGGTGAGGTCATTGGGTCTGGTGCAGGTTTGAAAACAAGACCTGATAGACCCAATTTAATGGGCAGAAGCAGACACAGACACACACAGGAGGGCAGAGCCACGCTGAGGACTTTTGGGCAGATTTGGGAGAGCTGGGAAGGACATAGGGTTGTGAGGGAGCCTGGGGGAATAGATTTGGGCAAGGGCTGTAGGACACTGAGGGGATCACAGAATATTAAGGTTGGAAGATCTCTGCAGGTCACCCAGTGCAGCCCCTGCCCAGGCAGGGTCACCCAGAGCAGGTGACACAGGGGCACATCAGGGGCTTTGGGATGTTTCCAGAGAGGGAGGCTCCACACCCTCCCCGGGCAGCTGTTCCAGGGCTCTGCAACCTCCAAGGAAAGATGTTCCTCCTTGTGTTCAGGTGGAACTTGTGCTTTAGTTTATGGCCATTGCTCCTCATCCTGTCACTGGCACCACTGAACAGAGCCTGGGACCATCCTGTGACACCCCTAGATGTCTCTTAACATCCCATAAACTTTTTCCTTTGTGTATGTATTGTTTGGGATGATGAAGTGAAGGTGGGAGGGCTGGGATCAAACTTGGATATTTGTCCCTTTTGGTTCACCTCAAGTCACCTCTGGGTCTGCCTCTTGCACTTGGCCTCCTGAGGGTCCTTCCAGTTCTGGCTTTTCACCTCACTCTCCAGTTTTTAAGAGTTTAATTACACTTGAATTTGTGGTGTGTTTACCTGGGATACACTGTGCAGTTCAAATTCCATGCTCTCTCCAGAACTAAGGGAGACACTGGAAAGCTCATCAGAAGCTCACCTCAGTTCTTAACTCAGGTGTCCCTGCTTGGTTTGGTTTTCCCGTGTTCCACGCAGATCCTGACGAGTTTGAGAGGATCTATGAGCCCCTGGATGTGAAGAGCAAGAAGATCCACATTGTGGACAGTGGGCTGACCTTTAACCTGCCCTACCCGCTCATCCTGAGGCCCCAGAGAGGAGTGGATCTCATCATCTCCTTTGATTTCTCAGCCAGGCCAAGTGACTCCAGCCCTCCTTTCAAAGTAAGTGACACAGGCCCTTCCTTTCCTGGGGTCAGGAGTTTCAGGTGACTCTGTTCTTTTCCACATGGTCCCAGAAAGGCCTTGGTGCTGTTGTATCTACAGCTTTGGAATATTTCTTCCCACGTCAAGGCAGAATGTTGCCCTGTGCCTCAGTTCCTGTTTACATGCCTTCCATGAGGCAGCTGGCACAAAGAGGGATAATGAAATTCCTTTGAAGCAGGAGTTTGGTTGTTTTTATGGAAGTTTTTCTTTGGAGCTGATTGCAGAGTTTTATTTTCTGTCAGAATTAAACAATTAAGTCATTTTCCCTGCCATACTCTGCCCAGCTGCTCTCCTCTGTGTGCTGTGATGTAAATGGATGGTTTCATGTCATCCTCTTGCAGGAATGCATCATCTCAGGATTGCTAAATAAACAACCTTTTGGAATCAGGGTTAACTTCATTTACATCTCACCAGGATAATCCCAGCACTGGTTTAAGTGGGACTCTTAAATCCAACCAGACCAGAGCAAAACAGCAACAGGGAAACAGGGAGTGAGTGCCATGGCTGTTTCCTGCAGCAGGTGTGGAAAGCACAGCTGTCAGTCTGTACAACCTGCACTTCCACACAGCTCCAGCTGGTCCCAAAGCCTTTACATGGATCATTTTGGGAACTGCAACAGAAAAATTGGCACTTCAGAGACTGCTGTGAGGTTCTCACTTTGTGCTGTGGTTTAGTGGGCAGGGCAGGGCAGGATTTGCTTGATCTGTGTGATCTTGGAGGTCTTTTCCAACGTTAATGATTCCACCATCCTCCAAAAAGAGGCATCATTTCTTTCAAACCCAAATGGATTTTTTTAATAATTTTTGAAGGTAATTCAGAAAAATATTCCCGTTTGAGAAACAACTGGCATTCCTTGTTGCTTTACAGACAAATTTCAGTTAGAACAAACAGAGAATTCTTTTCCTTCAGCTGCTGTGGAGTGACAAATCCCCCAAAACAACATTAGAAAATAACAGCAGCAGCAAAATGAGCTTGAGATCAGTGCTGCCAACTGCAAAGCCAAGTTACAGGAGAATAAAGAGGAGAAATTCCTGTAATCTCTAGGTCTCTTGGGTCTGCTGGGGAGAATAGAGCACTGAGAAGACTTCCTAGTGCTTGAGATCCTTTGCTTTTCCTTAAATGACTGAATCCCTGTTTTTAACTTTAATATTCTATTTTCATTAGAATGTATCTCCTTTTTTTTGTCAAGAGTGTTTGCCCCAGCAGCTAAATTGGCTGACACAGCACTGCCATTTCCTCTGAAACATCTTTTTCCTCCCTTTTTTCACATTCCACAGGTGGAGTCTGTGCAAAAGGCTGTATTTGGTCATCCCTTAGCATTCTGTCTTTGTCAGCTGCAATTTTCTGGGTCGTTTTGGGGAGCATGGAGAGATCAATTAGCACTCAAGTGGCATCCTGAAGCTTTTTCCCTAAACTGTCCATTTCAAAAGGCAAAAAATTCCTTTACATGATAAAAAATGGTGGGAAAGTGAGATGGTGCCTCAGGTTTTCCAGAAGCCTCAGGTGAAGGGAATGGTCCATTGTTTTCTGAAGCACCAGTAGGTGTGTGCTGAGGTGTGTTCCTGAGGCAGAGGACAGGGACAGGAACCAGTTCTGTCCCACTGGGGCATTGCAGAGAGCAAATGCTGCTTCAGAGGTGGGCCTGTACCTATGGCAGCACTCTAATATTTTACTGCAGTGTGGAAATGAGCCAGCTGAACTCAATGACTCGAGCCTTGGTTTACCATTTTACACCCACTATCTCCTCATCTCTTGCGTATCCAAAACAGCCGTCCAAAGAAGGGTCCTATTTCATTGAAAACCAAGATTAAAGATGTTTGACCTTCCCTCTCCTCCCTCTCACACACCCTCATTACATGCTTTTGAGTCATTATTTACAAACTGTCTTGTTTACTGGGTTGTCATGAGGAAAAAGCAGCTTGTTTTCCAGAGCTCTTCACTCGGTGTGCTCTGAGAGGCTGCTGTGTGTGGGGATTGACTCTGAGCACAACAATGCATGGCCCAGTGTTTGGGAGCTCTCAGTGGTTGCCACAGCACTGGTGCTGCTGTGCAAAGTCAAATTATGGATGGCTTTTCCCTCGCTGTCAGCTCTGGAAATTCACTCCCAGGTTTCTGGGGCAGACCACATTCCTTCCTGTGACTCATGTGGCAGGTGGTGGAGCCTGGGCAGGGTGACCGAGGTGCTCAGTTGGTCCTGCTGGGCCATCTGTGCTGAGATGGACTTGATTAGACCTGAGAACCACAGGGTGCTTTGGGCTGGAAGGGACATTAACCTCATCCCGCCCCTGCCATGGGCAGGGACACCTTCCACTGTCCCAGGGTGCTCCAAGCCCCATCCAGCCTGGCCTTGGGCACTGCCAGGGATCCAGGGGCAGCCACAGCTTCTCTGGGCACCCTGTGCCAGGGCCTCCCCACCCTCACAGGAAAGGATTTCTTCCCAATATCCCATCTAAGCCTACTCTCTGCCAGTGGGAAGCCATTTCCCCTTGTCCTGTCACTCCATCCCTTGGAAACAGTCTCCATGTTTCCTGTCAGCTCC
>VWYE01026867.1:53338-66765 GCA_013398995.1 Alaudala cheleensis
TCTCCTCTCCAGGTGAACAATCCCAATTCTCCCAGCCTTTGCTTCCAGCAGAGCTGCTCCACCCCTCTGCTCATCCTGGTGCCTCCCCTGGACTCCCTCCATGTCCTTCCTGTATTGGAGACTTAATAATATATGGATTACATTAACCACCCCACATGATCCCTGTCTCTGCACTTTGCCGTGGAAGCTTTCATGCATCTGAGTCTTTCTCCTCTTCCCAGGAAATCCTGCTGGCTGAAAAATGGGCCAAAATGAACAAGCTTCCCTTCCCCAAGATAGACCCCAACGTGTTTGACCGGGAGGGCATGAAGGAGTGCTACGTGTTCAAACCCAAGGACACCTCCTCGGAGAAGGACTGCCCCACCATCATCCACTTCGTGCTGGCCAACATCGACTTCAGGAAGTACAAAGCTCCAGGTGAGCTCACAGTTCCTGCTGCTGAATGCACCTGTTCCTCTGGACTCACTTGGTGCTTCTGCACTGGGAATGTTTTGCCTCTGAAACAACTCAAGCTTTGTCTGCAGTCCTTAGAGAATTAATTTGAAGGAGTCGTTAAAAATAAGGTAATAAATCCTCAGCCCTAACATTTGGATGGAATTTTTGTGTTTGTCCTGTGCAGGTGTTCCCAGAGAAACACAAGAAGAGAAGGATTTTGCAGACTTTGATATTTTTGATGATCCAGATACACCTTTCTCTACCTTCAACTTCCAGTATCCCAATGAGGCTTTCAAGAGGCTCCATGACCTCATGGAGTTCAACACCCTCAATAACATGGATGTAAGTAGGGGGGGTTAAAGGGGCTGGACTCTTACAGAGGGAAGTGGGTGATGTGAATAAAGCCCTGAATCTGCCCTACAGAAGTACAGGGTTTTGCCTCAGTGTTTGTGTGATTTTCTAATTTGGTTCTTTGCCATTTTACCATCCCAAGCCATTCAGGATAACTGAGCAAAGGGGACTCTTAAGGACAGGATTTTATACTCGGGTTTTTTTGCCCAATTGGACAAAAAGGACACTGGAAGTTTTCTGTGAAGGAAGTTTCTTGTTTAGCTGACTCAGTAATAATTATTTGTAATTGACAGTTGGCAAAACATGACATCATGATCGCAACATCTGTGGAGTGACAAATGTGATGATCATCCCAGATAAAGATATGGGGGTTTTAATCAATGTAGTGAAGAAAGCTTGTTACATCAGCACAAAAGAAATAAAAGTGAAGATTTAATCTTTCTCAACATAATAATTACTTCCTACATCCTTGAAATATGGATTTTCTCAATGTTTGAATTTACCCTTCTGAGTTTCACTGGGGCTGTTAAAATTCTGTGTATTTTTGTGTGACTTCTTTGGTGTTAGTGGCCTCCCTCATATTTTCACTAATCACTTTATAATCAGTGTTTTACACACTCAAGAAATACTATTTGCACTAAATCTCATGGATCCCTTTGCTCAGTGATGGGGCAGAGCTGGAAGTGGGAGCAGCAGCTGTTAAGGGGAGAAGGGGCTGTGCATTCCAGAGTGGCTGAGCTGTGAGTTTGGTTCCCTGCAGGTGATCAAGGAGGCGATGATGGAGAGCATCGAGTACAGGAAGCAGAACCCCTCGCGCTGCTCCGTGTCCCTCAGCAGTGTGGAGGCCAGGAGGTTCTTCAACAAGAGCAACCTCAACAACAACAACCACACATAGAGGCTGTGCCTGGCCCTGCCCTGCCCAGGAACTGCTCCTGCCTTTGGAACTGGAGTCAGGAGGACTTGAGTGGAGCGTCCCTGCTCCTCACAGGGCTGTGCTCCTGAACGTGTCTCCTTGTGAATGTTCATGTTCCAATAGCATTTTGTACTGCTTTTTTAAGAACTAAAAACATTTCAGCTGGCTGAGATCCTCGTTTTTAAAACTGTGGACTTAGCTGGAGATCATTGGGTTCAGTGTCTTTTTGTTTTCTTATAAAATTGTAAGCACTGGTTTCTTTTGGGGGGGCGTGGTTGATTTTTAATTGATGTAAACTGGGCAGAGCTTGAAGGGTAAGATGGAATTGGAAAAAAAATGGAAATCCACTTTACTGCTATATGAGAATGTCTGTACCACTCAGCAAAAAACAAAACCTCTGATATTTTCTTATTTAATCCTCAAAATGACATTGCTTGAACTCTTGAGCTACTGGCAACCATGTGTTAAATTATTGTCAGTTTGTGTATTTCTGACCTGAGTATTTCTTCATAAATTGACAGTGATTTTGCATTTGAGCATGATTAAAACAACACATTTCTGCAAAGGGACAGTGGCAATGTTTACTGGGGATTGGTATAACGTACCCAGGTAAGAATGTGAAGCATTAAGGGCTATTTTAAAAATATATTCTCATATTTTTACTTTGAATAATGGAAGACTGTGCATAGACAGAGATTATTTCAGTACCATCTCAACCAGTATTGCTGTAACTCTGCACATGCACAGGAAATGCAGCTGCACCTCTGGAAACTTTAATTGCTAAAATCAGTAAATCCTTGGGAAGGGAAATAATTGCAAAGCATTTCTTTTAAAGAGCCACTGCACCAANACAAAGCTCCAGGTGAGCTCACAGTTCCTGCTGCTGAATGCACCTGTTCCTCTGGACTCACTTGGTGCTTCTGCACTGGGAATGTTTTGCCTCTGAAACAACTCGAGATTTGTCTGCAGTCCTTAGGGAATTAATTCAAAGGAGTTGTTAAAAATAAGGGAATTAATCCTCAGCCCTAACACTTGGATGGAATTTTTGCATTTGTCCTGTGCAGGTGTTCCCAGAGAAACACAAGAAGAGAAGGATTTTGCAGACTTTGATATTTTTGATGATCCAGATACACCTTTCTCTACCTTCAACTTCCAGTATCCCAATGAGGCTTTCAAGAGGCTCCATGACCTCATGGAGTTCAACACCCTCAATAACATGGATGTAAGTAGGGGGGGTTAAAGGGGCTGGACTCTTACAGAGGGAAGTGGGTGATGTGAATAAAGCCCTAAATCTGTCCTACAGAAGGTACAGGGTTTTGCCTCAGTGTTTGTGTGATTTTCTTATTTGGTTCTTTGCCATTTTACCATCCCAAGCCATTCAGGAGAACTGAGCAAAGGGGACTCTTAAGGACAGGATTTTATACTCGGGTTTTTTTGCCCAATTGGACAAAAAGGACACTGGAAGTTTTCTGTGAAGGAAGTTTCTTGTTTAGCTGACTCAGTAATAATTATTTGTAATTGACAGTTGGCAAAACATGACATCATGATCCCAACATCTCTGGAGTGACAAGTGTGATGATCATCCCAGATAAAGATACGGGGGTTTTAATCAATAGAGTGAAGAAAGCTTGTTACATCAGCACAAAAGAAATAAAAGTGAAGATTTAATCTTTCTCAACATAATAATTACTTCCTACATCCTTGAAATATGGATTTTCTCAATGTTTGAATTTACCCTTCTGAGTTTCACTGGGGCTGTTAAAATTCTGTGTATTTTTGTGTGACTTCTTTGGTGTTAGTGGCCTCCCTCATATTTTCACTGACCACATTAAAAGCAGTGTTTTGTACACTCAAGAAATACTATTTGCACTAAATCTCATGGATCCCTTTGCTCAGTGATGGGGCAGAGCTGGAAGTGGGAGCAGCAGCTGTTAAGGGGAGAAGGGGCTGTGCATTCCAGAGTGGCTGAGCTGTGAGTTTGGTTCCCTGCAGGTGATCAAGGAGGCGATGATGGAGANCAGAGTGGCTGAGCTGTGAGTTTGGTTCCCTGCAGGTGATCAAGGAGGCGATGATGGAGAGCATCGAGTACAGGAAGCAGAACCCCTCGCGCTGCTCCGTGTCCCTCAGCAGTGTGGAGGCCAGGAGGTTCTTCAACAAGAGCAACCTCAACAACAACAACCACACATAGAGGCTGTGCCTGGCCCTGCCCTGCCCAGGAACTGCTCCTGCCTTTGGAACTGGAGTCAGGAGGACTTGAGTGGAGCGTCCCTGCTCCTCACAGGGCTGTGCTCCTGAATGTGTCTCCTTGTGAATGTTCATGTTCTAATAGCATTTTGTACTGCTTTTTTAAGAACTAAAAACATTTCAGCTGGCTGAGATCCTCGTTTTTAAAACTGTGGACTTAGCTGGAGATCATTGGGTTCAGTGTCTTTTTGTTTTCTTATAAAATTGTAAGCACTGGTTTCTTTTGGGGGGGCGTGGTTGATTTTTAATTGATGTAAACTGGGCAGAGCTTGAAGGGTAAGATGGAATTGGAAAAAAAATGGAAATCCACTTTACTGCTATATGAGAATGTCTGTACCACTCAGCAAAAAACAAAACCTCTGATATTTTCTTATTTAATCCTCAAAATTACATTGCTTGAACTCTTGAGCTACTGGCAACCATGTGTTAAATTATTGTCAGTTTGTGTATTTCTGACCTGAGTGTTTCTTCATAAATTGACAGTGATTTTGCATTTGAGCATGATTAAAACAACACATTTCTGCAAAGGGACAGTGGCAATGTTTACTGGGGATTGGTATAACGTACCCAGGTAAGAATGTGAAGCATTAAGGGCTATTTTAAAAATATATTCTCATATTTTTACTTTGAATAATGGAAGACTGTGCATAGACAGAGATTATTTCAGTACCATCTCAACCAGTATTGCTGTAACTCTGCACATGCACAGGAAATGCAGCTGCACCTCTGGAAACTTTAATTGCTAAAATCAGTAAATCCTTGGGAAGGGAAATAATTGTAAAGCATTTCTTTAAAGAGCCACTGCACCAAAGAATCATGGAATGGTTGGAGGTGGAAGGGACCTTAAAGTTGATTTCATTCCAGCCCTTGCCATGGGCAGGGATTGCTCCCACTAGCCTAGGTTGGTCCAAGTCTACATGCAAAGTTCTGTGGTTAAATAACATTTCCTGTATTGATCAATAGGTTTTATTTCTGTTTGAGTTAGTGCATGTTTTAAAATCAAGAGAGAAAATAAAAGTAACTTATCATAGTGCTGCATAATTTAAACATTTTCCATAAATTCTGGAATACAGAAAAGAACTGGTACCATTATATTATTGTAATATTTTGTTTTAAATGTTGTCTTTCCTTTTGGTAATGTAATATTTGTATTTTTTATTTTATAATACGTACCTACTCTGTTTCATGGAAGAGTTTTATGATTCTTTATACAGTTTATATTATCACAGTGTTACCAGATGATAAAAAAATAAAACTATATTTGTCACCTGCCGTTTTCAGACAGTTTTATTTTGATTATTTGTGGGCTATTTTCAGTTTTTTTGTGAAGAGATGTGGAGCAGCTCAGTGGTGTGGGGCAGCTCACAAGAGTGACAGTGCACAGCAGGAGTCTGTGCTGCCTTTAATCCTGGATTCCTTATAAAGCAGGGAAGTTCCTTAGACATTATTAAAAATCATGTGGAAGGAGAATAATAATGCAGGGAAAACCCTCTTCTGACACACACAGTGACACCAACCACACAGAGCTTTCCCATACCTAGAAGTGTGATCCTTTGCTCCTCATTTTCCCTCCCTTGAATCCAGGTTCTTCTGCTTTGTGTGTACAGTATTTTTTTCCAACCCAGCACGTAATCCCTCAGAGAGAAAGGTGGATTTAGAGAATGAATTATTTTGGACTTCAAGCATTGCTGTAGGGGCAGCACATGGAAAATCCTTCGTGCCTGAAGGACATGGAAGTGCCACCCTGCACTGGTGAAGGTGGTGAAGCCTTAGGGTGAGCTCAGTTCCTGGAAAACAGCTCTGGTGTGGTCTGAAAACCAGCTTTGGTGGGCCCTGGGAAATGGCTGTTGTGGGTCCTGGAGAACAGCTCTGGTGGGCTTTGGAAAACAGCTCTGGAGAGCCCTGGAGAGCAGCTCTGGAGAACAGCTCTGGTGTGCCCTGGAGAACAGCTCTGGTGTGCCCTGGAGAGCAGCTCTGCTGGGCTCTGGAGAACAGCTCTGGTGAGCTCTGGAGAGCAGCTCTGATGGGCTCTGGAGAGCAGCTCTGCTGGGCTCTGGGACATCCAGCACCGAGCATGGCTTTGAGCTTCTCTTTCTTGGTGCAGGCTGCAGTGCCAGGATGGACTGGAAATCCTTTTCCTTGACCAGCAGAAGGGAATGCTCAGAATGAATCCCACTGCCCTGGGGAGCACTGGAGCTCGGGAGTGGTGTCCTCGGCATGTTTGTGTTGGCGAGAAGAAACCCCATTTTGGCAGGGAATGGGGCTGCAGCCAATGCCCCTTCCCGTTCCCCTGGGCACGTTTTGTGTGTGGAAGGAGACCTGAGCCCTGAGTGATCCCTGCAGAGCTGTTTCCCAGAGCACACAGAGCTCCAGGAGAGCTGCTGGGGCACAGCAGTGGATGTGGGATCCAGCGCCAGGAGTCGGTTGTGCAACTGCTGGTGTTGACATAACAGGTTTTGCTCTGGTGCTCCCGGGAAGCAAAGCCGAGCAGACGTTTCCTGGAGCTGTAAATTCACCCTTGGCTGGCTGCTGGCACTTGGGGTGGACAGGTTTGTGTAGGGATGACTCAGGCAGGAGCTCACACGGGGCCCTTCTCACGAGGGGAGGAAGGCAGGGGCAGTGAGGAGTTCCCCATGGCAACACAAACACAGCCCTGCCGTGCACGCGAGGAGCCGGCACTGGGGCAAAGCAGGGACACGCCAGCTCCTCAGCCTTTGGGCAGAGCAAACCCCACAGGACTGGGTCCAACAGGAACAGGAATTTCATGTGGCTGTGCAACCCATGAGTGCCAAGCCCCACAAACCTGAAATGAGAGAGCCTAAAGAGTCCTGGGTTTAGGTTTTGTCAGGAGATGTTTGGGAACAGAACTCCCAAAGCAGGCAGCCATGAGCTGGGAGAGGTTTGTGTGGAAGGATGGACCTGGATCTCAGGGGTGCCAGAAACACAGCCAGGTCTGAGAAAGGTGTGGGGGGGAATGGGGCACTGAAATGGGAACCCCAGCTGGGACAGGGTCACTGGTGCTGGGCTGGAATACAACCTTACACATGGCCAGAGTACAATGAGCCACCTAGGAGTGATATCAAGTCCTGAGGGTTTCCAGCAACTCACAGAAATGGCCTAAAAATAATTGGTGAGACAGCTCCTTGGGTGTGTTTTGTAAAGCAAAAGGTTTAATAAACTGACAATAAAATATGATAATAAAAATAGGAAACTATAAAGAACAAAATAGAAACCATGAACAAGTACATCCAAGCAATGCACCTGGCTGTGACACCCCAAAAAACACAAACAAGCTTCGTGCTCTCCCTTAAGTACTGAAGGATTTGGGTGGGTTTTTGGCAAACTGCCCAATAGAGAATGGCTACATTTCTGAAGAACAGATAGAGAGACCTATCAGTGTTTCTGTCTTGGCCTTGAGCCAATGGCTGCTGGGAGAGCAAAGAAATTTCTAAGACCTTTTCCTTTTAAGTCCTAAGGTGAAACTGAAACCCTTTTCTTTATATGGAAAACATCTGCTTGGTTTTGGGGTGCATGCCTTACAGGGCTGATGTTTGCAGAGGGAACAGTTCTGCAGCACCTGGGGCTTCCCTGCCACCCCATCTTCACCTGCAGCCAGCAGCCCCTTCCTGAGGCTGCCCCGAGATCTGTCAGAAAAACCTTAGAGAATTTAATATCAAACCAAAGTTTATGCTTAAATATTTTGTCTTTCATCTGTACAATGCTCTTCCAGTGTGTCCTCCTCAAAGGCTGTGACCAACCTGGCCAGAGAAACCTGGGAACCTTGAGGTGGTTTTTGGCCTTTGTGTCTCTCAAATTCTCACCCAGGTACATGGTTTTAGTCAAGTCAAAACTGAGCAGGGAAAAATTGGCAGCTCTGGGCTTATTTGGGTGTGAAACTGTAGATTCTGCCATTGAAGAATGGATGGTGGCTGGCAGCTGGTAAAGCTATATCCCCCATTCCTGGCAGTGTCCAAAGCCAGGTTGGACAGGGTTTGGAGTAACCCTGGGACAGTGGAAAGTGTCCCTGCCCATGGCAGGGGATGGCTCTGGATGGGCTTTAAGGTCTCTCCCAGCCCAAATCATTCCAGAATTTATGATTCTAAAGTAATATAATTTGTTTGGAATAGTTTTGTAACTTCTCTGCATTTCTGCTCCTCACCCAGCTTTTTGGCTGGGCTGGGGGGGATGGATGGCTGGGACACGGGACACGGGAGCTGTGCCAGGCACTCTGTAAATTCTGGGATGAGGAGGACAACGTGGGAGACACCCTCCCTCCGCATCCCGCTGCTGCTTAACTCCTTCCAGACGTTTTCTCACAGCTCGTTTAGGGCGTGTGCTGGAAAACACGAACCGGAATTAACGCCACGGCTTTAAAGAGATGGAGGGAAGCGATTCCCCAGCGTGTTCGGGAAGCAGGGACACTGACGCTTCGCAGCTGTGGATTCAGTGCAAATCCTTCTGATCCGGTTTTACCGAACCCCGGGGATTTGCCTGGCACTGGTTAATCCCTGGATGCTGCCAGCACAGAGACAGACAGTCTGGAGGGGCTGTGATGGGCTGTGATGGGCTGGTCGCTCTGCTCCTCCGGGGGGATCTCGCTGTGATTGTGGGGTGGGATCCGGGATGGGAGCAGAGGCTGAAAGGAGGGAAGTTTACATCCAAGTTTGTTTGGGATGTCCCTTTATAACGCTGGGAGGAAGCTGTTTTGAACTGATGCTTTTTTTGACTCTTAACTCTCTAAAACAAAGCATTAAAAAAAAAGGGAAAAATGACAGGACACTGATTAAAGATCACTTTATGTCCTGGGTTACAAGAGGTCAGAACTGCACTGGTTTAACTCTCATTTGCTGTTCCTCCCTCAGCTTCAAGCCTCTTTTAACACCTTGTTTAAACCACGTTTTAAACCCATTTTTAGGTAAAGAAATGTATTCTAAGGTGATACCAAGCAGGTTTCAATACCTCACCAGACCACAGGTCTTTTTCTGGTGTTGCCTCTGGTGTCTTTTCTGTCTCTTTTTTCAAGGGCTACCAGAAAATAAGTGAGAGAATAATTTGACATCTGGAATCCGCGGTGTCTTTATTGCTCACTTCCTTTTGTTTTGGAATCTTGGGATCATGGAATCATTAAGGTTGGGAAAGACCTAACAGATTATGAAGTCCAATTATCAGGTTCAGCACTAAACCTTGTCCCCAGGTGCCACATCCACGTGGTTTTTGAGCACCTCCAGGGATGGGGACTCCACGGTGCTCTGTGACATGGCTGTGAGCTGGGATAGCTGGAAGATGCAGCAGCAGGTGTGGGGTGGTGTGAGGGAGCAGTGTTTCACTTAAATTGTTTGAAATACAGGAAATACAGTCTTGTAGATGAAGAACATAGGTATTTATACAGTTAAATACATGCATTTAAAATTTGTGTTCAACTCATGAACTGTCATTGCTCAAGACCCAACCCACCCCACTTTTCACTCCCAGTGGCCAATGCATGTTTCCAGCTGAAGGAAGTATTTAAAGTCCCAAAGATCATTGTCCTGCTGTTTGGTCCCTGTGCCAGGAAGGGCCATCAGTGCTGGGGTTGGGGTTTGGTCTTTGGGCTTGTAAAATGATTTAGTGCCAGTGGCAAGGCAGGCAGCAAAATGGGATGAGGGTAACCTACATTTAATAAAATGGCTGAAAACGGTGAGGATGTGAAAAGCAGGTGAGCTCTGAGGGACACTGGGTTGCCTTCTGCAGGCTTTACACACTCCCAGAGTCAGGAAGCCTCTCTCTGGCTGGAAGGCTGCAGCCTCAGGTGTTTTGTACAGCACACACTTTAATGCAGATGTTTTTCTCCCAGGCAGAGATAACTGCCCTCAATATCAGCCACATTCCTGTCAATCTGAGAGAAAATTTGAAGGCACAGAGTTTAGTCTAACACTGAGATTTGCATTAAACCAAACAATCCTTCTGCTGTGAGTTTTCCCTCTGCCCAACCAAGGCAGCTCTGACCTCTTGTAAACTGGAACATGAGGGATCTTTAATCAGGATCTTATTGCTTTCCCTTTTCATTTAATGTTTTGGTTCAGAACTTGTTTCTGGTGCAATGATGTAGAAGGATGTAGCAGGAGAGATCAGGACTGGACCAACATCCTGGCTGATACACAGAACAGAAATCAGATCAGCACAGGTTAGAGAATCACACGTGGGTTTGGGATGGAAGAGACCTTACATTTCATCCAATTCCAAATGCAGGGACACCTTCCACTGTCCCAGGCTGCTCCAAGCCCTGTCCAGCCTGGCCTTGGACACTGCCAGGGATCCAGGGGCAGCCACAGCTGCTCTGGGCACCCTGTGCCAGGGCCTGCCCACCCTCACAGGGAAGGATTCCCTCCCAATATCTAATCTAGTGCTGGTGGAGCTGAAATGAAATAAACCCACCAGACTCTGTTTGATCCATTAAACAGATGTTAGCAGGAAGGAGGGGATGCCCAAAAGGGCAAGGTCTAAACCCAGCAGCTCCTTCTGTGTGTGTGGCTGGAAGGGTGAGGCCAGAGCTCCTCCTGTAAAAGTACAGCAGGGGCCAAGCTGGACCAGCGTGGGAGCTGTGCACAGGGAAGTTGCTCCCTTGAGCCTGGCATGTGGATCTGAAGAGAATTTGCTGTTTGAGGGCTGGGCTCCTTTCAAACCAGAGTGAGGAGCCCTCATTGTGAGCAGCTCAGTTTGGTGAAGTTTGAACGTTTCACTCCAGTGTAAAATTCCAACATCTGTGTTCTGCACTGTGACCAAAGGCAGCTCCTCTGCTCTGTTGTGTCATGTAATAAATGTCGGGTTGACAAATTCAGCTCCATTCAAATGGTTTTTTATAATTGCCCGTGGTGTTGTAAGATGCACTTAACAAATGTTTGTTGGCTTAAAGGATGCCACTGAATCACTGTTCTGTGATGGCAAATCCTTGCAGTGGAAAACAGCCCTTGCTCATGTTTTCCCAGTTCCCTGTGTGGTGAGGACAGCTCTTACAAAACAGAGATCCCGGTGCAATGAATCCACAGGTAACAGCCAAGCAACGGTATTTTGTTATTGAAATAAACTCGGGGTGTTAGGAAAAACAAAAACAACGTGAGGATCCAGCCTTTGCTCCCCAGCAGGAGGAGGACACAGGGGGCCAGGGGCTGCTCCCTGCACAGCCTGGGCATTTCCAGCCCCCTCAGTCCAGGTGAGAAAGCCCTTGGCCAGGCCAGCACCAGGTGCTGTGATGTGCCCAGTAAATGGGGGTTTAATGATTCCTGACATTCCTCCTGCATGCGCTGACAGCTTTTTGCAGGACATTAACCCCAGGTGCCTCCGAGCAATTCTGAGCTGGCCCTCAGGGAACCTCGGTAAGCGAATGGGACATCAAGTCAGTACTTCAAGCTGCAAAAAAGGTGATTAACCTAGGAACAGAAATCATTTCAGTGGAAAACCAGACAGGTTTCAGTCCTCCCTTCCAGGAAGGCTTGGCTGCCCATTTGTCATCAGATTTTCCTCAGCAATCTTACCCCAAAACTTGATTTTCTCTTTCTCTACTTCCCCTAATAATGCAGGAAAAAGGATTGGAAGTCTTCTCTTTTCTTTTTTGCCTCCCAATTCTGTACATGGACGCAAGACATCCATGACTGAATAGCTGAGCAGCGTTATGTTTTTAGGATTCTCTGTGTACTGAGCTCCTGAGTTTAACCCAGCCCCCTCCACTTGCGAGTGCTGTTCAAGACTAAGTTTAGTTAGTTAATGCACTGTTAATTGCCAAATGATTTACATATACATCCATCCACTGCGCAGACGCTGTGGCTGTTAAAACCTTTGCCAGCCCATAGCTCACAGTCCTTGTTATGTCCTTGTGATGAACAAGGACAACTCTCTGTAAAAAATAAAAAGAAAATAAACCTCTGCATGTAAAAGTAGGAAAATCGAGATTCCCGATGATTTTGGGGTGCTGACAAAGCAAGGGAGAGCTGCTGGCCCTTTCTCTTATCCCAGCAGGAATTGCAGGAGTCAGGGGGTGCCCGGGAGAGACCTTGGCACCGTGGCTGGGAATTGCAGAGCGGGATCCTCACTCATCTCTCATATTTTGCTCTGTGCCTTATTGGTTTTCTTCCCTTTTATTTTCAGCTGTAAAGACCTGACAGATAAGTAGCTCATAAATTATTATGTATCACTCTGAGAAGGCAAGAAAGAAAGTGAGACTCTGTGCTTGGGCTTCATTTTAAACCGTAAGACTTTTAGATGCAGATAAACACATTTATTTATAGCAGCTGTTCTTTTGAAACGACAGGGCCAACATAACCTTGAAGATGTGTCAGATTTAACAGCAAATTTTGGAAGAATCCCTGGTTTTCTGTGAGCTTTGAGTTGTGTCTTGGGTAATGTTTTCTGGCTCTGCTCTACTGCAGTGCTCCAGCTGCTGTGGTTGGCATTCCATACATTCATCCATAAAAATCCCGCAATGGTTTGGGTGGGAGGGACATTTAGGCTCACCTTGTTCCAGCCCCCTGCCATGGGCAGGGACACCTTCCCGTGGATAAGATCTGTTGGTTTGCTGGTTTAAGGGGAGGACTCAGGTGTGGTGCAGATCATTTACCTGTGCTGATAGTGTGATGGGAAGTTTGATCTCAACACTTTCTGGTTTCTTTTACCAGGAGCAAAAATTCCTGCCACTATTTCCTAAACTTGTTCACTCCTCTCTCCCATCTTTATTTCCCCTGCTTTGGGGTCCTGTGAAGGTCCTGAGGGGTCACACATCCCACCACAGAGTGGCCTCTGGCTCTCTGTGCATTTTGTCAGCAGCAAGGGGAAATCTCAGATTGAACATTTTCTGTGTCAGAATTCCATAGTGAGGGGACTCACCCGGAGGCAGGGATGGGAGAGGAGCCCTGGCACAGGGAGCCCAGAGAAGCTGTGGCTGCCCCTGGATCCCTGGCAGTGTCCAAGGCCAGGTTGGATGAGTTTGGAGCACCCTGGGACAGTGGAAGGTGTCCCTGTCCATGGCAGGGGTGGGATTGGGTGTGTTCTGGGATCCCTCCCAACCCAAACCAGTCCGGGATTCTGTGAAGAAGAGGCACCAAGAAAAGAGAAGGAATTCCAGCATCTCTTCCCCACATTGCCATGGACATCCCTAACAGCCTGACATCCATCAGAACACCTCTGGAAGTCATCCAGCCTTTTCCTGTAGCCTCTGGCAGCACTTCCAAGCTCCCCAGCCCTTTCAGCCAAACAGGAGCACTAATGAGCCGTCAGGTTTTTCCCAGGCGTGCACAGCATTGTTTTAAGTCTCCAACCCTGAACTAAACAAACTTTTCTTTCCTTCTCAGTTAATATTTACCTGCACAAATGAGGCTGGATCATTTCACAGGTTAGTTTGTAATTGTTACCAGCTTTATTTTGTCTTCCTGACAACGAAGCACAGAGCACTGGGGCTGGAAGACACTCAAATGTTGTGTCAAACTGTGGCTCAGATCCATCAGGATTCTGATTA